>CM056378.1:108402172-108824672 GCA_029718625.1 Synaphobranchus kaupii
GAACCACAGAATTACCACAGACATCACAAAAATATTCTCAGTAACCTGAGGGTCTTGACTTTCTGCTAAATAACTACACCAGAAAAATGGCAGTAATGTTCTTAGGAGAAATGACCCCTGACCCTTAAGTAAGATGAATGCTGCTTCTAAGAGTGCTGATAAATACTACTCCTACTACTACTACTACTACTACTACTACTACTACTACTACTACTACTACTACTACTACTACTACTACTACTACTACTACTACTACTACTACTACTACTACTATACTACTACTACTACTACTACTACTACTACTACTACTACTACTACTACTACTACTACTACTACTACTACTACTAATAATAATAATAACTTGATCAAAACATGTTTAAAAAAGTGCTTTACAAATTAAATGAGTGAGATATTGTGATCTAAAACTCCACACTCCCCTGTATGCAGTCACCTCACCTGAAATAGGCCTGACTCGAACCTTGTACCCCTGCACCGGACTCTCTGCCTCCTTCCATTTCATTTGTAGGCGATCTTCGGACAACACGGTGAGCTTGAGTTTCCCTGTGCAAAGAGAGCACAGTCTGAGTCACTGCTGCTGTGACACCATAGAGAGTAACACATGCCATGTGAGGCAGGGGGAGAGCAGTGCCTCTGATATGATCTACACATGAATGCACACTCATAGACAGTACCTTTGCACAGGGTGCCCCAAACATACACACACACACGCACACGCACACTAGCACACTAGCACGCCTGCACACATGCATGCATGCACACACACACACACACACACACACACACATGCACAGGCACATACATTATGCTGTACATGTATATATACTATACATGTATGAAGATAGGTAAAAAAGGCTGTATAAAATTAACAAAAAAACATTTATGAGCAAAAAAAAGTATTTCTTAAAAGATATGCACCAAAATTATTCATATCCCTAATCATTCTTAATAATTCCATAAAAAATTAATCTGTAATAACATGCCACTTTTTTACTCTTTTTTTTTTTTTTTACTTTTGGCACCCATGGTGGGGCCCAGGGTACATATCAAATTCCCAGCCTAATTTGGAATGTCCAATTATCAGCAACCGTAGCAGCTGCGTACATGCGCCAACCCCACTGCAGATTCGGGAGAGTGTAGACATACACGGCTCTCCTCCAAAACACATGGTGTCACCAGCTGCTTCTTTTCACAGACTACAGCTAAGCTTGTACAGAGCGGAGTCAGAGGAAGACCTTTCATATGCGGCTTTAGCATGCAGTCCACGGGCACCCAATCGACCAGAGGAGGTCACTGGATGGCGTTGAAAGACGGACCCCTAACCGACTGAACCCTCCCATACCCTGGGCATCCTGTGGCGGGTACTGGCCACATTCATCACATAAGATGTCACTTTTTAAGTTCATCTCAAATTTTATCCCATGACTAAAGGATACCACTTTACACTATTAAGCCAATAATGAATACGTTTAGAACCACTGGAACAGTGGTAACGCTGCCTGGTAGAGGACCCAATTGGATCTTCTCCCCAAGCATTAGGCATCATTTTTTCAGACAAGACAACGTCCAAAATCCGAATGTCCATTACACTCAGTAGAGGTTTTGTTGTGAGATATGTAAGTAGGATGAAATATACAGCGGCCTGGCAGCTTATTTCTGTGGAGGGCTTGGTGGAAGATGATAATGAGTTTAAAACTGACTGAGTAATAGGAAATAGGAGTGAGAGGGTGATGAAATCTGCCTTGAGATCAAAGATAGTTTTTAGAGTATTTTCTTGCGCCAGTTGTAAAAGTTTTTCAGGACTCTCATGTTTTGGACGAGGGGTCCCTCTCTTTCCGTCCTGACCCCTACGCCCCTGTTCTCCTCCCCTGAACTCCTCTCTTGTCGGAACTCATTTGCACAAGTTCCATTTGCTCTTTCCCAACAATCTGGCTTCTCATGTCCTTGTCCTTGTCCTCCACTCTCTGTGCCAGCTGTCTCTATCTCCTCAAGCAGGTCTTTTGTTTCAGAGTCTTGCGAGGGGGGGGTTGGATACTGGCAGACGGGACAGGAAATCCATTTGGGGAAAGGTTAGTTTGGGGGCGCCGCTTGCATGTGACGTCAGGCCTGACAGTGGGGGATTCTGCGAGAGACAGCATGAATCGCAGCGGCTGTGTCCGCACGTGTCGGCAGCCCTTTCCACAGCCTCCGTTTGGGGTCTCTGTTCCCATGGCAACGCTGGAGGGGTCACGGAGTCTCTCAAGTTGGCAGAACATTAGAGGGAGAGTGAGGAAGTTCAATATTATTGAGGTCTTTGTCTGGCCACGCACTCAGCAGCAACAACCACAACAACTGCGCTGCCAAAACAACCGTAGAGTCGAGTCCCTACAGTCGGCTTGGGGTGAGGCCAGATGCACAGTGACAATGGTTACATCAAAGGGCTGTCTCAGATTCAGATTTTCACTGAAATTACAAAATAAATAATTGCTCATTTGCAGGATACTTGAGTGTTTTGATTGATCCATTCTAGAAATACTGTACAAGTTGTGACTGTGCGTGAGACTGCTTTGAATTTATTTAGGCATGCCCCTCTTTGTGCATGGACAGCACTTTCAATTCCACGTGATTCTTGCCATTGATGTGATCTCACTCATAAATCAATGACCAGATATGTGATATTTTTCTTCCTTACATTTGACAAGTCATTTGACCGGCATTGGCACATTTTTAACATTACATGAAAACACTATTTACAGTCATTGGCCGATGGTATTTTTTGTTAAGGAAAAACCCCTCTAAAATGTGTACATATTCCAACTCAGGAAGCACCCACGGCAGAACAGTTAAGTTTAGGAAAAGTTGAGATGAGGGGTAAGAACAGTGTGTTTGTGTGTGTGTGTGTGTGTGTGTGTGTGTGTGTGTGTGTGTGTGTGTGTGTGTGTGTGTGTGTGTGTGTGTGTGTGTGTGTGTGTGTGTGTGTGTGTGTGTGTGTGAGAGAGAGAGAGAGGAGAGAGAGAGAGAGAGAGGAGAGAGAGAGAGAGAGGAGAGAGAGAGAGAGAGAGAGAGAGAGAGAGAGAGAGAGAGAGAGAGAGAGAGAGAGAGAGAGAGAGAGAGAGAGAGAGAGATTTTGCCTTTTTAACAAGCCTTTATCTTGTCATTCAACCACACCATATGCTGCACATCTGATAGATACAAGCAAACGAATCAAACCATGAAAAACAAACAACTTACGGTTAAGTCAAATAGTGAGAATCAACCACGCTTCCCTAGACAGCATATTGCTTCCTGTATGCACCTGATTTCCTTGAAGTGACCAAGAAAATTCATTAATTAATAATGTTTATGAATGTCTGGTTCTGAATGTCTGGTTTATAATAACATTAATAATGTTTATGTTCCATTATATCCCTGGCCCTCTCCTTCCCTTCCCCATGAAACATTAAAATCCATTCTTTACCCTTGACAATGTTGTATTTTACATTTCCTGCTCCTGTAAATGGCCATCTAAGCCTTCCCAAACAGAAGGTTTATTAGGGTGAGAGAGAGAGAGAGAGATATAGAGAGAGAGAGAGATAGAGAGAGAGAGAGAGAGAGAGAGAGAGAGAGAGAGGAGAGAGAGAGAGAGAGAGAGAGAGAGAAAGAGAGAACAAGAGAGGGGTAAATAACAAGTTATTTTATTCTTTTGACAGGGCCCCCTTTTCATTATCTTAAATACCACTATTCTGGCCACTTGATCTGTGGGCTCTTTGTTTCTGCAGTATTGTGTTCAGGTCTGTTAAGCGAAGGTGTCTGAACACGCAGAGGGATTTGCAACTCTGCAGCAACAAACACTAACAAAATAATACAATTTTTCCTATTCTATGCACACATTTACCATATGTTAATGAATAATGTTTCTAGACATGGTGTCATATTCTCACCTCACACAGATTCGGTCCATACCTGTCCGAGACAGTGACGGCTAATCTAGGCATGCACAGACTGACGGGTTGTCATGGCAACCTCTGGGTTTTCCACGGCTGTCTCATGAGTTAAAAACTCAGAGGACTGCTGGTAACATTATTTAGACCTGATCCTGATGGCTTGTCAAACACTAACAAGATGTGTAAGACAAGTCTTGCTTTCCATCTCTTTGAAGACACAAGACTGTAGACATGCAGAAAATGCTCAATGTATACAGCATGTTGTAAGAATATAATGCAGGAGTATGCTGGTGCCATATATTTTGGGGAAGAACAAACGCATCCTGGCCATTTAACTACACTGTAATTATACCATACTGTATGTGAGTGTTTCAAATATTATTCTGCAACAATATTATCCTTTTATCTCTCACGTGTCAATGATGTAATTTTCTCAAGCTATGTTTTCATATTGCCAGCAGCTATTTAAACTATATGTGAGTATCAATGTGTTTTGTCATTAGCATAAATTCTACATAATAGATACATCCAGGGAAGGTATAAATGCTTGAATGTGTGACAGGAGGAGGATTGTGGACTAGAAAACCTGGACAGGTAACTGCTGCTGTAACCTTGAATGAGGTCACTCATACAGTCCATTTAGGAGAAAGAGCTGCTGGAGACGTAATCCTATATTTGAATATCAAAATTTGAATTAGGTTTTCAGCCTTTCACCACTTTATATTAAGGTTGCTATGCAATGTTGCCCTGGCCAAACTCTTAATCTGGTTCATTCAATTCTGTCCGTCTAATTATCTCTCAGCATGAAAAATGAATCCCTCCCTCTCAAACACAGCTGATGTATGCTGAGTGTTCTGGTGCAAAAATTACTGTTGTACATCGCCCAGGACTACACACTGGTGGTGATAGAGGTGGGGTCACTTCACTGTAATGATCATGTGATGAAAGGCACTATATAAAACCTATCCATAATTCTAATACTCCCTTCAGTCTTCTTTCCTCCCTCTTTTCCTCCACCTCCTTTATTCTGTTCTCTTTTTTATATGTATTTCAATATCTTTTTTATCTTCCTTTTTACAACATTAGGTGAAAACTAAACTCAGAACAAGTTACCGTGTAAAGCGCGCAATGTTAAAGTTCTTTACACAGCCTTTTGCTCATTTTAACCTAGAATACGATGCCCAGGCTAACGCGCAACCAAAGGCAAGAGCACTTTAAATGTTATGGCTTGACTGACTGGATTTGATTGAATCGCCTGAGTGCTTTTAGTTATGCAGTTAAGTTAACAAGAGAGACAGGGAGTACCTTGGCTGTGGACCCCAGAGACCAGAAAGAGGAGAGTACCCAGGCCAGGCAGCAGCACTAGGAGAAATGGGGAGGAGCAGCGGGCAGGCATTGGGGAAAACTGGAACGATGGACCTGCCAACACAAGAGAGAAGAGGTCTGGTTGAACAAAGTATGCATTTCTCAGAATAGATTTTAATTAATTCATAAATTGATAAAAGGCAGACCCAAGACCCCCCACATTCATCCATCCATCCATCCATCCATTATCCATTAACCCGCTTGTTCCTGGTCGGGGGTCACGGGGGGTGCTGGAGCCTATCCCAGCATACATCGGGCGAGAGGCAGGAATACACCCTGGACAGGCCGCCAATCCATCACAGGGCACACACACCATTCACTCACACGCTCATACCTATGGCCAATTTTGAGTCTCCAATTAGCCTAACCTGCATGTCTTTGGACTGTGGGAGGAAACCGGAAGTACCCGGAGGAAACCCACGCAGACACGAGGAGAACATGCAAACTCTACACAGAAAGGTCCTCGGCCGGGATTCGAACTCGGTACCTTCTTGCTGTGAGGCGACAGTGCTAACCACTGCACCACCGTGCCGCCTCCCCCCCCACATTCAGACACAGAAAAATGTGTTCACTATAGGTGTTTTTGTCTTTCCTATGAAAGGCTGTAGTCATCTCTGAATTCAGAATGCTGCTGGAAAAATATGACACATGGCAGAAACCTAAATGAATGCCTTACTGTCAAAAATGTAATGCAGAATAAAACAGCAACAAGAACAACAACAACAACAACAATAATAATAATATTTTTAAAAATTCAAATAATCTGACTAAAATTAAAAAATAAATTGAATTATTTTGTTCTTATTATGTTGGAACATTCTGCTGTTCTGGAAAATGGAAAAAATTAATTTCATAAATATTTCAATGGCCTTTCGAAAAATATGAAGTACATTAATCTAAATATAAGCGACAGTTGAATTAATGAATCTGTTCACCGCACAACTTAAAAAATGCTTGAATTCTTAGCAAGTTTCTATCTCCTAAAACACATGTAAACACAAGGCATGAATCCCGCTGTTTTCTCTGACATGAAACATGCATGCTATTTGCCATTCCCCTTCAATATATGACAGTGAGAAATTCCAAAGTGCTGGGCAGAGGTTTAGACAGAGAAATCAGTTTGGTAACCATTCTAATTAGTATTAAGAAATAATGGTAATTGGTGATAAATTGTGAGTTGGAGCAAGTCAGACATCTTTATGGAGATTCTACACTGCAGCACTGGAAACCCAATATAAACCTCATAGCATACCAGGTCATTGGCAAGGTCGCTGCCGTTAATTAAAGGACAGGAGGTTATCTTGTCGAACACCTGTTGGAGCACTAGGATATGCCAGAGGCTGATATGAACCTCGTATCTGATCCATTCTTTCCCAGGCTAAACCTCCTGGCAGCGACTGTAACACCTGGAAAAAACTTTTTTTAAACGAAAAAATAATTTCTGTAGCATTCTACTAACTGGTGTGACACCGAGGTTCAATTGGTCAAACTGAAGCAATGCAGTATATAGACAAAGACAATAGATATTGGGAGACATTGGCTTGACGTCATCGCGCACTAAGTTTACTGTTTACCATGACCAGTCTCATGAGTCATGACACCCTTCTCGCGCCGCAGCCCGCCATTCGGATAAAGCTCCTTCATACTTGTCAGTACTTGTCCTGCAGAGGAAAGTGCCGTCAGCGTCGCAGCCTAGAGGAGGCACCCCGGAGGATCACAAAGTTGTAGGACACTGCGATTTGCGGTTCCCTGTTGTAACTCTCCAAGTTCCACACCTGTCTATCAGGGACCATGTACAGGATTGGTGCTAAAGACAAGGCGTTACGCAATGAAAAAAAAAAAAAAAAGTTCCGTGGGTATGGGAAAAAAACCTGTCTTCATTTGTGGTTCCAAAATGCGTGCCATCAGTAGCCTAAGGGCCAAAGAACTGAGCAACGCAGTTTAACGCAGATGCAGAAACCCTACTCTTTCTCGATTTGATTCTTCAGCGCGAGTGTGGAAGTGGCAAAGGGAATAGCCTGCGTTCAGTTAGAAAACAACGACCTCCTGGCGATATTATTATTGTTCTTAGCTATTGATAATGAATTGTGGTCGAGGAACTCGAGAAGGAAATGTGCCAAATGAATTACTATTATTCAGGCCATTGTAATATCCTCTGAATTTGGATATTGTTGATGATAATGACATACCTTGCATTTTTATGTTCGTTTCAAGCCTGCATTGATTTGTTCGGGACATGTTATTGGACACATTCTTCTTCGCTCAAATATTAGTTACACACCCACTTCTTTGGCTTGCGAGTTTATTTCAGTTCCCCAGGTTAGTATTAAATGTGTTAAAATCAGTGCAAATGTAAATCAATTCGTTTTTATGTTATCTGTTTTACCATTGTCAAAAAACATAAAATGGCAATGCCATTCCTTATTCACCTTTACAATACGAGTAATTACCATCACTCTAGACATGAACGTAACCGCAAACAAAACGACAATTGGCTAGTAATAACACGACCAAGTTCATAAAACGTCCAGTCAACAACAGCACAAAATGCTAACTGCAGCGCTGTGTGCGTTACAGCCGTCACCGATGGGTTTACGGTTCTCAACATTTGTTGCAGCCTATTGGGGTTTTGGATACAGTTTAAGCGAACGTTCGAGCCTGACAACTCCACTTTTAATTATGTTGTCAGCTGTTATATTCGCGTGACATATTAAAGCAGAATTAGAAGAGGAGTAAATCACTTTTCAAAATCCGCAATTTAAGTTTCAGAGCGGCTTACCCGAGGTCGTGCGTTTATGTCCAGGTTATTCCCCTTGCGCCAGGGTGAGTCTTGCGCATTCCAAGGCTGATGTCAACACTCGAGTTATACTCTTCCTCTTCGACAACCCGTCAAGTGCAGTTCAATGGAATGGGCTGTGATATTTGATCGCGCTTCTCCCTTCCTGCACGCGAACATGGGCGGAGTACCCTTTGGAAGAGTATGTAAATTCTACCGTGCCAATTTTCGTTCATTCTTTTGCAGATAATTGTGCAAACTTGTCAGAGCTACAGACGCCTCTATTTTACTACCAGGCTGCAATTAATGAGTTTGTATTGTAATGTATTATAAATGGTAGTATTTAACAAAAATGATTTAGTCTATCATGCTATAAAGCACAATAATCATTAAATACTGTAAATTAAACAAAATAATAAGCACCTGTAGCTATAGAGTACATTGAGCACGTGTTGATTTCTGTGGACAGTAAAAGACAATAAGATTATTGAAGATCATAAATGTTGGTAGTGCTTAGACAGATTAATAATAGTTCCGCTGCTCCAGAGAAAGATTCAGTTGCATAAATGTATTGTTGAAGAAGTGGGAGGTCACATAGTAGTATGTGCAGCACATCTGGTTAAGGGCATCCGCTAGGCTTTGGAACTGAGGCACAAGTGAGTATGTCAAATAAATAACTCCTATTTGAGTTTCAACTTGTTCCATTGTGTGGCTTCTAGGGAGGCACCATCAAAACATAGTGTAGTAGCTGACAGATACAGAATCATCCTGTGAGACTGAACTTTTAAAATATGTAACGTTCTTTTTGAAAACTAGCTCAGCATTTCGTTCTATACGGTTAGAGAAATACATGGAGATTTTTTCATGAATTTATTTTATTAAATTAGTTTTTTTTTTTTAAGTTTCACTGAGCTTACTCTCATCCCAGCATACTCAAATAAAATGAAAAAATACAAATTGCCTTAAATTTGCTTTAGTTTCTTCTACAATAAAACCCTTTGTCTGCCTGTCATTAAATACCACCAGACTGAATGTGCACTCGCAAGTGAATATATATATATATATATATATATATACACTACTCACAAAAAGTTAGGGATATTTGGCTTTCGGGTGAAATTTATGGAAAATGTAAGTTCACGCTACAGTGATATTATACGTATCATGAAAGTAGGGCATTTAAGTAGAAGCATGCAATGGTGATTTCCTCATCTCAAACAATTTATTGAAACAAAAGCCAACAACAGTGGTGGGTATACCACAACAAAAATGTCAATGTCTCAATAACTTGTCATGTGCCCTTGAGCATCAATTACAGCTTGACAACGACGTCTCATGCTGTTCACAAGTCGACTTATTGTCTGCTGAGGCATGGCATCCCACTCTTCTTGAAGGGCGGCCCTCAGGTCATTGAGGTTCTGGGGTACAGAGTTACGAGCCTCTACACGGTGAGTCAGCTGATCCCATAGGTTTTCTATGGGATTCAGGTCTGGAGAAAGTGCAGGCCACTCCATTTGAGGTACCCCAGTCTCCAGCAGCCTTTCCCTAATGATGCGACCTCGATGAGCTGGAGCATTGTCGTCCATGAAGATGAAATTAGGCCTGTGTTGTTCATGCAGGGGCACAATGACTGGATTAATGATGTTATTCAGGTAGTATGGGCTTGTCACTGTACCATTCACAAAGTGTAGGGCAGTTCTGTATTGACTAGACACACCTGCCCACACTGTAACACCGCCACCACCAAAGGGTCGTCTGGTGACAACAGTGGCTGATGCATAGCGCTCTCCTTGACGTCTCCAACATCGTTGGCGGCCATCATTTCTGCTCAACGTGAATCGACTTTCATCAGAGAACAGCACTGAGGCCCACTGGTCCCTCGTCCAGCGTAAATGCTCCCTGGCCCATGCAAGACGATGACGCCTGTGCCTGGTGGTGTGGTCAGGTACCCTTGCAGGTAGTCTAGCACGCAGACCACGCTGATGTAAACGGTTTCGAATGGTCTGACGTGACACTTGGGTGCCTCTCACCTCCCTTAAATGTGCCTGGAGTTGAGTGGCATTCATCATCCGGTTCCGCAGGGCACTGTTCACAATGAAGCGGTCATCAGTGTGGGATGTGGCCAAAGGACGTCCACTTCTATGCCTTTCTGTGACTCTTCCAGTCTCTCTGTATCTCTGTTGCAACCTGCTGATGACACTCTGTGACACTCTAAGCTCAGTGGCCACTTCCCTCTGAGAACATCCTGTTTGAAGCCTCGCAATGGCGAGGTACTGTTGATCAATTGTTAGGTGTCGTCTTGGTCTCATGATGTCAAAATGTGAACAGCATGATGAAGAGGACTGTTTAAATACCAATTCTAATTGAACCAGGAAATTTATTGGTCGATTCATGGATCAAACACCTGTTGTGAATTTTGCCGTTCAGCTCCTTGTTAGAGAACAGCAAGTTGTGCAAAAAGTACTGAAACATTGAATAGTTGGACATGTGCATTCAAAAGTTTAGAGAAGGTCAAATTAATTTCACCTGTAAAGGTTATAGTGCATTTTAGGTTCATCCTGAAATTTCACCCGAAAGCCGAATATCCCTAACTTTTTGTGAGTAGTGTATATATATATATATATATATATATACACTACTCACAAAAAGTTAGGGATATTTGGCTTTCGGGTGAAATTTATGGAAAATGTAAGTTCACGCTACAGTGATATTATACGTATCATGAAAGTAGGGCATTTAAGTAGAAGCATGCAATGGTGATTTCCTCATCTCAAACAATTTATTGAAACAAAAGCCAACAACAGTGGTGGGTATACCACAACAAAAATGTCAATGTCTCAATAACTTGTCATGTGCCCTTGAGCATCAATTACAGCTTGACAACTACGTCTCATGCTGTTCACAAGTCGACTTATTGTCTGCTGAGGCATGGCATCCCACTCTTCTTGAAGGGCGGCCCTCAGGTCATTGAGGTTCTGGGGTACAGAGTTACGAACCTCTACACGGTGAGTCAGCTGATCCCATAGGTTTTCTATGCGATTCAGGTCTGGAGAAAGTGCAGGCCACTCCATTTGAGGTACCCCAGTCTCCAGCAGCCTTTCCCTAATGATGTGACCTCGATGAGCTGGAGCATTGTCATCCATGAAGATGAAATTAGGCCTGTGTTGTTCATGCAGGGGCACAATGACTGGATTAATGATGTTATTCAGGTAGTATGGGCTTGTCACTGTACCATTCACAAAGTGTAGGGCAGTTCTGTATTGACTAGACACACCTGCCCACACTAACACCGCCACCACCAAAGGGTCGTCTGGTGACAACAGTGGCTGATGCATAGCGCTCTCCTTGACGTCTCCAACATCGTTGGCGGCCATCATTTCTGCTCAACGTGAATCGACTTTCATCAGAGAACAGCACTGAGGCCCACTGGTCCCTCGTCCAGCGTAAATGCTCCCTGGCCCATGCAAGACGATGACGCTTGTGCCTGGTGGTGTGGTCAGGTACCCTTGCAGGTCGTCTAGCACGCAGACCACGCTGATGTAAACGGTTTCGAATGGTCTGACGTGACACTTGGGTGCCTCTCACCTCCCTTAAATGTGCCTGGAGTTGAGTGGCATTCATCATCCGGTTCCGCAGGGCACTGTTCACAATGAAGCGGTCATCAGTGTGGGATGTGGCCAAAGGACGTCCACTTCTATGCCTTTCTGTGACTCTTCCAGTCTCTCTGTATCTCTGTTGCAACCTGCTGATGACACTCTGTGACACTCTAAGCTCAGTGGCCACTTCCCTCTGAGAACATCCTGTTTGAAGCCTCACAATGGCGAGGTACTGTTGATCAATTGTTAGGTGTCGTCTTGGTCTCATGATGTCAAAATGTGAACAGCATGATGAAGAGGACTGTTTAAATACCAATTCTAATTGAACCAGGAAATGTATTGGTCGATTCATGGATCAAACACCTGTTGTGAATTTTGCCGTTCAGCTCCTTGTTAGAGAACAGCAAGTTGTGCAAAAAGTACTGAAACATTGAATAGTTGGACATGTGCATTCAAAAGTTTAGAGAAGGTCAAATTAATTTCACCTGTAAAAGTTATAGTGCATTTTAGGTTCATCCTGAAATTTCACCCGAAAGCCGAATATCCCTAACTTTTTGTGAGTAGTGTATATATATATATATATATATATATATATATATATATGAAACTAATGACAATAGGCAGAAATGGGTTTAAAAAAGTGAAACTATCAGAGTACATTTTTTACAGAGCATTATAGCTGTTAGTGCATTGGAGTTGGGACCTGAGGCTTATGTGTTTGAATCTGAAGACCTCAGTACTCTTCTCTTGGATATTTTCAATCAATAATTCTGGCAAAATACATGAATGGACTGGAATGAGAGCACATTGTAATTTGCAAAAAATAAATGGTTAAATCAGACATTTGAACAAAAATATAGTTCCAACATTTGAAAAATATAATAGAAGAAAATTAAAGTGTTATTACTTGTATTATTGTTTTTTAAGATCCACTAGGTGGCATTGTTAGCTCGTGGGTGTTTTTAACACGGTGCAGGCTCTTTCACTTGCTTACAAGTTTCCCACCATGAATTTTCATTTTGAAAATAAAGCAGAACTTTCAGAGTAGAAATGTGAACAGTGTTATACCACTGCATAGGCCTATACTGGCCATGTGAAAGGACATTGGAGATATGGAACAACAACACGATAATTAATCAATCCTGGGGAACGGTTAAAGGGTAATTCCACCCAAAAACATTAACCTTATTGAACAGATCAACTAATTAAGTCTTTCTTTGTGGCTGGGTCTGTACTCTAGCATTTTGAGTTTGAAAGGATGCAGTGACAATGAGGTTGAAGTGCAGACTGTCAGCTTTAATTTTAGGGTATTTCCATCCATATCGGATGAACCGTTTAGAAATTATAGAACCTTTAAAGTGATTCATCCATATCTACTGCATATCTGGGAGCAGAGTGATGGTTTGAGGCTCGTTTGATACCTCAGACCCTTGATGACTTAGAGCCATTTTACCAGCCATGTATTCCATACTGTTCCAGCATAATTTACAGCTAAATCTAGTCCCACCCCCCAATTCCCATAGAGATCCATTCAAATGCAGACACATTATAGTATCGCTTGTAAGAGCACCAGAAAATAAGATATCAAGAATCTTTTTGATATTGTTGGGTCACAGACTTCAGGAAGTCATGGCATGCAAAGGATATGCAACCTAATATTTAAAATGATTACTTCATTCTACATTATGTTAAACTGTCCACTAATTTTTCATGCCCAAAAATGGGGGGGGGGGGGGGGCGATGTACAAAAGGTTCTATAATTTCTAAATGGTTCATCCGATATGGATGAAAATACCCTCAAATCAAAGCTGACAGTCTGCACTTCAACCTCATTGTCATCGTATCCTTTCAAACTCAAATTGCTAGAGTACAGAACCAAAACAACAACGAGATAATCAATGTTATTCACTTCACCTGGTTTTAATGTTGTGGCTGATCGGTGTATTTCCCACTGTTGGACTACAAGTTTTTACTTCCGGTTTACTTCCCAAAATTGTGGGATGAGTGCACATTTCTGTAGATGGGTGTGCTCCTGAATCCCCTCAACAAAACCCCGGAAATAAGGGTTTCATCCTGGTATTTCAAGTGCCCCCATTTGAGAGAAAAAGTCACCCACACAAAAGCTTTTTGACAAAGTTGACTGAAATATGCGCCCTCAAAGGGGTTAAGGGATCGGATTCAGTCACGGCCTAGGTATAGTACATGCACTGGAGTTATATATACTGTACATGAGCAATAAAAAGCATGAATCCATCCTGCATATTTTCATCAGGACATACAGTACATTATCTTCACCCCCTTGAGCATCTTTCAAACTTTGTTGCCAGAGCTTTTAAAAAAAATCATGACTTTTAAAAAATTAACAACAGTATTTATGATATACACAACCTAATCCACACTGTCAAAGCAAACATATTATCATTATTACGTTCATGCATATAGTAATTTGTTAATCAATTGCAAATAAATAGATGGTCCAAAAATGATCAACCACAATTGAATGCCTGTTGTCCTATCAATCCAAGTTACTTGAGGGTACAATCTTTTTACACTGACTGGAGATGGTATTGTTAATTTAGACAAATACACCATTGCAGTGGTTTTCATTCAGCCACTGGTATCTCCAGAGCAGTATACCCTCAGAAATAGACAGGAGCAATGCCTCTCACCTTACCCAGCCTATTCCAGCTTCACCGAGCTGCCGGCAAGATATACCACATACAGGCTCAATATAAAGTCAATCAGCCATCAGCCACCTGACTTTGGGTTTGCCTAAGGGGAGGTACTTCAACGGTCAGCTCTACAGGGATAAACTTGAGAACATCACGATACCATCTCACATTCAGCTGTAGTGTTTCATATAGTCAACAGGCTGTAACTATTTTTACAATTACTTTCATGATTTGCCCGTTGATTACCATAACAAAAGGGGCACTCCACTCCGTTTTCCAAACGAAGAACAGGAAACAAACATGTGGCCCTTGACATCAGTGGAAATTACATCAGTTTCCTCTGAGGTACAGCCCCGCAGTCGAGATAAATAAACTCCCTCAAAGATTGATGCTCTGAGCAAACAAAAATGAAATAGATGGGAGATCTTTCTGCAAGGCAGCTCTCAACTGAAAGTGTGACTAGTGAAAAAAATCTAATTCTCCTCCAATGGGACATGAAATCTTATTAGAAGCATTGCAAGACATCCAAAGGATTAGGTCAAGAGCCGTTTTGAGTTTATGCGCATGGACTCACTGGAGTGTACACATCCTAAATACAACACACACACAAAAAGAAGGCAGGCCGAAACATTTAAAAGCTCATTTAATTATAATAAAATGATGGGCTGAAAATGCCTTCAGTCATACCATTCCATTGGTCCCATATACACATAACCATGGCAACAAAATAAGTATCAGTCACACAAGTAAACAGTCAGTAGTCTGGTCCTCTGAACAAGCCCAGGGGACGATATGCAAAGCTATTCCTCTGTACAGAACCTGCTCCTTAAATCCAGATATGCAGAATGGGGGAAACCCCTTCCCTTCATATTGTATCTTGCACACTGGAAAGTCATTAGTCCTATGCAGACATTTTCACCCTGATTACCGTTTTGTCGTTGCAAAATTTGGAAGAACTTTTTCAGGCGACGGATAGCAAAAAAAAAAAAAAGCATTGGTTGTGCGGGCGTGTTTCCTTCCGCACCATCCTCGTCTTCCTCTTAATTCTCTTCCATGGAGAATAACTGCGGACTGCTAGCCTTTCCTCTCGCAACGGTCATGCAGTGCGGCGCTCCTGCCCGTCCCTTCTTGCGTTCCCTCAGTACTAGGGGTGGGTATCGTTTCAATTTTATCGATTCCGATTCCGCTTATCGAATCCGGTTCTTATCGAATCTCGGTTCCGATTCCAATATTTTTTGGAGAAAAAAAGAACACATTTCAAGAACAAAAATTAGCCTAAAGGCTGAGGAATAAAAACATCATTAAAAAGTCTATTTTAAAGATGTATGGAATGCAGCACACGCTGTTTCTTTGCAAATTATGTATTATAAACCAAATTGACAGAATTAATGGAGCAGTGTTTTTTTTTTCTCTCAACCCGACTTGATCAAATGAAAGTCCGAAGTTCTCTTGTCCGAGAAAGCACGCTGTATCCACTATCGATTGACAACGCAAACAGGTGACTGTTACTATTGAGACCAATCTTCCGGCGTGCGCTGCGTGCTATTGATCTCAAAGCTGCATGCATGCCAAGCTTGTGAGAGACTAGTTAACGTTACGGTCACGTCTATTCTCTTCAACAGCATCAGCAATATCACAGTACAGATATTCAATGCATTGATAAATTGGGAGCCAACTGCACAACCGCGAGTTATCCGCATGACTTATCGAGGGGGAGGTGTATATGGATATTGCTGTGAATCACCAGTAATACCATTATATCAATAATGCATTTTTCATACCTAAACGGAGTAGACTCAACCGTAGCAAAGGGATGTAACCCCTTCACCACAAATCTTGTCACCACTCTGTGACATTCATCCACTCATCTTCCCCTTCATGGCTAAAGTGAAAGGAGTTTCTGTACAGGAGGGTCTCTGGGGATTAACCGGAGGTGGAGGGGTGCTCTGACTGCTCTCTGAACTCGTATCTAAGAAAAATATATATTAGAAGAATAATTTGTAGACATCATTCGTTTAATATAAAAGGCGAATGTCAGCTCATCTGTGTTTTGTACCTGAGCGTGAAACGTTGCTACTGCTAGCGCTAACGTTAGCTGTAACGACGTTAGCAGCATTGTGGCTGGGAGACCGCAACACATCAAACACGGTGCATTCCTTCAGATTCACGCCGTGTTGAAGCAAATGCTTCGTCATTTTGGAGGTGCTTCCTCCCTTGCACGAAATAACCTTACTGCAGGTGTTGCATTTTGCCGTGTTGCTATCTTTTTTAGTGAAGCTAAGCCAAACTTTCGAACGTTTGCTGCGGTCAGCCATGACGGTCGATCCAGAATGTAAACAGTAGCAATGTGCTTTGCTAAGTCGCTGACGTAATGCGTAACAAATGATGTGACGTTAGGTCCACGTAGCAGGTCCTGGCAGATAAGTGAAATTTATGGACTGTAAAAAGCTCACTGCAGTTCACTCGGGAGCGCGACTGAAATGTATGCAAGTTAGGAACCGAGAAGCAGAATCGAAATGCACGTGTCTTAACGAATCCACGGTTCTTGGAAATTTGTTAGCGGTTCCAACTTGGAACTGGTTCTTGATACCCAACCCTACTCAGTACAGGATCTCCTGCTCCTCCTCTTCATCACACGTCTCCGCCGCGTCTTCCCCCTCCGCCAGGCCACGGCGAAGCAGGGGCAGCTCCAGATCTGCGCTGTCTTTACTGGCCAGCGGTCTCAGGGTGGAGCCCTTACCTGAAGCGCAAACCTGCATGTCAACTTTTCATAACCAAATTCCATACTAAGGGCCTGATTTACTGAGACCGTTAGCGTGTGCTAAACCTTTTAGCACACACAAAACGAATAACTCAACCATTCATTTGTGCAAAACAAATACCATGACCAATCATTGGTCATGTTATTGATTTTTCGTGTGCTAAAATGTTTTGCACACGTTAAAGGACTTCGTAGGTCCTAGTACATCAAGCCTTAAGCTGGCTATATTTTACAAACAAAAGGATTGCATTTGTGGAGACAGATCAATGGGCAGACTGATTACAGCAGAACTACACTAAGCCAGATGGTATGGATGTGGCTGACAGGCAGACGGACGCTCCCCACCTTTGGAGTAATAGGTCTTCAGGCCCACGTGCAGAGAGATCCCAGAGAGACAGACGGCAAATCCCAGCCAGTTCACTGTGGTCATCTTGTCCCCCATTAACCTAGCAGCTAACAGCAGTATACACACCTCCTATACATATGAAACAGGAGCGAAATACAGGATTAGGAAGAGGCAAATAAATAAAAAAATTCAAGAAAGAGAGGATTAAATAAGGAGAGGAGGGAAGAACAGGAGAATTCAAAATGGGGGGGGGGGGGTTAGGGAGGGGAGAAGCAGAGGGGAAAGTGTGAATTGACAAACAGAGGGAATGGATGGAATGTAAAATAAATGGGAGACAGAGTGTAGAAGATTAAGTGGCTCCCGGGACTTGGGCGGGAGAGAGAAAGCCACAGTGGGGAAACAAAGGCACATTCACCTTGAAAATGCCAGCAATGGAGAGCGTGAGGCTGGAGGTGCGGGAGACCAGCATGAACTCAGAGAAGCCCAGGCCGAAGGCGAGGCCCCCGCCTGCTGACAGTGTGAGCAGGGAGTACAGCAGGCCGGAGAGCTCACTCGCACGGAACAGCTTCACTGAGGTGCACAAGCTGAGGCCTAAAGAATGCCAGAAGAAACCCTCACGCAGACGGACAGTCATTTATTTTCTTTCAATGTATTTTGAAACGCTGCATTTTAATTTAATGAATTATTCAGTTCAATTCATTGAAATAGGTTGCGTCATCGTCTAATCACATTTCGTAAAAGAACATCTTCTATACCAAGTATAGAACTATTACCTTATATCTATATAGATGCAAGATATTTATTTACTGAACTTCTACATCAAGTTCAATAAACACAGGCTAAAATTATATTACCCTCACTAAACTGAATTAAGTATTTCTCCTCGTAATTCTTTAAGTAATTTACAGTCCATTTAAAAAAGGAATGCAATGGTTAATTTATAGAGTAAGTGACGGAGTCATCAGGTAATATTAATGGCACCGCCCCTTTAAAGACACACTTCTGTCTTACCTTCATTGTACAGGAAGAGTGGGAAGAGGCCAATAAACATTAGAGGCTGCAGGTGAAACATGGTGTCCACTGGATTCTGTAGACCTGTCACAATATGGATCAGACAGTTTCACATTGTTAAGGTCTCACTAGAGCAAGAAACGCCACCTCTCAACTTTCTCTAGGTGCAATGAAAAAAGCTACACTGAAGTCAAACCCAAAGTTTCTGTCAGGGCAGCCATGACATACACTACTCACAAAAAGTTAGGGATATTTGGCTTTCGGGTGAAATTTATGGAAAATGTAAGTTCACGCTACAGTGATATTATACGTATCATGAAAGTAGGGCATTTAAGTAGAAGCATGCAATGGTGATTTCCTCATCTCAAACAATTTATTGAAACAAAAGCCAACAACAGTGGTGGATATACCACAACAAAAATGTCAATGTCTCAATAACTTGTCATGTGCCCTTGAGCATCAATTACAGCTTGACAATGACGTCTCATGCTGTTCACAAGTCGACTTATTGTCTGCTGAGGCATGGCATCCCACTCTTCTTGAAGGGCGGCCCTCAGGTCATTGAGGTTCTGGGGTACAGAGTTACGAGCCTCTACACGGTGAGTCAGCTGATCCCATAGGTTTTCTATGGGATTCAGGTCTGGAGAAAGTGCAGGCCACTCCATTTGAGGTACCCCAGTCTCCAGCAGCCTTTCCCTAATGATGCGACCTCGATGAGCTGGAGCATTGTCGTCCATGAAGATGAAATTAGGCCTGTGTTGTTCATGCAGGGGCACAATGACTGGATTAATGATGTTATTCAGGTAGTATGGGCTTGTCACTGTACCATTCACAAAGTGTAGGGCAGTTCTGTATTGACTAGACACACCTGCCCACACTGTAACACCGCCACCACCAAAGGGTCGTCTGGTGACAACAGTGGCTGATGCATAGCGCTCTCCTTGACGTCTCCAACATCGTTGGCGGCCATCATTTCTGCTCAACGTGAATCGACTTTCATCAGAGAACAGCACTGAGGCCCACTGGTCCCTCGTCCAGCGTAAATGCTCCCTGGCCCATGCAAGTCGATGACGCCTGTGCCTGGTGGTGTGGTCAGGTACCCTTGCAGGTCGTCTAGCACGCAGACCACGCTGATGTAAACGGTTTCGAATGGTCTGACGTGACACTTGGGTGCCTCTCACCTCCCTTAAATGTGCCTGGAGTTGAGTGGCATTCATCATCCGGTTCCGCAGGGCACTGTTCACAATGTAGCGGTCATCAGTGTGGGATGTGGCCAAAGGACGTCCACTTCTATGCCTTTCTGTGACTCTTCCAGTCTCTCTGTATCTCTGTTGCAACCTGCTGATGACACTCTGTGACACTCTAAGCTCAGTGGCCACTTCCCTCTGAGAACATCCTGTTTGAAGCCTCGCAATGGCGAGGTACTGTTGATCAATTGTTAGGTGTCGTCTTGGTCTCATGATGTCAAAATGTGAACAACATGATGAAGAGGACTGTTTAAATACCAATTCTAATTGAACCAGGAAATTTATTGGTCGATTCATGGATCAAACACCTGTTGTGAATTTTGCCGTTCAGCTCCTTGTTAGAGAACAGCAAGTTGTGCAAAAAGTACTGAAACATTGAATAGTTGGACATGTGCATTCAAAAGTTTAGAGAAGGTCAAATTAATTTCACCTGTAAAGGTTATAGTGCATTTTAGGTTCATCCTGAAATTTCACCCGAAAGCCGAATATCCCTAACTTTTTGTGAGTAGTGTATGTATATGATGTATAAAACACAAGTGAGTCAGGGCACATGTGGAATTATTATCGTGAAAATAATGAAATAATCTTGAGTTAAAATTCTATTGTAATTTGGCAATTGCATAAGGCAGCCGAGGTTGTAGAACATTAACATGGTACTGAGTGCATACATTCAGGAAGTTATTTTTTCAAAGGACAAAAAAACAAGTAATACCTGTCTGGTACAATGCTTGATCAATCTATTGTTTTTTATGGAGAACCAACTGAGACAACCATGCCATGTGTCATCATTAAAGATGATTAGAGAACAGAACAGTAGAGGTTTAAGAAAGTCACAAGTGACTTAGCCAACAGTGTCAGGAACATCACTATTTAGTTCTTCACCACAAAACTATGTCAGACTATAACACATCTTGCACATGCAGATGGTGAGGGATTTATACGCCGTTTTCAACGTGACTTGTCCGTTGTCAGGACAAGTCACATTTTTAGATAAAGCCATTCAGACAAATTTGTGTGAAAATAACTGTTAGAACTGAAAATGTACTAGGGAAAGAAAATGCTAGTGTCACAGCACCAAGTGTGTCTTTATTTGGTGCTTTACTTTACGCATTAAGATCTAGTGTAGTTGAGTGCCAGACTGCAACATGTTCAAGGCGGTGAAGCAGTGCTAAAGCTGCTGTGCAGAGCCAGGGATTGATTGGGCCTAACACTGGAGGGCAGCACATCAGCAACTTCAGGTCCCAACACTGCAAATCATCTGCCACTGGCATACTTTCAGCTCTATGTAACTGATTCACATACAGATAAGAAATACATTAAGAGTTGGGAAGGGTAGAACAATAACCAAAAGTATTTAAGGCACTCAAGTAGTGCCCTTGAGGCCTGCTGGTTATAAGCTAAATGGAAATCAGCTGGAAAGCTTCTCACAACGTACTAGCCAGAACAGGCTATGGTGAACACTAGCACCCTATAGTTCCGTTGTTGTTGAAAGGCTGTGGTAAACGCTAGTGTCCCATGGCACCTTGCTGCTGTCACCCGCCCTGCCCAATGGTTCCCCCGCTCACCCAGCTCCGCCTTCTGCATCAGGACCTGCGTGAGCGTCCAGCGGATCCCGCCGATGAAAGACGCCAGCAGCACCATGATGAAGCCCTCCAGATTGAACTGCGTGGACTCGTAGGTGAACATGAAAAGCCCGCTCGCGATCAGAAGGACCACCAAAACCAGGAACGAGTTCTGGTGCAGGGGGGGAGGAGGAGAAACAGCAGGACATTCACAACTCATGTTCATCTTTCAGAAAGGATGGTAGTGCCACATACCACAACACCAAGATGTGGGGGGGGGTTTCACCCACATACCCCAACTCTTACTTTCATTACTTCCTCCTGCAGCCAAGAAACTACTACTCTACCCTTGGTGCGTATATAATAATGTTCAAGCTTATTAAATGTGCACAAATTACGGTTACCTAAATACATTTCTGTGGGATGAACCCCTCTTGCAAATGTATGGACTCAAGGAAGGCTCTTCAAAGGATGTGCAATAATTTTTTTATCCCTTTCCACCCTCCAACCTGGAATACCCAATCATATTCATCAGCACCCATTGTTGCAATTTCCATTACTGATTCACAAGAGCACAGACAAACATACTCTCCTCCAAAGCATCTGATGTCAGCCCACTTTTATCGCACCGCAGTACACAAGTCTAGCTCGTACAGACATGAGTCGGAGGAAGACGATTCATTTTCAGGTCAACACGCAAGACTGTTGCGGTCTGATTGACCAGTAGAGGTGCTCGCTAGAGCTGGATGAGGTCTGGTCTATTATTAACAGGATGAGAGACCCAGAAGCCAAGAAAGTGCAGTCATGATGGATATCATTAGAGTTCTTTGTGAACAGAAATAGCAGCTGCTTTCCCTTCACAGGATTCTCACATTGACCTCATGGGTCTATTTCTGTCTGTATACACCCACCAAAACATGAATAAATACACATGAGCATGGTTCATACACATGCGTACCCGTTCACATTCCAGGAACTCTTTGACTGGCTCCAGCGGATGATGGGTTCAACTCCCTGCCCTATTACCCACAGTCACATTTTTGGATGTTTCAATGAAACCGGCAGTGATGAATTGGGGGGGATTACCCTCCCTTTCTGTTCCACTTAGACCTCTAAGATTCCCTCACCGGCTCCTCCAATTTGAAGACCAGGGAGAATAACAAGATGAAGAGCACAGCGGAGGACTTGGTCATAGTGTATCTGAAAGAGATAGCCAAAAAACATCACCACCCTGCTCTTTTCGTGGGTGCCATGCTGACTAGGAATGCGTACAAATCCTAATCCCAATAAAGTTGGGACAGTGTATAAAACATAAATAAAAACAGAAAGCAATGATTTGCTAATCCTATTTGACTTGTATTCAATTGAAAACAGTACAAACACAAGATATTTAACTAATCAACTTTATTGTTTTTTGTAAATATATGCTCATTCTAAAGGATGCAGCAAGCACACTTTTCAGAGCCATATGCTTGTTATACTACAAGGTTGTTTCTACGTAGTTCTCATGTAATGATCAAAGAAAGCGCCCAGGGTGGCATAACCGAGGGTCTCCTGATTAGTCTCGGCCATTTTGTTTTTTAGTTGATCAATAGGCATAAATGCTAGAGGAGTTTGAGTTTGAGTTTAGTTTGAATGGTTCCCTATGGGATGGAACGTTCAAAACGTAAGGCTTGTCGGAGTATGCAACAGTAACTAAGGGGGGCGGGGCTTAGCAAGGGTCAATTGTGCGCCGCCCCTGCAGGGCTGCCAGCCACAGTCAGCAGTGGCATGGGTCAGATTTGATCCAAGACCATGGTGCTCACTCATGCTTACTCATGCTCATGGTGCTCACTCATTTTACTGAGTAAACTACCCAGCAGCCCTGACACCTGTCACACACACAGTAATGTACTTACAGGCTGATGGTGATGAAGAGGAAGCTCCAGTTGGACAGGCCTATGTCCAAAGCTGTAGTTAGTGCTATAAGAGAAACAGAGAAGAGCACAAGACAAACAATTAGAAAAACTACCAGAAGAGAAAGAGGCCTATTATAAATAGGCATTCTGTGTCTTCTTGGTGATATCGCATTTTTATATTCCCGAGACTAACCCAGTTGTTCTCCACTTCTATACATCGCTCTGGAGAAGAGCATCTGCTGATTGTCATGTAGTTTTCACAACACCACTTGTGAAAATATCCCAAAATAAGAATGAAAATGACCTGGCATCTCAGGGGTCCTACAGTCACATGCTGCATGTATCTACAGAACTATAGGCTGAAAAGTACTGACATCACATGGTGTCACCGAGTCCACTCTCAGCTTGGACTTCAGCCTGGAGAGCTGTGCTCCAACAATGCAGTGTGATAAGACCTTGCTATCTATTTGCCCTACCTACCTTTTTCTGCATCTCATCCTTCTTTCTCCCCATATACAGAGCTAATCTTGACAAACTGCAATTGACTTAAAGCAGTGGACTCTGGGCCTGAGGGTTTGAAACATTTATAGAAGGTAAAAATAAATTCAATTAACCTGCATAAATGAGTTATAGAACTAAGTGGTGTAGGTCGCCATGGCCGCAAAAAAACAAATGGCGCCACAGGTCTGTTTGGAAGCCCTGCTCATCACTGCACTTAAGACAAACCTGTTGGGGCCACCTTGTACACATAGCTCTTCCAGCTAAGCAGGACCCTGGGCTTGCCAGTCCAACACTGCATTGCTGAGCGTGTCAGGGCAGACAGACAGAATATGATGGTCAAGTGGACCAGCGTCATGAAGAGGGGGAAATGGAAGCCCTGTGGGCATAGGACAGTAAACACAAAAATTAGAGAAGATAGAAAGAGATCACAATCACTGCTAGACAATACCTCGATGATTTCAGTTCAAAATGTTCTGCTGATGCATTGATTATTGGTGACATGCATGCACACAATGGAATTGAAGAACACTGGACTGTTTGAGTGGGGATACGAATGGCAGGTGGACAGTGTTGTTATAAGCCCAAATAAGGCACACCATTTCAATTACACCAATTAGTCACACATCATGAGCACCGTATGGCACTACTGATGAGAATGGGTGTACAGCACAAAGCAAACAATAACATTAGTGCGGTTCAGCAAAGTTATGTTCATGAGACAGTACCGTGATGTGTATCTACAGAAATTGAGAGCAATAAAATCTTACCTTCATCAGCCATTTGTTGTAGAAGGTGATGCCGATGGAAAAAACGTAGTAGACGAGGACAAGGCCAACTGTGCGTACTGTCCGGCACAACAGCTGCACAAAGCACACCATGCCGGCAGCGCGTACTCACACACTCCTCCACCCTGGTAAGCAGGGTCTCGGGCTACCTAAGCTGCCCCATGACAACAGGGAATAGAACCGCTCAACAGGTTCTGGGTGAAGGAATAGAAAGATAGGGACAGGGTGAAGGAGGACAGCAATGGATGGGAAAAGAGAAATCAATGGGACAAGAGGAAATCTGTAAATCATTTCAAACGGATTACGTTTTAGACACAATTCCCCCCTGCTTACGACACACAGGTGCTGAGCTTAAGGACATCAGAAAAGTGGTGAGCATGATACACCAACTTAGACACACCTATAATTGAGAACGTTACCTGGCTGTGTTAGTACATTTTCAATGCACGACGTGCACTGCTTTTAGATAGCTAACGTTAGCGAAATCAGTCTACACTAACGTTACCTTAACGTCCATGAATGCAATGTGAGACAATCTATCCCCTCCCCCCATGATATTCAGTAAAAATGTTAATTTTTTAATTACAACTTTGAAATTTATTTTCGCTTTCCCTTTAAATGTAAGTAGATTCAAATGTACGCAAAGTTACTTAGAATAGCTTTCCATGGTGGGGGGAACGTCGTGCGAACCAGTCAGTCAGTTTAACAGCTGTTAAGTTTCAAATGAGTTAACTTGGCTTGCTAGCTAACGGTAGATAGCGTAACTTAACAAAGTTAAGTTATATAATCCCTGTAACTGTATAGTTGGGCAATGCACTCGCTGACAATACCAACACCAGACGATAAAGTGCATAGCTATATTGCAGCGAATAACTAGAACTAGTCAGTCACCATGTCAACTGGAGCATTGACTACTTGTAACTACTATTAACTAACGTTAACGTTACATTTCAAATTGGGGTGAGAATTGTATATAGACAGCCAAATGTTGGGCGCCAAATTATTAATAATATATATTTTTTAAACTACTAACTAACGTTATCGCATTAGCTGGTTATATGGTACCCAATGCCCCCACAGCTTGCAGCTATACATGCGTGTGTTGAATTATCGTCAATAAGAACATATTTACCGTTAGTAACCTAACAATACAATAGCGAAGGTTACATATCGATTTAGCCGTTTCAGTATTGTTTAACTAAGATGACTACAGCTGGCTTTGGTTATTAGATGAAACCGATAGTTGTTTCCTACCGTTTCGCTTTGTGAACGTCCCTTCGAGACTTAACACTCAATACTGACGCGTCCAACCCATAGAGCGTATTGAGTTCAGTGGTCCAACCCCGTGGCGGAAAAAAAAACGGCAAAGCCAACAATGGCGCCGTCATGAGGGAATACGTAAAATGTGTACACTCAGCTCACATGACGGTGGTATCTTGTTGAATCATGACCATCGACTGTATAAAAAATATACATGACGTGTAACTTTCAATCAGATGAAAGTTAGCTTGGTAGGCTCATCTAAGTTACAGCATTTTGGCTTATATTAGATTCATTTTTACACGATAATACATTAAAATATTGATTGGTTTACCTCTGTGGTCTTTAACCATAGAATGTGAGATGCTCTGGTTAAGGAAACATTTGAAGTAGCCAATAATTTACCAGATTTACTTACTGTACACTAATGAAAATGTCACATTAGATAGGCATACTGTAGCCTGATATAGTTGAAATATAGCCTGTTTGGTCACATTTTGGGGAACAGCTAAGGCAAGTATATCCTACACATAGAGGACAAATAGGATGTACTTCATGTTGTCTTGGAAAGAGTGCATACAATGTAGGGGTGTGCAGCAATGCCACTATCTGTATCTGTATCTGTTGGACCATCAACAACATCCGTATTCGCATTAGAAACCGGAAGTGGGCGTGGCTTCAATGGGAAGTTATGTTACATATAGGAAATGTGATCTTTTCTAGTCTAAAATTTATTGTTATTGCAATTTATGAGTATTCACTCCCCTCACTGTCTTTTTTAAGAACTACATTCTGTACTTTATACTTATTTATCTATTGTTTTGTTACATTACATTACATTAATTTAGCAGACGCTTTTATCCAAAGCGACGTACAATAAGTGCATACAGAGACGTCATCAAGATCACTACAGAACAGACAAGACAAAGGCCATCCTTCCCATAATGTAGCAGCTATCCCTAGTAATGAACGTTGACTGTAGTTCACTGTAAGCTGTGGGTAAATCAGCTATACTACACTTCTATTCTAAATACTATTATAACTACGTTACAAACAGTTCAATTAACTAACGCACAGCTGAAACCGAATGAAAATAAGACACTTAGCCTATCCGACGGTAGATTATTGACAACGCTGGTCTGTTAACCTATTTGAACCCCCCACCCCCTAACTGGGGGACACTAAACAATAATTTTGGATAACTGGAAAAAATCTGAGGTAGGCCTACAATATATAATAAACTCAGAATGAAAAGGCAGTTTTATAAAAACATCAAACCATTTCATTATACATTTGAATGGAAACTATTTCCGCAATAACAGCCCTTTCTGCCTACTTTTTTTGTTATTTTTTAAATTTTACTATATGAACTTGGATACATAAATGATTATGTACGTATAGTAATATTATTATCATTGCTATTATTATTATTATTATTATACTTTATACAATTCAAGGAGAAGACTTAAGGATAGCCTAATTATTTATTGAGAAAACCACAAAAGTAAAATGAACAGTCCAACAAAATGCATTTCTGAGCTAGCAGTAACAACAAAGTTCTAGAACACCTGAAAAGCTTCAAATTCAAGAAAATGAAAAAAGTCTGGATACGGCTGCATTTCAACAGCTTTTAATATGCTTTTAGTATTCCATTGGTTAAACCGATCACCGTGACAAACCTAGTTCAAATATTTTAGTTTTATTAATTGCGTTGCAAGTTTGGGCTCATGGAATCAAATTGACGGAATTGATTACGCAGCAATAGGCCTACGGATACAGAACAGACGGTCGGTAGCCTACAGTGTAATGGGGTGCGTGACGTGTGAGGTGGGAGGAGCCAAACGCAGCAAGGGGAATCATAAAGCCCTTAGGCCACTAAGGCGGGATACCCCGCAGATAAGGGAAGGAGACAAGACAAGGAACACACACACACCACAGCTACAGGCCGGCTCAGTTACATGAGCCAGAATTAAAACGCCCAGTCTCGATACGAGACGCAAGAACAGGCGAGTACCACAATGGCAAAAACCACACACAGCAAATAAACAATTAAACTAATAACCACCTATTGGTATAGGAGGAGGCGAAGGAACAGATATTACGTTCCATGGCTAGTAAAACAAGTGCGCAGTCTAATGCAGCAAACGAACCTGGGTAAACACCAGATCTCCCAGGAAGGAGAAACATTTTACAGGTGAGCCGACGGAGTACCGTCGTCCCAAAACTTTACTATCCAAAAGACTCACGCAAACTTAAACAACCGCCCTAGCCTCACAGAAAATAAATAAGTAACGAGGCGAATTGGAACAGTGAGCGAACGTTCCGATGCTATATATAGAAACACGCAGTCACACACAAACACGTCCACAACAACGCCCAAGCTCCATATAAAGAGACACACCCCGAGAACGAAACAGAACAATAGTTCCAAACGAAATCGTCCCGCAGGTAAAAAGGACGTACAACAACGAAGACCACGCAAAAATAGCACGACAGCCTCTTAATATAAATGAAAACCCTGACTCACAACAAAAAGGGAACCTAGTCCACGAGAAGGAGAACAGCAGGGAATAAACGTACCAAAGCTAGGCTACTCACTGGCTCACAGTAATCCGGAAATGAGTGGAAGTTAAAACGCCAGGACTCTCAATAAGAGAACCAATCACTAGGCGAACAAATGGACCAGAGAGACTGCTACTCTATATTTCTACGAGCTCAAACTAAGTAGAAGCGAAAACGCAGGAATCCCCTATGGGAAGACATGTGCCGAAGGGCGACAGAACTAAATTTCCCAACAGAATCGCCCAAATCTCCATACACGGAGATTAAGCACAACTGCGCGAAATAGAGCAGAGATATACGGTCCAAAACTTACTACGAGATAACCAACCACTAAGCCAGTAGGAAATAAGCCCTGCCTCAACAACGAGACGTTTAAAAATAGGCAAGAAGCCAAAATGGTACGAGAACTCAGACAATAATACACCACAGTACATAACAATTAACAATAATCAATGTCGAAGCCCCGAACGAAGAAAACGGTAGGCTTATATACCTCTCTCCAGGTGACAAGCACAGGTGTGGGCGCTAACAGCAGCCCCGTAATCTAAGGTGGGCGGAGCAAGCATCCACCTAAAGAGCAGCGCCCTCACGTGGCCACCAAGGAGAACGACCGCATAGGCAAAAAGGGTTAAAACCATGACATACAGTTTAAAAATACAAACAACACAACTAGCATAAATACAATAATTATTTTGATAGCCATTAAGCCAGCTGTTCCTTTGCTTTCTTTTAAAAGGTGTTTTTATCTTCTGATAAAGTGGTGAGATTAAGCGCAGCCAAATTAAAGCGAGCAGCATTAAAGGGATAGTATCGTTTGCATGCAAGATGTTGAGATTTTTTATTTAACGTTTTGTTTCTTTTTCTTTTGCTCACAAGATTGACGTAGGCCTATATAAACAGGTCTTGGCTGCAGACCATGACTATAATTAGTTGAATCATGTGTCAACATGCTGGGCTAAAAAAACAAACCTACACCCACACCAACCCTTTTCGAAAAGATTGGACACCCCAAGGGGGATACTACGAAGCAGGATTACTGCGTTAGCTGGATAACTGCACTGAGTAAAATCCCCTTTTACTCAGTCCATGTTCCAGATTTGGGAGGATTCCGGGTTTTACTCAGAACGGTTATCCAGCTAACTCAGTAATCCTGCTTCGTAGTATACCCCCCTGTTCTACAGTATAGATACACACAGGTAGGCTAAACCTAAAAAAAACTGAATACAGTCTTATTAAATTATATGAGCTGTGGCACACCCTTTTTTGTTTTTCCTTAAAGTTTTAATTCCATAAATCTTTAGGAGCTTTATCAGACTAAATGTTTATAGATTCGTTTATGTTTTAGTTAATATACATTTGTCATTCTGACCTTTAAGTAAATCTTTTCTTTAAGAAGACTGGAAGTGAGTATAACCAGCAGTACCATGCGACATTGTTGTGCACACAGATGTTGTTAATTTAGTTATTATAACAACAGGTTCATTTAACATAGTCATTAACATTATATAGGCTATAAAAGTAGTTAGTAGAAAAGGGAAATGTAAATATGAATTGGTTATCATTGGAATGAAATGCATTTCTATACTGACTAATTTTCAGGAGCTATGGTTAATTGTCTATATAGGATACATTACAATGTAACTATGTATTTTCTGTTAAAATATGTTGCGACCCATAACTTTGATTTAATTTATTACGATGGTTTTACATGCGCTTCCAGGAAAAAAATTCTAAAATGTTTTCATTCAAAATTGAAAATGACGTGCCAGGTCATGAAATGAGCAAATAAAATAGTCTAATAAGTAAACTATTGAGGAAAACATTCACCACTGTATAGAGTACTCAAGTGACTACGTCACGCTGGTTTCGGAAGTAAATTCCCGATGCATTTAGAGCATAGACATTAACTAAAGCTTACTTTTAAACCATTTCTACTGATTATGTCTTACCGTCAGTTTCCCGGATTGTTCAATATAACACCCGTTCGCAAACTACGTCGTTTTTCTGGACCAGTTTCGAGTATATTTTACATTTTAGTATTTTTTTTGTGAACATACCAGCGCTGGCACTGTTTAAAAACTCCACGTCCCATAATTCCCTCCTAACGTGCAGCCTTGTCTCCAGACGTTGTCATATAACGTTAGCCAGCAGTAGCACACAGCTCCGTATTTAAACACTTTTTTCTAACGATAGCTAGCTAGCTTGAAGGACTAAAAGCTAGAATTGCCTTATGTGGTTAACCGCAGAGGTGGAAATCCAGGGGACATAAAGTAAAAGTCCTCCCCAGTATTTTGCTCCAATCACCTGGATTTGCTAATTAACATAATTCTTCAGCTAGGAGGTAGAGCCAATTGGTGAAATCAGCTGGCTGAGTCTATGGGCGGAAGAAACACATGGCAGGACTTTTACTTTATGTCCCCTGGATTTCCACCTCTGGTTAACCGTAGCGCAGTTTCTGACCTTGTCAGATGGGCTTCTCTACTTAGGAAGCTAACGTTAGCTCGTCTTCAGCGGCAGTAGCCTACTCCCATCTGCCACAGTCAGACAGACGAGATGATGATATCTTATTGGTCGAGAACCACCCATGCGTTGCAGTACTGGAAATGTAGTCTGTTAAAGTGGACTACAAGTCGAACTACATTCATTAATGCATTACTTTAAAAAATAAAAATTGGAACATGCGATATATGGAATATATCCTTGTACCACACAGGCTAATCCACAAACGTTTCGGCTCATTCTATAAATTAGATTTCAAGAAATAGTCAATAGTCTACGAAGCCTATTCTATCTTCCATAGAGAATTTACCAGACTCCACCCACGACTGACGTACTCACTTGAGTACTCTATAGTAGCCTACACATGGATCTTCAGTGTTGGTATATCAACAGAAAACAAAATAATTGTATTTATTAACATAATGAAATCCTTTCAAGTATTGATGCTTTAATAGACAATTAAAGTAATGAAAAGGCATATCTATCTTGCCGAATAAAAACACAAAAAATTAAAAACTGTAATCCGTTATTTTTCAGTTTTGTTGGATTTGGCGACATCTGTAGTGACTGGAGGTCACGGGTCACAACAGTATGTTTTCATACTCCAAATCCCAGAGTTCCATTCGAAACGAAACTAACGCGTGTGACGCATTAGGAGTGTTTCATTTCCTTAGAAGATAATCCAGCATTAGCGGATTTTTACGGTGGCCCTGAAGTGCAAAACAGGTTAACAAACCAGAAAACAACGCGCAATTTCAGGAAACACATTAACATTTCAGAAAACAACGCGCAATTTCAGGAAACACATTAACATTTCAGAAAACAACGCGCAATTTCAGGAAACACTAACATTTCAGAAAACAACGCGCAATTTCAGGAAGCAACGCGCAATTTCAGGAAACACATTAACATTTCAGAAAACAACGCGCAATTAACTTGACTCAAACCGGAAAGGGTAGGTACATATTAAACAGTGACTCCTCGTCGCTGATTGGACGTACAGTGTGTCAATCTGGGTGTAAAGGAAGTAGTTTACAAGCAGGTTATTAACCTGAAGTTTAAATAAGAAAAAATAAAAGAAACTCGGAAGAGGAAGATAATAATTATAAGAAGGAAAAGCAGGGATTCAAACATGTTTTGCTGTTACTGCGGCAAACAGTTTGACGTCCTGCCGAGCTTTTGCAGTGCTTGTGGCAAGGCACTCGAGATTTTAAAAGCGATTAAGCAGGAGGAAAGGAACAGACCAACTGCAGGTAATGTTAGCAATGTATCTAGCTAGCTAATTTAGCTAGTTAGCTAATCAGCTAATCGCAAATGATTGAAATAGGCATGTATTTGTGCCTTGCATTGCCGTATGCTACTGTCTAGCTAGCTTTACTGTTGGCTAACGGAGCGGCGGAGGAATAGGTTTAGCTACATGCTACGAGCAATGGTAATTGTCGGAATTGGACTGTCCATCAGAAACATTGGAATTCACTAACTTGTTGTAAAAACATATTTTGAGAGAGGTATATTTCGAAAGTGGTTCATTGCGCACTAGTGTGTTTAGATGACACGCAATTACGCATGTTATGTTCAGACTTTGAACGTCTTGTAACTGCGTCGTTACAACCATTCCAATGGACTGTCCAATTCCGATAATTACCATGGGCATGGGTTGCATGCTACGGTTAGCTACACAACACCGTAACCTAACGTTACATTTAATGTTAAAGACAATTTCGTTGCTTTCCTGTAGTGGTCCCAAGCCCGACATTGAACAAGTTTTTGGAGTAGGTACCGCGAAATGAAATCTAAGGAAAGACAACAATTTAACTTTGGTAAAAAGGGAGGGAAGAAACAGGAAGACAAGAAAGTGCAGGTGAGCTGATTTAGGTGTTGTTAATATCTAGCTATGTTGTCGGTCTGTTATATTGCCATTATAGCCAGATGCTGCTGTATAGCTAGTGTCCATGTTTTCTCTTGCAGATTAATATTGGATTGATGTGTCTGCAAAATGGTAGTTTAAAACCTCTACGAGGGAAGACACTGCCTTTAGCCCTTGACCCGCAAACCACTGCAAGGGTTATTTCTCCGGACTCATTTTCCTATATAACTCTATGGGGAAAAAAGTCAGGAGAAACAACCCTTAAAGTGATCCATCCACATCTACTCCATATCTGGCAACAGAGTGATGGTTTGGGGCTCGTTTGATAGCTCAGACCCTTGATAACTTACAGCCATTTAGCCAGCCATGTGTTCCATACTGTACCAGTGTAATTTACAGCTGAATCTAGTCTCACCCCCCAATTCCCATAGAGATCCATTCAAATGCAGAGAGGTTATAGTATCGCTTGTAACAGTACCTGAAAATAAGATATCGACAGTTTTTTGATGTTGATGGTCACAGACTTCAGGAAGTAACAGCATGTAAAGGATATGCGACCAAATATGAAATATGATACTTTAAAAATACGTTAAAGCAAAGGGTATGAATACTTATGTAAATGAGAAATTTTATTTTTTTATTTTTAATAAATTTGCTAAAATCTCAAAAACTTTTTTCACATTGTCATTATGGGGTGTTGTGTGTAGATGTTTGAGGCAAAAAATTAACTCAATCTATTGTAGTATAAGTCTGTAACGTAATAAAACGTGGAGAAGGTGAAAGGGTGGGGAGACTTTCCGGCTTGACTGTACATGTAGCGTAAAGTCTTTATTTTAGACACTCAAAAATGTTTGTTTTTTTAAAGTTATGAACGAAAACGAGCCGTATATCAATGCGAATCGTGCTATCAAATGTAAAAGAAGACTATAGCACTGTATGTAGCGTCTATGTTTAATCAATAATAAAGCAAGACCTTTATCAGAAATTTTATTGCTAGGCTATTATTTTCCCGTAACAGTCACAGAAAAGTAGCCTCGAGATTTACAAATTAAGGGTTACACTGGGTATTGGAGATATGGCAGTTAGAGAGCGATATTGGCTTTTATACGCATCTTAGCTATCAAAGATAAACAATAACATTAGACTGTATTGGGGAATGCACGATCAAAGAGAAACAACATATCGAATAGCTCTAAACTAGACTATGACGCTAAGGTGCAGGACCGAAAAGGACAACGTATCCGGAGCACCATTCTATTCATTCACTTCAATAGGACAGTCCAGAAAACCATTAATGAAATATTTAAGATTTTGTTCATTTACCTTTTGTGACTGTCACAACAGTGGGTCAAAGAGAGGACATTTATAACAGCAAATATAATACAAAAATAACTCCGTACCAGGCAGTCATTCATGTATCAGGCAGTTTTATCAGGCAGTTTTATCAGGCATCATTTATAGTGGCAAAGTTGTTAATATGTTGATTAATGTCCATCTACCATAGCTATGTCTGTTATATTGCCATTATAACCAGATCCTGTTGTATATACTAGTGTCCATGTTTTCTCTTGCAGATCGATGTGTGTGCAGAATGGTAGTTTAAAAACACCAGCAGGGAAAACACTGCCTTTAGCCGTTGACCCTCAAACCACAGCAGATCTCCTCGAAGGACCCTAACATGCTTCTATATCCAGATGGCTCGATTATCCATGCTATCCAATAGGAATTGTTTACCAGGTGCTTTTAAAGTGCTCTAGGAAGAAAAATGAGCCTTCATGATTCAAGTCTTGTAATTGCACACATTTGTGCATATTTTAATCAAGGACATTCATATGACATAATCCTAGATATGCTGTCAACTTTGCACAACATTAAAATGAGTATGCGCACGCTAAAAACACACTTAAAAGAAGCAGGGTTGTTCAGAAGAAAAAACTACTCCTCAATAGCCGACGTAAGAAATGCCATACTGACAGAGTTGCGTGGACCAGGACAATTATTTGGTTATCGAACTATGTGGCAAGTACTTCAGCAAAAGCACAAGTTGCACGTAAAACGTGCTAATGTGATGAGGTTGCTACGAGAACTTAATCCACGAGGGACTGAATTGAGGACACGCCGAAGGTTTTTCAGACGTACATATCACTCCATGGGTCCAAACTACATGTGGCATGTCGATGGATATGATAAGCTTAAACCCTTTGGTTTGGCTTTATCAGGCTGTATCGATGGCTTTTCGAGACAAATTCTGTGGCTTGTTTGTGGGCCTACGAACAACGACCCATCTGTTATTGCCCACAATTTTATTAATTGTGTACAGAGTCTTGGTGTGGTCCCCATGAGATTACGAACTGACTGTGGAACAGAAAATGGGACAATGGCAGCCATACAGTGCACTCTCCGTCATCATCATACAGACTACTATGCAGGCTCATCAAGCCACATGTATGGTTCATCAGTGAGCAATCAGCGTATTGAGTCTTGGTGGTCCTTTTTCAGAAAAGGAAGGTAAGTGATACTTTTAAGTTATGCTGGTCCGGGGGGGCTCCGATGGTCCAGCAGGCTAAAGCACTGTTCTGTGCATCCGCGGGTTATGTGGCTGGGATGTTCGCCGGTTCGAATCCAGGTGCTTTCCATGAGACCGCTGTGTGGAAAATACTGTCGGGCTGCCAGTGTTTGTATCGGAGGAGACACACATGCGGCCTTCCCGTGAGGAATGGGGGGAAAAGGGGATTGGGAGAAATTTGGAGATTATAGAAGAAAAAAAAAAGAAAAAGTTATGCAGGTTCATAAGATGTTGCAGCGTGGCGGTCTGGTGGATTTGAGACGCTGCTGAACTGTGCTCGTCCCATCACACGCTTTAATGAAATACAGTACTGCTCATTTTGCATGCTATTTCTGTTCTTTTGTGAAAGCGAGCAGGGGAGAGAGACGCACCTAGCCTCAGATGAACTTTCCTACAGTCTCACAACGACGTGTCAAATAAAATACTTGGATGGGACTTGTTAAATCAAGCCATGTGGCGCGGAATACAATGCCTTTGCCTTTGCAATTCATGCTGTGAGAAAAGAAATGGTGAGTAATGCGTTTTAATGCTACTAAACCACTTTCAAAGTAAACTGTACGGGAGGCAAGAACACGTCGTTGTGAGACTATGAAAGTTCATTCAGTCTGAGGCTCGGACGCACCCTGGTCTCACCTGAGCCACCATTACAATATTTCATAAATGACGTTCTTGTAAAAGGCACTTGCAGTAGACATAAAATAAGTTTATTTATGGGTTGGAATTAATTTATTCCTAGGGCTCAGTTTTGGATGGACCTATTTGGGGACCTCAGAGATGCAGGACACTTCAATGGCAGCAATGAACACCAGTGTTTACTCAGATTCTGCTTCAGCAATGTTCTGCAGAAAGACCTAGATGAATACACCGACCTCTGGAACAAGCACAGGATTAGGCCCTCCAGACTTGCATCATGCCCTGGGGGAGTGCCAAATGAACTCTACCTCTTACCTCACAGGTAATCGATTTTAATTCAGAATGAATCTACCATTTAGTGGAGGGACTTATCTATTTTTATTGAAATACGAAATGTGTATTGCATAAATTGCATTGCAATCTTAAATGAAAATGAACAATGTTGAGATTATTATTTTCAGATGGTTGGGGGGGGGGGGGGGGGGGGGTCACCATGAGGTTCAGAGAGGGAGGTAAAATATAGTGCCTTCAGAAAGTATTCAGACCCCTTCACTTTTACTACATTTTGTTGTGTTATAGACTTAATTTGTAATGCATTACATTTTTTTGTTGCCATCAATCTACACACAACACCCCATTGTTTACTTTTTACTTTTATTGGGTTTTGAAATAACAAAATCACAAAAAAACAACACTTTAATAGGCTATGCACCATTTTGTAATCACAATGACAATGAGATTGTACCTTCCATGTTTGGTTTTTATTTTATTTAAAAAAAGCAAAAACAATTTCCCTCCCTAATTTGAAATCGCCAAGTGTGCTTTGAGTTAGCGCTATACCACACACACCAGGAGCACTGCGGCTAATGCGTGTGTACTCCTCCGATGCACTCGCCAGCTAACCAGTGACTATTTTACTCTGCAGTCATACAGAGAGAGTTGCGCCTTTTAGAGGAGAGACGCATCTCTAACTGATGACTGATGGCATGTCGTTTGGAGGTTTAGCAGTAACCCGAGGAACCGACTTAAAACCCACCCTACCCCTGGTGGGACGAGGCCAATTGTCCTGCCGCTGCAGACTCCCAGTCATTGTCGGCTGATGACATGGCCGAGGATCGAACATGCAACTATAGGGCCCAGCCTGCACTTGCAACGAGCGCCTCTACTGACTGAGCCAACCAGGAGCCCATCCCTTCCATGTTTTATTATATACCTGACAAACTCTTTGCAGGTTTGGTTCAAGGGACTGTGGATTTGCAGTCGAAGAAATGGAACTACGGGCTTTTCCTGAGTCAAGGCAGACAATTGATTCATGCGGTGACCTGGACATTCAGGAGTATCTAGAACTTGTAATGGAACAAAATAGATTACAGAGGCCAGAAAATTGGGAGGCAGCCTCAGAAGTATACATTACCCTCAAGGGAATAGCCGGACTGTAAATGTGGACTTTCTGTGAAATGCTAGTAAAATAGCAAAATCCCAAAGTATTAAAATGTCTTTTTGCTTAGTTGTATTTTTTTTGGTTCACTACAAAGTCCTGTATGATGTTGGTGAACAACTTAATTTACTGTGGCAAGTTAGGCTCTAATTCTATTATATTTTTAGTTTACAGGTTTGTATACTGAGTGTCTTAAAGCCACAATCCGTAATTGCTGTAACTGGGCGGCTGTTTGTTTGTAGTAGTGCAACAACAGATGCCTTCAAACGATACGTGTATTATCGTACGTATACGTAAGTTAACACACACAAAGCTAGATCATGTTTCAACAATTACGGATTGTGACTTTAATCTTATTTATCATGTCTTGTAAAAAAGTTATGCCCACTTGCACAAGTTACACCCTGTACAATCTCTGATTCAAACAAGCAATTAACAAAAATACAATTTCTATCCAATCTGCCAGTCTTTTAACAAAATATGAATTTCTGACCCATACAATTAAAGGGACACTTAAAAGCTCAGAGATTTTTATTGTCAACAGCACTTTTCAAATGACAAATTAATAAATCAGAAAAGGTTTGTTAAGGTTTGTTTGTTTAATAATTATTTGTGTGTTCTCTTATATTGGTCAATATTACATTTGGGGTAATGACACTGATCCTAGATTAGCAATTAAATGCAACTTTTGCCTAGAGTTTATTCTAAGGCATTCTTATAAATTATACTGCAGGGGAGAACGGGGTAAGATGGACACTTTTTACAATTTAAATTATCATGGCCAAAGAAATACATATTTTGATCTAATAATAAAGTGTTCATAACTTTAAATTTTAAACATAAGAGTTAAAATATATTACACAAGAGCATTGATCTTAAAATTATAGCAGCCATGTGATAGATTGGATCATGGCTATATGGTGAATGAACTAGGGCCAGATTTGTGTTTTTTACCACAATGTGAAGATTTTATTGAGGTCCTGATATAATGATCCCGGTGTCTGAGGGGGAGTAAATAATTGTAAAGTGGTATCATACATCAGGTAGTGCTCATGTTAGTTACATGAGGTTATAGATCAGATGTGATATCTGGTCTGTCCTGTGTACCTTTTTATTTTTGTTCAGCAAATGGGCTTGTGGTAAATTGAGCCCATATTAAATAAATGAGAAAAAATTATTGTACACCACATGGGCTGCTTCTTTAATACATATAGTTTATTAAGAAGAGGGAGAAAATTGTAATGTTCATGCATGATGTAAACATTGTGTATTTATCGCCTGCTGCAAGAGCGAGATTGCGACTTGGTGTATTCTGCTGAGTGTTAAGAAAATGTGAAAAACAACATAGGACCACTGAACCTTTGCTACCTCAGATGGTACCGATACATGACATTTCCAGGTCTAGCCCATGGGCTATATGGGTTCACAATACAGAACACTCAAGTGCTTTCAAGAAAGTAAATTATGTGTGTTTTAGGTCAACCAGGGTAGTGCATCCAAAAACCAGTATGGCCAACCAAATAAAATAAAGTACACGACTTTGGACATTGAGAAGTAAAGATTTAAAAGCATCCGAAGCCTGGAGAATTCTGAATCCCAAAATCCATGTGAGTCTTAAAGAGACTGTATGAATGTAAGAGTGGTAACTTCAGTGTGTTTGCACATGTGTTTGCCATTGGGTATGGTGAATTGGTTAAGAACTCAATGCATGGCAGTGGTGCTATTCCGGCAGGTGGAAGTGATGATAGCCCTGTGGCAAACATCAACACATCCTCTAGGGACACAGCAGCAGTCGGTTGTTCTGCAAGAAAAAAAGAACGCAACATTGTAGTGCATTGCTTCATTGACCACATTTACATGCACACAATATTCTGGTTAAGGGGAGGCACCACCGTATGTTTATGAAAAGCCCATTTTCTGTAGAACAAGTTAGCTGTACCATTATATATGATCACTCCCTTGGTACCTTTGGTGATTGGTGATCAAAGACGAGCTGCCCTCTGACTGACTGGTAACAAATCTTTCACAGCCATATTCTTAATCATATTGGCCATACGCTGGACACTCAACTTTCACAATAGGTCATGGCTATATGGTGAATGAACTAGGGCCAGATTTGTGTTTTTTACCACAATGTGAAGATTTTATTGAGGTCCTGATATAATGATCCCGGTGTCTGAGGGGGAGTAAATAATTGTAAAGTGGTATCATACATCAGGTAGTGCTCATGTTAGTTACATCATTTTACATATTGCTTCTTAAATGTTATATCTGGACTTTGTTAGAAGCTTTTTTTGATACGTTTTGTCATTTTATGTGGCATTTTATCTGTAAAAATAGGCTAAAAATGGATTTTGTTAAGCATGTAAATAGTGTTTTTAGAATAATTAATAAAAAAAACTGCTTTGACAAATAGCTCTGACAAGTTCTAGCCACCGAGTTATTAATCACATTAAAACAAAAACAAAAATTCTGAATATCTGTTGAACTTAAAATGTCTTAAATAATATGCAAATTAGTGCATATTTAATGATAGTAGCTCATTTGCATATTTTACAATTAAAAAAAAGTCATAATACAAAAAAAAAGTCTTGTATTTGTGTTTATTCAACTGGTAAAATTTAATTTTGCTTTGAGCAAAGAAATTATTTTTCCCTATTCAAGGATGGTACCTCCCCTCCCCTTATATTCCATATGCTTCATGAAAGAAGAATATTCCTGTATACATGCTTACTAGAATTCCAATTATGCTTTTAAAAAACATGTTCCCGCTTTTTTTTCCGTTAAATATAGGATGGGCGTAAAATGCAATGCTAGCGGAGTCATCATGATTTTTTGACTTAAAGCTATTACATTTTAATTCAACATTATGATTCGGCTGTTCTCTACAATGGCAGATGAAGTGAATTATTTTCTGTGGTTCTTAAATTTTATTCTCTGCAATTTTCTAATAGTGAAAGAAACAGGTTAGTAAAGCATGTTGCCGAAATTTCTGACAATTTAGATGCAGCGAGGAGAGAAAGGTTTTCGTATGTTGCAAGTGACTCAAAACTCCATCATTCTTTGTTGAAAACATGCGCAGATGTAATGTAATATTCTGAATAAGAGTAATATTCCGAATAAGGCGTTTACATGACCCAATATTCCAGTTAATACAGGCATATGCCAGGTGTCTTATTCTGGTTTCTAGTAACCGGAATATTGGCTTAAATCGGGTTATGGCAATCGGGGTAAGGCCCTTACATGACATACATAATCGGAATACTACCAAATTCCTGTTAATATAGGAATATTGGTGTGCTTGTAAACGTGGTCAGTGTCTGCATAATCTGACAAATGTATTAGAAGTGGAAACAAAAGCATTAATTCACAAGGTGAGAAAACTGATAAAGATTACAACTATTTTGAATACTAGACACACCTTCACAATCGAGAAGATAGTCTGCCCAGAAGCCTAGTGTTTTGCCTTCCTCCTGCCTCCTGTTGCTTCCTGCTGGACTAAGGTCTGCTCTGAAGAGGTTTTCCATGTCTGCAGCCATCAGCTTGTTGTCGGAGTGGCATAGGACAGAGGCCAGCACACTGGAATGCTGCTGCAGTGCGGTCAAAAACTGCAGGGTTGCAAGTCCGTCTTTGAATCTAGTAAGAATAATGGTTGTTACAACAAATGGTTTTAAGTTTCAGTCAAGACATTTTGTATATAAACAGCTTTACATTTACGTTGAATACTGTAAATACAAAAAGTGTAGCAACAAATGTGCATTTAAAATGTCCCAATTATCGCATTACATGATCATGTTAAGTGTAGATGCAAAACTATGGCAATGATGGGGCTAAAAGATATTTGAGCATTTCCTAAGTACACATATTTCAGATGGTAGAGTGGTGTGTGGAACTTTAGAAATATTACCTTTCAATTACACTATGGTTTCTGTAGATTACGTACCACCTCAGGTACTCTTCCACAATTGTATGCTTCTCCTCAACAGTGTTCACACGTCTGAAACACCCAGCTGTTTGGAACATGGTGCTGTTCTGCAAAATGAGGTCTTGCAGAGATTCCAAAGAACCTGCGTTCTGAATCTGAAAACAAAATTAAGTAAGACTTTAAAGTTGTAAGACCCACCAAAAATGTGGTCCTTGGTTGCTATATAAACTGGTTTCCTTTCTGACAAACAACAAACTCATGAAAACAGATTCCATAGAGTATTACATTTTGCAAATCTATATTGATTATTTAGATATAGATGCTTTTTTTAATGAATTACTAAGCGTATTTAGTCAAAATTACAGTGCAGTCTTTCTACTAATAATAATAATGCATGGCATTTATATAGCGCCTTTCTAGATACTCAAAGGGCTTTACAATGATGAGGGGGAAACTCGCCTCTACCACTCACTGACATCCCTTTTCCTACCTCACGCAGAACTCTCCCTATCTCCTCATCTGTAACATCTCTTACAGTGGTGCTGAAACCAGGCTGGCCTAAAATGTTGTTCACAAGGTCCTCTGAGAGGAAATGTGGCCCTGGTCCTCCGTGTACTATAGAGACGGCAATCATCTTCCCTGCCAAGAAATACTCATCTTCCCTGACAGCTGTTATGCAGAGTATAGAAAAATCACATAAACTACATTTAAGGGATGTGCTGCCCAAAAACTGAAGTCGATCAGATATTTTTCAGGTCCCAAAAGGTAGCCCAATAACTAGATCAATTCACACCCCACACCATTAGTTGTGTAGATACAGCTGTAGTCCTCAAAACTAAATTAATGGAAAATATGGGCACCGAATAAGATTCCTGGACCTTATTCGGTGCTCATCTTTTCCATTCATTAGTTGTTGAGGCCTACCGCTGTATCTACACAACTAATGGTGTGGGGATGTGGATTGATCTCATCATTGGTCTAGTTTTAGGACCTGAAAATATCTGACAGACATTCGTTTTTGGGCGGCACATCCCTTTAATCACCGTCTTCTTTGTGAATGTTAAATGAAAATGAACCAGCAAACATTAGCAAGTTCTCTGAATAAAACATTTCATAAGGCTTAATTGTTTAAAATATTTTGTTGTTAACAATTGCTTTAAAAAAAATAAACACACAAATAGAGTACCTTTAAAAATAAATAAACATACCAGTAGAATTGTATACAAGGTAGCGGCTTTCTGAAGGTCCATCAAAAATAGGACGATCTTTAAGATGGTTCATAAGAAGGGTGAGAAGTTCTCGCTTTGGACCACCAGTATCTATGCCTTCTTCAAAAGAGCCAGCATCGTCAGTGAACTTTACCAGCATGTCATTGTTTTCGGAGTACGATCCACGTTTAAATCCTCTGACTGCTCCATCCCAGATATTTGACCTAGCTACATTGAACCTGCTGACGCTTTTGTGGTCAATGGAAAGCGCCAAATTTGCAATGATTTCAGGTGCGGTTATACATGTTTGCTCCCTAAAAAAGGGGGGAAATTAAGTGATTGTTACTTCAAGTTTATTTTAGTAGCTACAAAATTAAGCACAAAAGGAAGGAATCAAACACCCTTTCCATACAATATGTATTTTGTTGGCTAAATAACAGACCACACAGACAGTATTAGCACTGTCAGAACACTTTTGTAACTTACTTGGTTGCCTCTGGGAAAGCATGACGACTTTCAGTAGCAATGAAGTCTTCATCATCGTCAATGACAACAGGCGCATACAAGTCTGTGTATTTGCTGCAAAATGCACATATATATATTTCTACACATGTATTCATATGCAAATGCACCACTTTTTTTCACAAGACAAATAACTGAAACATACCTGTACCAAGTGCTCTTGGTTGCAACACATCCTGAGGTACTTGGAATGACATCCTCTGAATCCGAGATCTGAAAAATACAGAAACTTTTAAGACAAAAAAATTACTCCTTCAAGATCTCTATTCTTGTAAACTACATCACATTTCAATGTTAACCTTGTGGTTCAAGGTACATTTGTTTTACTGGTGTCTAATTGCAGATAGCAAATATAACAAACATATACAGAAGGCTAAATGGACAAAATATTTAAGCCTTTTCAACTCTCCTCAAGAATAACTATACATCTAATCTCTTCTTTTCAGTAAAAAAAATAAAAATAAAATATATATAGCTCAGTTACTGTGAAACACATCATGCCTGCTCCTAATTTCAAAATGTATTTGCAAATGTGATGAACTTGGCATATTTGTAGTAAATGTGTACAAGAAAACGTCATGTGTGCACCATACTCAGGGGTGTAGTTCTGTGGGAGGATCTCTGATGAAGCATTTTAAAAAATAGAAGGTGGCAGAGATAGAACATGGACAAGGAAAAGGTGTAATGTGATTTACAATATAGCAGTCACTACTCCATGAAACTATATTATACACAAATAAGTAATACACATGCTGTGAAACACAGTCATAACAGGCAATCCCTGACAATTCAATTTGAATTGGATTGCGGCAAGTAGGCCTAATCTCTAATCATGTATTACCTCTTGTACTTGACTTCCTGGTGAAGGTCCCCCAAGACAATCACTGGAAAATAGGGCGTAAATGATATGTTTAGGCAACAAAACATAGCATAACCCAGGAGAAGGTGACAAGTTCAATCGCAATATTTTGTTAAACTCTCAAACCCAACCTTATATATATCATGATAACAGGATCAAGCATACAGTAGCCCCCGGTCCTAATTCGACCCTTAACCACTCCGCCTTCTCTATTGAGATTGGACAAGAACACGGAAGTTTGATCAAAACAAGCATGTGTGCTGCGTCGGCGGTTTAAGGCACCTTGTCTGGCCTTCAAGGTGTTCGTACAGCACACAGGCCTATGTGTTTTGGTCAAAGTGCCAAACTTCTGTGTTTTTGTCCAATAACAATAGCCGCTGCGTTGCAGTTTTTCCCAACGCCCGTGAACATTCCTAGAGTGTTCGTGAGAAGGCGGAGTGATTAGGGCTCGAATTGGGACGGGGTAGCACTAGTATGCTTTGTGTATGTTCCAATAGCCACATTTTCACTACTGACATCGTCCACAAAAGTAGCATCAAGGAACTTCAAGGAGTTAGTCAATGGTCCCACAATTTGGACCCACAATCCAAATGAAATACTAACAATACCTACAGCAATATTTAAAAAAATAACTTAACAAAAAGAGGAAGAAAAAAACATGGTTGCTTACATTGTTTCTCCCACTTTATGTGTCGGAGTACTTTCATGCTGAGGGTTGTATGGCTGAAATGGTAAAACCACAATATAAATCACACCTTACATTTAAAACTGACCATTTTCAAACAAAGTTAATGTGTTTGTGAACTTATTTTCTAGGGTACATTTCTGAAATCCTGATCATTTTCAATGTTTGACATAGCATTACACTCACCAATGTGTCAGCCAGATTGAACTCAGCTGTAGTTCTACTGGTAATCAAAACCTCAGTATCAGATTCTGAACTGAGATCCCGATCTGCTAAACACAAAACCAGACAATGTTAGATGTTTCTGTGTGTATATCAATAATAAACTGTTTAAATAGAAGGCAGTAAGTACTGGCACAATGTGTCGAACTAACCTTCTTCAAAGTCCTTCTTGCTACAAATGAAAAGGCTGAGTCTGGCATATGGTTTTCCCATTTCCACCTTGTAGTCTTTCAGTAAGAATGGCTTCTGTGTCCCTGGGATGTATATGATTTCTGAGCCATCCGGATATAGAAGAATGTAAGGTCCTTCCTGTAGGTCTTTATTGAAGTCAGTCATTTTTTTCACGGCCAACGCGAGCAGATCATCTGCTGTGGTTTGCGGGTCAAGGGCTAAAGGCAGTGTCTTCCCTCGTAGAGGTTTTAAACTACCATTTTGCAGACACATCAATCCAATATTAATCTGCAAGAGAAAACATGGACACTAGCTATACAGCAGCATCTGGCTATAATGGCAATATAACAGACCGACAACATAGCTAGATATTAACAACACCTAAATCAGCTCACCTGTACTTTCTTGTCTTCCTGTTTCTTCCCTCCCTTTTTACCAAAGTTAAATTGTTGTCTTTCCTTAGATTTCATTTCGCGGTACTCCAAAAACTTGTTCAATGTCGGGCTTGGGACCACTACAGGAAAGCAACGAAATTGTCTTTAACATTAAATGTAACGTTAGGTTACGGTGTTGTGTAGCTAACCGTAGCATGCAACCCATGCCCATTGGAATTAACGGAATTGGACAGTCCATTGGAATGGTTGTAACGACGCAGTTACAAGACGTTCAAAGTCTGAACATAACATGCGTAATTGCGTGTCATCTAAACACACTAGTGCGCAATGAACCACTTTCGAAATATACCTCTCTCAAAATATGTTTTTACAACAAGTTAGTGAATTCCAATGTTTCTGATGGACAGTCCAATTCCGACAATTACCATTGCTCGTAGCATGTAGCTAAACCTATTCCTCCGCCGCTCCGTTAGCCAACAGTAAAGCTAGCTAGACAGTAGCATACGGCAATGCAAGGCACAAATACATGCCTATTTCAATCATTTGCGATTAGCTGATTAGCTAACTAGCTAAATTAGCTAGCTAGATACATTACTAACATTACCTGCAGTTGGTCTGTTCCTTTCCTCCTGCTTAATCACTTTTAAAATCTCGAGTGCCTTGCCACAAGCACTGCAAAAGCTCGGCAGGACGTCAAACTGTTTGCCGCAGTAACAGCAAAACATGTTTGAATCCCTGCTTTTCCTTCTTATAATTAATATCTTCCTCTTCCGAGTTTCTTTTATTTTTTCTTATTTAAACTTCAGGTTAATAACGTGCTTGTAAACTACTTCCTTTACACCCAGATTGACACACTGTACGTCCAATCAGCGACGAGGAGTCACTGTTTAATATGTACCTACCCTTTCCGGTTTGAGTCAAGTTAATTGCGCGTTGTTTTCTGAAATGTTAATGTGTTTCCTGAAATTGCGCGTTGCTTCCTGAAATTGCGCGTTGTTTTCTGAAATGTTAATGTGTTTCCTGAAATTGCGCGTTGCTTCCTGAAATTGCGCGTTGTTTTCTGAAATGTTAATGTGTTTCCTGAAATTGCGCGTTGTTTTCTGAAATTGCGCGTTGTTTCCTGAAATTGCGCGTTGTTTTCTGAAATGTTAATGTGTTTCCTGAAATTGCACGTTGTTTTCTGAAATGTTAATGTGTTTCCTGAAATTGCGCGTTGTTTTCTGAAATGTTAATGTGTTTCCTGAAATTGCGCGTTGTTTTCTGAAATGTTAATGTGTTTCCTGAAATTGCGCGTTGCTTCCTGAAATTGCGCGTTGTTTTCTGAAATGTTAATGTGTTTCCTGAAATTGCGCGTTGTTTTATGAAATGTTAATGTGTTTCCTGAAATTGCGCGTTGTTTTCTGAAATGTTAATGTGTTTCCTGAAATTGCGCGTTGTTTTCTGAAATGTTAATGTGTTTCCTGAAATTGTGCGTTGTTTCCTGAAATTGCGCGTTGTTTTCTGGTTTGTTAACCTGTTTTGCACTTCAGGGCCACCGTAGATTTTGGAGAAAGAAGACTGCCTCGAGACGATCAACAATAGGCTAATATTGAGCAACATATCAAACTGAATTTTAGGCGCTTGCGCTTCGCATTCAACATGCAAGTTTCTGTGAATGCGTATTTAAATACTTGCCGGGATTGTGGCACCCGACGGCACCAATGTTAAATCACATAGTATGCAATTACAGAATGTAAATACAATGGAAGAGATATTGCTACAAAAATGCCAGTGTGAAAATGTAGCCTACCAAATATGGATTTTTTTTTTACTTGAAAAAAAAAATTGGATTACAGCTTAAGGCAAGCAGCAACGAAGGGGTCCAAGCAAAAGACAGTAATTAACATAAAACAAGCATCATCAATATTAATATTAGTTAATACTTTTTACTTATTTAATTATGTGGAACGTTTCATGGTTTTGTCACATTATTGAAAATGTAAAGTATCAGCTCTTACTATTTTATGGTTGTTAATTATTGTTAACAGTTGTAAATAATGAATGTGGTTGCCATTTTTTTTGTGGTCTGAACATGTGACCTATGGGTGGGTGGACTATTAGGGATAACATCATCAAAATGTCATGGCTGAGGAGTATTGAAATGTAGGCTGTGCAACAAGCTAATGTAATAGTGTATTATGTTTGTGAGTATTCAAATATTGAGTGACAGTACATATGTATCACTGACTTCACATATACACTGCCTGGCCAAAAAAAAAGTCGCACTCTAATATTTCGTTGGACTGCCTTTAGCTTTGATTACTGCACACATTCGTCGTGGCATTGTTTCGACAACCTTATGCAACATCACAACATTTATTTCCGTCCAGAGTTGCATTCATTTTTGGCCGAGATCTTGTATTGACGACGGGAGAGTCAAACCACTCCGTCAAGTCTTCTCCAGCACATGCCAAAGACTTTCAATGGGGTTAAGGTCTGGACTCTGGTAGCCAATTCATGTGTGAAAATGATTCCTCATGCTCCCTGAACCACTCTTTCACAATTTGAGCCCGATGAATCTTAGCATTGTCGTCCTGGAATATGCCCATTGATGGGATAACCTGGTCATTCAAGTACTCAGCTAACATGCTGCATAACGTTTCTGAGCCTAGACCTGACCAATTGAAGCAACCCCAGATCATAACACTGCCTCCAGAGGCTTGTACAGTGGGCACTATGCATGACTGGTGCAACGGCAACTTTTTTTTTGGCCAGGCAGTGTATGTATTCAATTGTTGAATAAATTTTTTCTTCTGCCAGTTTTGGACCAAAATTCCTATTAAAATCATCATGGATTGACTAATATTCACCAAGGTTTCGGCAAGTGGGGTTAAAAAAAAATGGTGGAATTAAAATATTAATAATAACCAGAACAATTACATTAGGGTTCCTGCTGCTTCACTGCTTGGACCCAGAAAAAGACCTCAGAGTTTGAATGTCCCTTGGGACAGCACAGCAAAATAGCTGGTATATTCATTAGTATGGGTGCTACAGTATAGGCCTACCAAAGATTCAAGCTATATTTCTAGATTTCTTTTCTGGGGAAATTGACAGTAGAAACATGTACCAATAACAAGTAACCAAGAAACAGAATAAATGAACAAAAAACATTGCACCAGGTCAAAGAAAAATGGAAAAATAAAGAAAATATAATTTAATGCCTGAAACAAAGTCCATGAAACTGTCAAACCATTGAAATTTACTTTTTTAAATTACGTTTTATTTCCTTGGTGGTGTTGGTGTGCAGTCATTGTGGAAAAAGTTGGTATTTTCATTGGTCTAAACTGACGAATGATGACGAATTTCTGATCTTGACCAAATTCCATTGGTTAGGAGAGTGGTGGTCTATGTTTGCAATGTCCTCCCTCTTGTGGTTATCCAGTGAACTTCTGCACTCATTTTGGCTCTTCTGCTTTTGGGACACAATCACTGACCAGCCAATCAAAATCACTGACCAGCCAGTTGTCCTTGATGTGTTTTCATAATCATGAGAAAGAAGGGTCAAAGTGTGTTAGAAAGTCCTAAACCAGGGGCCTCTCCATCTGTCAAAAAGGCCATGCTCTGTCAAGATGAGTGCATTGGCACTGAAACAACTGGATACCAAGAAGTGGGATGAGTAGGCGAGCAGGAATTATGGCGAAAAGAATGTACATCAGTCTCTGGTTTACTGCACATTTTCCATCATCTTCAGGAATTCTGTCAAAGTTAAGATAAATAAATGAATTTTAACATGTTAAAATAACATCTTAATGGTCTCTAGCAACAATGATACTTCCTTAATAACATGTCAACCTGTGGGTTCACCTTAACAATATTCATACCATGTGGGGTACTAAAGATATAAACAGGAAGGCAGGAAGCTTTAAAGTAAACTGATAAATATAAATAGCAGTGAATCCTCGAAGAGCTCCCTTACCGTCAAAGTCCAGCATGCCATCAGCATTCTTGTCCCCGTCCTTCAAAAGCTCATCAATTTCATCCTCTGTGATGCTTTCCCTCGTGCTGCGGATGATCTGGGCAAACTCCTCTCTGTCAATGTAGCCATCAGCATTCCTGTCGGACACAACCAGAGCCTCACATAAAATCCAGGTTCTTTGGTTTGCTTGTTAGGAAACTGGGTGAAGGGACTGACGGGTAAAATAAGACCAAATATATACTCTGGTGATATCACTTGTACAACCATTTTAACTCTCAAAACAAACTCTTTAATCGAAGTTGAAATGAGATGAATGAGACATGGGTGAAAAAATATGACCAAACTGTGGAAAATCATCAAATCTCAGTGGGCTACCCCTCAAATGACGTTGTCTCTGGCAATACCACCCCTTAGGACTTAGTGACGTACTTGTCAAACACACGGAAACACTCCGCCAACTCTTCCTCACTCTTGCCGGCCTGGTCCTCTTTTAGCTGTCTCACCATCATAACCAAAAACTCCTCGAAGTCGATGGTGCCGCTGCCTGGGATTTCAGAGGAGCAGTGCAGCCATAATAATACGTCGGTTACAGATATATATGCAGTTTAACACTGGCTGTAGCCTACATAATCATTTCACGTATTGTTTGACTAAAGATTTATATCGTATTTTTTAAATGAATATAAGCATAGGCTACATTGTGCTTACCGTCCTCATCGACTTCCTCGATGATTTCATCCAGCTCCTCTCTGGTGGGGTTCTGACCTAGCATCCTCATAACAGTACCCAACTGCTTGGTGCTGATGTCGCCGCCACCATCGGTGTCAAACATGTCGAACGCTGCCTTAAACTCTTTGGATAGTAGAAGCGCAATTAAGTTTTTTAAATTAAGCATTCAAATTGACGTTGTAAAGCACGCACCTTTAGCTACAGGCTACGACACCGCGATATTGTAAAAGCATTGAACTAATTACGGGAACCCTTTAGAACGATACCCAGATTTGAAAAAAATGTGTGTGGGCACTCACCGGCAATCATCTCCTCGCTCAGGTAAGAGCGGGCCTCTTGTTGTGCTTCGCTCTAGGATAACAATCATGTTACATTGCAACAGTCTAATAGTCCTGGGTTAGTCCTTCAGTTAACTTGCTGTCAGATTGAACTAAACCTTATAAATAAATTACAAGGGCAGGAATGTTGGTCATAATATAAGACTATATCGGGCAACTAAAATGTGTAGGCTAATTTATGTAGCAGCAGATTGGCTACAGACAATATAGCTATCGTATTACAAAATGGGCGGAGGCCAGGGCTCAAATATAATCAATCATAGGCTACTGGCCATTCCGAAAATTCCTTGGAATCTGTCGCCCTACATCTACACATTTAGCAGAGAAAAGTTATCTTTAAACTTGTGAATCAGAGAACTTTGTCCAGCCCAACACAATATTTTCTCCAATGCACATTTCCAGCAGCATCGTTTCTTAAAATTAGGTAAAGCATATAATATAGGCTATACTGCCCCATAACCTAAACCTTTATAGCACAGAAAATGAACAAAATCTATGTCTAAATGCAAATATTCTTCATTTATCAGTTAAAAGTGAAGCCAAATAATTAAAGTATCGATTGTAATAGGCCTATATTGTAATTGTTTATACAAGCATTTATAAGAATTTTTTTCAGACTGAGAAAGACTAATATGTCAACTTAAACATATGCTAGGATACGTCTTTTGGGGACCTGTATTTTGAATCAGAAATTTTGTTCACTGCCCTTGCCCAAGATAAACAAAGGAGACTGTGAGTGATTAGGCTTACCATGGCTGTGGATTAGTTTGCCTCCAAAATAAAAAATCCAAAAGAAAAGGTAAATCCCGATGCACCTCAATAGAAAGACTTAAGACTAGCCAGAAAATTCAGACACATTTTTAACCTGTCACTGAAGACACGCCCTCGTGGCACGGCGCCTCCAGAATTTGGGCCAAATCCACAAAAGGATTGCACAGCATTTGCCCGGGCAAACCCTGTGCAAATGAGTCAAAAAAATTGCATCCAATCCACAAAGCACATGCAAACTACACCGACGAGCAAATAGCTCCACGGCTGCACCCCTCTCATTTAAATGTATGTAAATTAGGTACTTGCCTGCAAAATTGCCCCAAGGAACGCCTCCACGCCTTGCGTGTAATCCACAAACACCATGAGCTAATTGCCACACACAGTTAGAGAGGTGCAAATACCACTTTTGAAAAGCAGGTATTAACCGGACGAATTGGATGATAAACCTCTTAAGGCCTATTTTGTCACGAATTAGCGACAAACCGACTCTTTTCAGAAACGGCCTGATATGAATGTGCATTGAATAATATAACACAAAACCACTATTTATTTTTTCTTTTGAAAGTAAATTCCGTCCATAAGGGGATTTAAGGGCGAGACATAACAGACTGATATTTCTGAAAAAAAAAGTGTGGTCTGTCATTTTCATTAAGAACCAATCTGTGTCCTGAAATATGGAGAAAAGCCTGAAACACTTTTTGCAACTGACTCCCAAATATGGTTTCTCTCACTTGGGGTGAGATTCCGCGACTGCAATTTAGCTGCATGTCTCTGCAACTCGTTGGTGAGGACATGCAACTCGGTTTCAGAAAATTTTAATTTGCGCTTTCTCTCTGCCATTGTTGTTGATATTGTGTTCTTGGCACAAGCCAATATATAGGCTGCCACATGGCTAATTGCAATCATCGGTGCAAAGTGCAGACAGGTGGCAAATTTGTGGGCGTGTTTGCCCGGGCATATCATTGGAGCAAAATCTTTTGTGGATACCGTGGTAAACTGGTGAGGATTGCTTTTGCAATCTCTGTATTAACTTTGAGCTAATTGCCAGGAGCAATCCGTTCTTTGTGGATTTGGCCCTTAGTATCTTCAACTTTTAGGGTTCTAACGAGCATGCAAGCCAATCGAATTTTTGGAGCCAACACTTCCAATGCGTATCAGCGTATGCAAACATTATGACATACATTTCGTGATAGAATATGTCGGAACACCGAATTGCACGTTAAATTGTGCCATGATCCGGGAGGTTATGTGCTCTCATTGGAGGCGAACGGTGATTGGAGGCCATTCAAAATAAAAGGCTGCCAGATTGTAGCAACAGATATTTGTGTTTACAGCTAATTCTTATACATGTAGCATGTTTTGCCTGTGCGTTGCATTTAATTTTTAGCATCTGACAACAGTTCAATAGATTGTTTAGCCATCTCTGGTGAGAGTATAGCTTGTTTCCTGCTTGTTGTCCTTGAAAAAATGTTTTTCTCCATTTCTTATTGATGAGACAAAAATATATGGGCATATTTTGTTGCTATTTGGAGGTTGTGAGTAGTGTGAGTAGAGTCTTGGTACTGTGGCTTCATATGGTATGACAGTCTAGTTTAAGTGAATGAAGGCAGAGCAATATGTAGGTATTTCAAAGTTTGTGTATTCTGGTCTATAAAGGGAGATTGTCACATTTACATGAGGCATAAGAGCTGTGTGGAGAAGTGAGAGAGACACCTTAAAAATGTCATAGCAGTAAATTTACTGCTCTGACACAAGGCTGAACCTTCCTTATATGGAGGTGGTTTCCTGAGTGTAGAACTTACTGACTACGGTTGGACGGTTGCAGATGGTGGGTGTGTGGACGATAAGGGCTATATACTCTAGACAGTATGTGTTGGCTTATATTGTGTGCGCACGCTGCAGCAGAAATTACCAGCTACCACTGCACCATTGAGTCAGAACTCAAAAATGCAAACCAATTTCTACAAGCCAAGTCAAATTCTAATGGATTCATCAACACAGCCATGACAAAGACAGAGACGACCTCAGAACCTTCCAGAAAAATATAAGACCAGACCAGCACTCTATTTTCTTCTCCAACCTGGATGAGGACCAGAAAGACTACAGAGGACCAGGAAGACTGATAACCCTTCATAATCTTCTGGATGTGTTCAAGATGCATGGTGACATTGAATAGTACACTCCTTCGCTGATATGTCTCACGTGTATCGGGCTGTAAAGGAATGGCAGTGGGATGATTCCATCACAGAACTGACCCTAGGGAATACATTTTATTTTTTTTGTATATGTAACAGGCTAGTTTATTAAGTGTTTTTCCAGTCTACAACATACCCCTAGCATAACTAACCAACTGGCCTTTCACCAAATCATCCATTGGAAATCTTTTTGTTTGTCTTCTAAATAAGTTCACTACTTGCAACAGGAACCTATGGAGGGAATTATTCTTCATTTATCAGTTAAAAGTGAAGCCAAATAATTAAAGTATCGATTGTAATAGGCCTATATTGTAATTGTTTATACAAGCATTTATAAGATTTTTTTTCAGACTGAGAAAGACTAATATGTCAACTTAAACATATGCTAGGATACGTCTTTTGGGGACCTGTATTTTGAATCAGAAATTTTGTTCACTGCCCTTGCCCAAGATAAACAAAGGAGACTGTGAGTGATTAGGCTTACCATGGCTGTGGATTAGTTTGCCTCCAAAATAAATAAAAAATCCAAAAGAAAAGGTAAATCCCGATGCACCTCAATAGAAAGACTTAAGACTAGCCAGAAAATTCAGACACATTTTTAACCTGTCACTGAAGACACGCCCTCGTGGCACGGCGCCTCCAGAATTTGGGCCAAATCCACAAAAGGATTGCACAGCATTTGCCCGGGCAAACCCTGTGCAAATGAGTCAAAAAAATTGCATCCAATCCACAAAGCACATGCAAACTACACCGACGAGCAAATAGCTCCACGGCTGCACCCCTCTCATTTAAATGTATGTAAATTAGGTACTTGCCTGCAAAATTGCCCCAAGGAACGCCTCCACGCCTTGCGTGTAATCCACAAACACCATGAGCTAATTGCCACACACAGTTAGAGAGGTGCAAATACCACTTTTGAAAAGCAGGTATTAACCGGACGAATTGGATGATAAACCTCTTAAGGCCTATTTTGTCACGAATTAGCGACAAACCGACTCTTTTCAGAAACGGCCTGATATGAATGTGCATTGAATAATATAACACAAAACCACTATTTATTTTTTCTTTTGAAAGTAAATTCCGTCCATAAGGGGATTTAAGGGCGAGACATAACAGACTGATATTTCTGAAAAAAAAAGTGTGGTCTGTCATTTTCATTAAGAACCAATCTGTGTCCTGAAATATGGAGAAAAGCCTGAAACACTTTTTGCAACTGACTCCCAAATATGGTTTCTCTCACTTGGGGTGAGATTCCGCGACTGCAATTTAGCTGCATGTCTCTGCACCTCGTTGGTGAGGACATGCAACTCGGTTTCAGAAAATTTTAATTTGCGCTTTCTCTCTGCCATTGTTGTTGATATTGTGTTCTTGGCACAAGCCAATATATAGGCTGCCACATGGCTAATTGCAATCATCGGTGCAAAGTGCAGACAGGTGGCAAATTTGTGGGCGTGTTTGCCCGGGCATATCATTGGAGCAAAATCTTTTGTGGATACCGTGGTAAACTGGTGAGGATTGCTTTTGCAATCTCTGTATTAACTTTGAGCTAATTGCCAGGAGCAATCCGTTCTTTGTGGATTTGGCCCTTAGTATCTTCAACTTTTAGGGTTCTAACGAGCATGCAAGCCAATCAAATTTTTGGAGCCAACACTTCCAATGCGTATCAGCGTATGCAAACATTATGACATATATTTCGTGATAGAATATGTCGGAACACCGAATTGCACGTTAAATTGTGCCATGATCCGGGAGGTTATGTGCTCTCATTGGAGGCGAACGCTGATTGGAGGCCATTCAAAATAAAAGACTGCCAGATTGTAGCAACAGATATTTGTGTTTACAGCTAATTCTTATACATGTAGCATGTTTTGCCTGTGCGTTGCATTTAATTTTTAGCATCTGACAACAGTTCAATAGATTGTTGTAGCCATCTCTGGTGAGAGTATAGCTTGTTTCCTGCTTGTTGTCCTTGAAAAAATGTTTTTCTCCATTTCTTATTGATGAGACAAAAATATATGGGCATATTTTGTTGCTATTTGGAGGTTGTGAGTAGTGTGAGTAGAGTCTTGGTACTGTGGCTTCATATGGTATGACAGTCTAGTTTAAGTGAATGAAGGCAGAGCAATATGTAGGTATTTCAAAGTTTGTGTATTCTGGTCTATAAAGGGAGATTGTCACATTTACATGAGGCATAAGAGCTGTGTGGAGAAGTGAGAGAGACACCTTAAAAATGTCATAGCAGTAAATTTACTGCTCTGTGACACAAGGCTGAACCTTCCTTATATGGAGGTGGTTTCCTGAGTGTAGAACTTACTGACTACGGTTGGACGGTTGCAGATGGTGGGTGTGTGGACGATAAGGGCTATATACTCTAGACAGTATGTGTTGGCTTATATTGTGTGCGCACGCTGCAGCAGAAATTACCAGCTACCACTGCACCATTGAGCCAGAACTCAAAAATGCAAACCAATTTCTACAAGCCAAGTCAAATTCTAATGGATTCATCAACACAGCCATGACCATGACAGAGATGACCTCAGAACCTTCCAGAAAAATATAAGACCAGACCAGCACTCTATTTTCTTCTCCAACCTGGATGAGGACCAGAAAGACTACAGAGGACCAGGAAGACTGATAACCCTTCATAATCTTCTGGATGTGTTCAAGATGCATGGTGACATTGAATAGTACACTCCTTCGCTGATATGTCTCACGTGTATCGGGCTGTAAAGGAATGGCAGTGGGATGATTCCATCACAGAACTGACCCTAGGGAATACATTTTATTTTTTTTGTATATGTAACAGGCTAGTTTATTAAGTGTTTTTCCAGTCTGCAACATACCCCTAGGATAACTAACCAACTGGCCTTTCACCAAATCATCCATTGGAAATCTTTTTGTTTGTCTTCTAAATAAGTTCACTACTTGCAACAGGAACCTATGGAGGGAATTAAACGACTGTGTCCACAGGTGTGCAGCTTCTCATATCAGATACAGAGCACCTCTGTTGCATGGAGTAGAGTACAGAAATCAGGTGGAGGTTAAGTAGAGAAGAAGTGAGAGAAGAACTTGGGACAGGGAGCATGGTGGAGGATATGCAGCATGATTGAGTGGTGTGAGAGGGACATTGTACAGATTCCCAAAGGGTGGGCCGGTAGTGGGGGTGTGGGATCTTCCAAACAAGAACGGCATATAAGCAATAATGTAAATAATTGGTAAATTAACTGAAAATAGTTGTTTATATATGGCACTGCTAACAATTGTTTTTCCACAGATAATGAACAGAGGTCCCTACTTTCTCCAACCTCACAGATACTGTATGTTTAAAGAACATACAGATGAAGAGCAGAGGAATTTCCATGCAGAATAAATTTTGACCAACCCACCCCCTCTCAGTGCTTAGAGTACCTCTCTGTATGCCATGCAATTACTTGTTGGCAGTGAGCCCAAATGACCCCAGCCCACCTCTCCACCTCATTGCTTTACTGCCAAGAAACCCTTCCTGTATAAAACTCATATTGATTTTGAGCCCTGATATACCCTATATTTTTCTTTTGTCTAGGATCTGTGTGGTGTGGAATAGTTTGAGGCAGACAGTGTGGGTTTCAGATGAAAACAATAAAGTAAATAAAAATTGAGCGATGAACTGACAAAATAGCATGTCTAAATCATTGACTCCCCCTCCCCAAACACACACATAAAAAATTATATGCTGAGAGATTTTGTAGCGAAGCTGGGAAACAGGTTTATTGTGAAAGCATCCACGTAAGAATGTTAGCAAGCATTTAACAGTGGCAGATGTAAACAGGACAGCTGTGTGGTGGGAGTGCTTCTCCCTTAAAAGGTTGGCGTAGATATGTATACACATCTTCAGAATGCCACAGCGTCAGAGCGCAAGCTTTGGTGGAGAGCTTTGATGCTCAGGTCTCTTAAATTCCCTGCTGTCCTTCTCCTTCATTTTTTGGATCCTAAAACATTCGACCAGGATTATGTGTAATTCTGTGTATATGCGGGAGGGGTTTTAGGAGGGGCTAAAGTGAGGCATCAGCAGAATCTTTTATTTTTTTAAATTACTGCACATTCTCCATCATTTTGAGCCACTCTGAAAGAGAGAGAAGTAACTTCTGTTAGGGGAAGTGAAGGACTTCAAATGTTACCCTTATTTGTAATTACTGTATACAGATTTGCAACATTGAATATCTACCTTTGGTGGCCATACACACCTGTAACAAATCTAAGAGATAGCAGAGCATAATTGATCTATATTACCTATTCTTCATTTGTATTTTTATGAGTTCAAAATGAAAATTTCATTGTGAAAGAATGTTATGATGACAATGTACCCCAAACAGTCCCCCAAAACAGAATAGTTTACTGCTCCAATCAAGTTCTGTCAAAGTCACAGCAAAGCATAACATGAATGGGCATCTGGAATTAAAAAAATTTTCAGCTTAAAATACAAGACTGAATCACATCCTAATAATGTTCCTACTGCAGTGAATCTTGAAGAAAATCTTCAAGGGAAATTCAGAAAACTAGACAAATGAGTATTCACCAAAACTTCCCTAACATTTCAGGGATGTTTTGAGAACCAGAAATTGCGAGTTGGGAAGAAAAAAAAAAACATTAATTAAATGAATGGATGTCATAGTGTAAATGACAACATTCTTCTTTGTTATAAGTATTTGCCTAGCATCATTATTTTGATTTGTATAGATCAGGGGTTTTCAAAACTTTTCTGACCCAGGGACCCCAACCAGGCTCAAATGCATCCAGGGGACCCCCATCATAAGTTAAAAAGGGTTATATTTAGAAATAATTGCCAACATCTTTATATAGTCATTACATATTAAATCTGGCCAGGGACCCCCTACATTACCTCCATGGACCCTGTTGAAAACCCAAGATATAGATGATTTTAAAGATTTTTTGAATGGAATAGAAAATATAATCCTACATCTATATAATACCAATAATCTCTTTTTATGTCCTTGGATTGTATGGTTTATTTATTTCTCTATTTTATTATAATTTTAATTTTTTGTTCTGTGTTGAAATGTGAAAGCACTTTGAGCTGCATTCTTTCTATGAAAAGTGCTATACAAATAAAGTTATTATAATTATTATGATGGCTGGACTAAAATGTGTCTGACTAGTGCAATAAAGCTGAGGTTTGGTTTGAAATAGGCACACGTGGTGCTTGGCCCATTGATAAATGTACCCACTGTAAACAGAATTTGTAGCTTCATTAATATATTTCCTTAAATGAAGTATGTGCTTCTCACCATCAAAGTCAATCTTGCCATCATTGTTTTTGTCAGCATCCGACATTAGTTCATCAATTTCCTCCTCTGTGATTGACTCCCCAGTGGCGTGCAAGATCTCTCCAAACTCCTCACGGTCAATGAAACCATCGCCATTCCTGCAATGAGCAAGGGATTGATGCAGAGTGTTCACTAAATGGACTGTGCTATACATATCAATTGAAAGAAAGATAAAATACTGTTGGCAAGCACTGGGTTAGTATGCATAAGCTGATTCAACCTTTGGGTTATTGTTGATATTCATATTTATATTCATTACATTACATTACATTTATTTAGCAGACGCTTTTATCCAAAGCGACGTACAGTAAGTGCGTACAGAGACATCATCATCATTACAGAACAGACAAGGCAAAGCACATCCTTTGCATAATGTAGCAGCTATCCCTAGCAATGAACGTTGACTGTAGTTCACAGTAAGCTGTGGGCAAATCAGCAACACCACACTTCCATTCCAAATACTATTATAAACTATACTATTATAAACCATTCCAAATACTATTATAAACTATACTATTATAAACCATTCCAAATACTATTATAAACTATAATAAACAGACAGGAAAACACAGGGAACAGGGAACTGATATTCCTAGGTGAGGATATCAGTCAAGGTGGAGTCTGAAGAGGTGTGTCTTCAGGCAGGGTTGGCACACGTGTCTGCTTTGAATTGTGAAAAGCCCTCTCAAAATGTGCAAGCAGAGATGACGTACTTGTCAAACACACGGAAGCATTCAGACAGCTCCTCCTCGCTCTTGCCGGCCTGGTCTTCCTTTAGCTGCTGCACCATCATGACCAAGAACTCCTCAAAGTCAATGGTGCCACTGGCTGAGGGGAGGTGGGGTGTGTGGCAGGAGACATTGAAGGGTAAAGTTAGGAGACAGACAAAGGAAAACATTCCCCAGACAGAGCCACAGGTAGCTAATTAATACAGACAGATAGGCAAACACTGCCTCTAACTTGCAGGGGGAAACACATTTGACCTCTGACCTGTGACTTGTGATCTTACCATCCTCATCAACCTCTTCAATGATGGCATCCAGCTCCTCTCTGGTGGGGTTCTGACCCAGCATCCTCATCACGGTACCCAACTCCTTGGTGCTGATGTCACCACCGCCGTCAGTGTCAAACATGTCGAAGGCTGCTTTGAATTCTGGTATGGTGCAAATCAAAAATATTTAAAATAACATGGACACAACCCAAGGTCACAATACTCTAACATGGAGAAAATTTCAACATAAGGAAATCAAAATGAGACTACCCGGAACCCATTTATACTCCACGTCCATAGCTGACCTTCATCCATATCTCCCATACACTCAAAATCCAGTAAATTATATTATATTATACGTATATTATCATTATGGCTGGGTGTTTGTTGCAGAAGTCGAGGGTGTCATGGATTCTATGATTTTTGCAGTTCTGTGACTTTCCTTGTATTTTTGCCATTTCTGCGATTTCCCCATGTTTTTAGTGCTTTCCATCATCTTTGGAAGTTTTGGATGCTAACTGTCAACCTTAATGTATATATAGGTCTAAGCATTTTAACCACATTGCCTAATGCTGGGAGAAACAAAGTGTGCCAATGTATACAGATTCAGGATTGCACAGAAATCATGATTCTTGTCCTTTGTTGCAATCAGATGGTTGATGCCAAGCGCTCCTTCCCCGTTACAATAACACTGTCAGTGACAACAGGCGCTCCATCAAAGACTGAAACCTCACAATGCACAACATGTTGTACCAAAACAAACTTTAAAGAAATAAAAAACGGACACACAGTAACCCATTTAATTATTTTAGCAATGCAATTTGAGCATGCTCCTAACACTGTTCAGCTGCAGGCAAAAAAGCAAGCTCTTTCTTTCAATGATGGACTGAAGCATTTACATGCACCCGCCTATCAACGCATTTCACTAGGCTGTTTGTTCCTAGTGGAAAGCTAGGTGGGTAATAAATTAATAAAATAAAATTGAATAGATACACCTTGGCTAATACTGATTAAAACACTACATCATTGTAAAAAAATAAATAATGTTTTACTACATTACATAATGTTTTACTACATTACATAACTTCAGTATTTTAGCATGTTGTATTTACAAAGAACAGAGAACATGAAGCACGAAGCATGAAGCAGATTTAATGCACAAAAATTACCGTGGCAATGACTAACTACAGTTAAGACAAATAAACACTCACCAGCAATCATCTCCTCGCTCAGGAAGGAGCGAGCATCACTTTGTGCGTCAGTGGGCTGGGAGATGCAGGGGAGCAAAAGACAACAGTGTGAGAAATTAATATTTACAGATAAATTTTGCCTGCCCATGTCCATGCAGCAAACTGTTCTGTTATTTCAAATTAATTTTAAAACCGTCTGCCACTTTTTCTATAGAGCAAGGGGCAGCGGTGACTGGCAGATATGGATCACACACAATGACCGATTACTGGCAGTGCTTGCACTATATCATGATCGTAAGTGAAACCTGATCAGAGCATCATCATCATCTTATCCTCGGCGTGTAAGATATGCATTTTCATTCTCATTTCAAAATGATACGAAATCATGAAAATAAAAAAGGGCCAGATTAAAGCTGCTCCTTTAAAAAACAACAATCATTTTTGGTTCCAGACCCATCATGACCAGCTGAATGGAATGATGCTGGGTGCCTGCTGAGGTCATGTTCGTTTATATTCAGTGAGGATGGGCAGACAGAACCAAGCAGATGGGACCCCGCATAGTGAGGAGCACATAAGGATTAACACACCCAAAAAGAGGCCCAGTAAAAGGCTGAGTAAGAGCATAAGTATGCCAGCACCCTGCTAAAGAGGGCAAGGAGATTTACTAAGTCAGATATAGCTCTAATGACGTGTTGCCGTGCCTTCCATGACAGCCTCCTATCTCTACATTCTCTGCGCAGACTTTGTATAAGTAGCATGCCCACTTGCCATGGCAACCTCAAAAAAGCCACTGAAAACAATGTATACCCTATCACCAAACCAACTCTGGCATGCCAAAGAGCGACCCTGTTACACCATGAACTGTTCACTTTAAACTGAGGAACCTAAAAGCACCAATGACATATTGCAAAATAAACTCCAGTTAACCCATACCCCTATAGTATAATAAGAGCATGTTTGACCTCGTTATCTGTAATTACAATGAATACTGCAGTAGAAAGGAAAGATACAGCAGGCAATGACTCAACAGATGCTGAAACTGTTCTCCAGGCCATTCAGATAAAATGTGCTAAGCCAAGACCATTTTTGATTCAATCCATGTAATAAGTGTCTCCATAAAAAAGTGCAATACAAATGACAGAATTGAATAGAGCCTATTCTACAAACGCAGCCGAAAGCTTACACAGCGAGGAATAAATACAGACTGGTGTAAAATGAGAAATGAGAACCCTCTACAACCCCCAACCCCCCACCCCTTCCAAAAAATAAAATAAAAGAGAAGAGATGAGATGAGGAGAAATGATAAATGACATGTTTGGATGTGCAGGCAACAGCATTTGAGGAGGCAGCTGTGCGTGTGTGGCAGTAGAATGAAAGACGGATTGGCCAGCATTCTCCAGTCTTAGAGAGTCGCCAAACTTGTTTCCCCGTCCGAGGAAGACTTTGTTCTTTTGTGTACAATAGATACATCAGCAAAATGCATGCAGTCCGTCCATCCATCCATAATGAATAAAAAGTCCTGACATTAGTCTTTTCCATTGAGATTCCTTTTTCCTTCTTGATTCCCACATTCCCATTCTTACCATGGTGTTAGTTTGTGTTTGAGGTGTTTCCACAGAGGGAGAGAAAACTTCTTGTGACACACGGCCACCCAAACTACCAACTACCAAACTACAAAACCTTTCAATAAGTACCCTCAGGTCTTATCAGGCTTTAACAAAATACTCGGGATTGGGCAAGTAGTCCCTTGCACGGGCTCACGACAGCCAATCATGTCACTGCTTATATACCCACCACCCCATTTTCCATATCTAGCTTAAGGACAAGACTTGCTGCCTCAATGACATCTATAAAAAAAGGTGGAGGCATCAATAGGTCATTTGGCAGAGCATAAACTAAGTGTCCAGTAGATAATTGTATCACACTGCTGTTGAAATTTGATGGCAGCAGTGTGCTGGAAAGGGATAGAGTAAGTGTGTATAAGAGATGTGTTTGTGTGTGTGTGTGTGTGTGTGTGAGAGAGAGAGGAAGAGTGAGATAAATAGATCCTGATCTTCTGTTACATTGTTTGCATTCCTGAAACATGCAATTTTATGTACTGCATGGTGGTGATAAGTCATAAGGTATTTTCCCCTTGCGGTGCAAACACAAAATATATCAAATTACCACTTAACATTTACCTTTATCTAGGTGCATATAAATAAAAATCTTGTCTTAACAATGCTTCTTTCAAAAATTTTGATGAAAATATCGGTAGGCAAAATTCAACACATCCATGTTGATTTGCACGGGGTAACCATAAATCAAATAAAATTAAAGTAACACAAGTATTTTATTATTTTTCAAGAAAGATATCTCCTGCATTTGTACAAGATACTACATACAGTATACTTCGGGGGGCATTTATTGGACAACAAATTAGCAGCTTGAAGACACGTTGACATTGCAATGATAGTTATGCAAATGTTATTCATCAAATGTCTCACTACTAAAATGTGACAACCATAAATATTGTATGTTGGTCTTAGGCCAAAGTCCAAAATGGAGTTTATTGCAATAAGTTGCCATAAATTTGTTTTCTTGGTCAAGAAACAACTATTCTGGAAATCCAATCACCCTTTGTGAAAACAATTAAAATAAAATAATGGAAACTTATATACCAGAAAACATCAGCCTATACATGACATGGAAAGTATACTTTAAAATATGAAAATTGGATTTGTAGCACTGTGACCAGCAATAAAATAAATTACAATCTTATAAAATGCCTCTATGCCTCTATGAAAAGCATTTTCAATATTTTTTATTGGTAATATTGTTTGTTGTTCAAATCTCGTATGTAGTAGAACATTTTATAGATGTCAGAAGAGTCTAATAGATAACTGTTTCTATCATAATTGAAAATGTGTACTGAAAGACTAATTTATCTACTCTATATCTCACATACAAAAATCATATTGTCATGGAGCTGAAGCATAAATAAGCTATCTCACTAGCACACCTCACAGCTACGCAACCTCTCGCAGAGGCATACATTTCACCATTTGATTCTAAATTTCTTTAGAATCTGAGAAAGCAAATGAATCATGACAAAATGACTGCATTTACCAGACTCCCGTTCATTTTCATCTACTAAGAAATCCAGAAGCAAACAAATATATAACTTCAGAGTACATTTATTCAGAAAATAACATGCATTTCAACTCACTCTCAATTTTTACAATTACAATTATTAATAATTAAAATTTAGATTACAGATTGTTTAATATACTTCAACTCATTGCACTGATGAAACTGATAATTCACTTACAGAGCACCTGAGACCCATATGTGCGTGTATTTGTATTACTTATTGCTGCACAGAATCATTGTAAATAGTTCTCTTCGTCAATGTAGTTCCGTTTAATTCTCTTCATCCATTTATGGTTTAAGTTCTGTTCCTCCATTGGCTAGGTTTAGCTGCTTGTCCATTGGCTTGCTGTAGGACTCCATCACTTCATTTTATTTGTAGTGAAGCGGTGCCCGATGTCAGTTGTTTATCAAGAGTTTGAGGGTGTGTCCGTCTTGCAGGAACCGTCCCTCTGTTCCACATTGGCCCTTGCCGCTCCAGGTTGCTGATCTAAAAATACGGACAGCTGCAACTGACAATCCTCCTTCCTTCACACCTACAGTGTCCTTATGCTATTCTTAGACGTTCCCAAGAAGAGCAGCTGGAGGCCGAAGGCATTCCAAAGATCTTCAAAACTAAATAAGGAGAAAGATGGCAGACAGCCCCACCCCACACTAATCTAATGCCGACTGAAGGAGAGCAAGTTGGGTAATTATAACTTCGGAGGGGATCAGTACTGTAACAGACCTACTCCAAACAAAGTCTCCTCGAACATCCAACACCAGGATGCTGACATCAGACCCAATGACGTCGGTGCCATCCAAATGACAAAATAAGTATTTAATAAAGCTGCCATTTTAAAACATTATGATCGAAAAAGATCTAATCGATCAGACCAAATACATTGGAAAGTCAGACACCTTCTAATTTACCTCTTGTTCAGGCACTGAGGAATTTTTGTCCATATGAACACATATTTGCAAGCCATTCCGGATGTTACTAATGCTACCCAGTTCAGCTGTCAACACCGTCTGTTCCTGTAATTAAATACTGTCATACTGTGACCTTAAAGGATAGGTTTGCCATTTTTCAACCCATACCTTATTGAAACGTTGGTTCACATCATTTATAATTGTGCATAGCAGAACCTCACTGATAGCTTTAAAGAAATTTACCTTTTAACCGCAGCTTCTCTGTGGGTTTCAGTGGGGCAAGAAGTTAGGCCTTAAAAACCCACGATAAATCTTGTTTTACAAAAGGGGAAACTGAGGGTCAATAAGGGCCTTAAAATGGCAAACCTCTCCTTTAAGTTCCTGCTAAACAGTATCATTTCTGTGTAATCTAAGAAAGCAAAATTACTTACTCCAGATTAAATATTTTCATAATTGCTTTGATAATTAGTTATTTGGGTAACGTGTAATTTAAAGACAACGGTACATCATCATGTTATCCATACTCTCTCATGACACCATCATTTGAAACTCCACAAGACTCATTTGCAGAGGTTTTGGGGTCTATCACTGCACTAAGGCAGTGGTTCTCAACCCTGGTCCTGGGGACCCCCTGTGTATGCTGGTTTTCGTTCCAACCACAATTGCAATACTTGAATTTTAACAAGCTGTTAATTTTTCTTAATTAGGTGTCTTTAATGTTTAGTGGGATTATTTACATTCTTAAGCCACATTATGTTAGTAATAGCTATGCTATGCCATGAAGAATAAAAGTCCAATATTCACATTGTGCTGTATTGTAAACAATTAAAAGGAGGCAAATCAAAAATTAAATCAAATTAAAGACTGAGGTGAATCAATTGGCTCATAATTGGTGAAATTGTGGACACATGGCCACTAAAACTAACCGTTTGGTAAATAATGAAGAATTCAAAGACAAAGCAAATGATAACGAGCCAAACCTGCATTGTGTTAAGTTTAAGGAAATTATGAAGGAACTTAAACTTGTGTTCAATTACCTAATTAGGAGCCTATTCACCTGAGTTCTTACCTCTTCTTTGTAATGGTTTGCAATATAACACAATAAGCATAACGAACATGGGATTTTTTTCTTCAAAGCATGCATAGCTATTGCTAACATAACGTGGCTTAAGAGAGTAAAGAGTTTAAAGTGTTCTCTCTATACAATAAAAACACCTAATTAAGAAAAAATAACAGCTTGTTAAAATTCTGGTATTGCAATTGTGGTTGGAACAAAAACCAGCATACACAGGGGGTCCCCAGGACCAGGGTTGAGAACCACTGCACTAAGGGACAGTGCTTAAGCAGGCTGTGCCACCTGGGAGGTGGATCTGTAGTTGTGTGATCCCCAATCAGGATGATTGCCAGCGAACTCCTAATTGCAACGTCTCTCAGGTACACTCAGGTATTTTCTGAAGTATAGCTAGCGTTTATCAGCATTTAATATCTCCTGCTTTAACCAAGGAACAATAGTCCTAATCTACTAAGTCTTTGGGTGCCGTTTCCCAAGACCTGTGAAGCGTCCAGGCCCTTGGACAGCAGCAGTCTCCCCTAGCACACGTGAGACTGATGGATAGTAGGTGTTGCCCTATGCCTTTATCAGACACAGCTTTGTGTTGGAATATTATAATATTTGAATATCAGATTCTGCAGGATTGCCTTTAGTTAGATCTTTTTGGGCTTGATCTGTCTTCTGTTTTTGTTTATGCATTTTCTAAATGTTTTCCGTTTTGCCGAACCACCCAAAGAGGGGAATAAAGTCGCCCATGCACTTTTCAGCAAAGTTTTTAATTGTTTACTTATTCATTCACCACCCGTCACCATGATACACATGGCTCTGTCATATCATGATTGTAGCAAATTAAGGATGCTTGCATAACTAAAACAATCTGACATTTGCAGCTGGCCATGGTTTCAACAAGATACAGGACAACCAATCTATTTAAAAGAAACAAAGAAAAACAAAACAGGTTGAGATTTGGTCGTTTGACATGAAAGCAACATTTTTCTGACAGCCACAGCACCATTAAAACATAGCCCACGTCTAATAATCTTCATAAAAAACCATGACTACATCCTACAATACATACTGTAAAGATTCCAGTAACATAACATTAGGCCTATTTGGGCTGCCAGCGAAAGAGTGATAGCAGGCAAACAAGTGAAAGCTAAAGCTAATGGCACGTTTGGCAACAATATCAGCTGCATTATGTAGCTTTTTCAACGTTGATACAAATACCTAATGTCTTTTCCGTCATTAATCAAAAAGTTCCCCATCACTGCTGGTTTGAAGCAAGACATCTATTTATACTGTATTGAAAAGTTCTTCCCAAATTTGATCATGAATGTGCAAATCAATGCATTTATAGCATTAACAATTCTGAAATTAAGAAAATGATTAAAGGCAGGAACTGACCAAGGAGGGCAAACAAATGTTGCTTTAGACAAAATGAGTTAAAATGGACTTACTTCAATTCAAGGCAATCTTGTTTGAGAAAAGGAAGGAATTGTGAATTTAACATAGGGTGCCTTCAACTGGCATCTCTTATTAAAAGTCAAGAAAAAAAGTCATGTCAAAGATGAAAATTTATATTAAAATGTTTTTGGAAGACATATCACAGTAAAATGTTAAGAATTTGCAGTGGAAATTAGTTCCCTCTAGTGAGGCGCTAATATAGTGAGATATTTGAATGAGTACATGTATGGAAAAAGAACGAGTAAAGTGGAAACACACATGTATTGATGTGCCAATAAGTACGATTTTAATACTATCAAAAGTGGCAGTAAACTGTAGTCATTTCTCTGCATTGGACTTGGAGCCTTCATATTAATGCAGGTGCACGCCAGCTCTCTTGCTTGGCGAGGCCACGCGGCGTTCGGTCACGCTCACAAACGGAAGCGGTCTGAGAACTTAGGCGACTGGGGGATGGTGAGGGCTTCCTCACTCTTCTTCACTTCCACAGGCTTGTAGTGACGCACAGGCTGCGCCTTGTGTATCTGCAGGCGAAACAAAGGAGAGGCCTTGAGGATCTGAGTTTCTTACGGTCACAACAGACCACAACCCAGCAAGCAGTCAGAGAGTTAAACATGACATGAGGTCAGGGGGGTAGGGAGGGACGGACATGCATCACTCCCACAGGGATGTGACAGAATTCAAACTTTCAGTTTTATAAAGTGTAGTAAATATTCCCTATATACAGTCAAAGCACATACAAACTGGAAAGGATTTGCCTGGATTTAAATGAAGCCGGTCCATTAACCTCACTAGAGGAAAAAAAACATACGCCTGCCTGTGGAGAGTATTCGTGGAATTTTTACCTGCTCCTGTCGGAGTTGAGCGATCTCCTCTTTCTCCCTCTTCTCCATCTCTCTTTGCCGCTCCTCCTCTATATGGGCGCACAGCGCCTCCTTCTTGCACACTGCCTGTTCGTACTCCTGCCGCTCCTGAGCACGGCGCTCTGTTGACAGCTGGAAGCCCTCTGGTACTGAAGGATTAGACGTGGATACAAAGCCCAGGGAAGGATGAGCAGGTGTGCAGTGGAAGAAATAAATAAAACCCAGAAAATGCATTGGTTAAACTTCCACACACCCACGTGACCCACCTACACACACACACACGCACACGCACACACGCGACCCACCTACACACACACACACACACACACAGGCAGCAGAAGGGGGAAGTGTATCAAGACTTCCGGATATAATGAGACACCCAGTTCAAACCATGATTTACCAAAGACAGAGTGGTTTTCTCTCTTTGGCCTGAAGGGCTCCTTATGGGTGACTGTGTTGGGGCGGGCCTTGAATGACATGGCTTCTTCCTGCTGTCTGTGTTGTTCATCCTTAACCTGTGGACACAGGCAGACAGGTTTTTAGCACAGTCACACACAGAAATACTGGTAAGGAGAGGAACGGTAGGCACCACTAATTTCTCGCCATGAACAACTGGGAAACATCCAAGAGAATGTTAACAGCAAGAGCACAACTGTGACCAAAAAAATAAATCCTATATCAAGATGACTTGTACAGGGCTACAACTGTGGGCATGAGAAAGCCCGTGATTGGTTGAACTGGGTAGTTATTGGGTTGGTGAGAATTAAGGCCAACTGCCACTTTTGTTTCCTCCACACTTTTTAAATTTTATTTATTGTTTTAAATGAGTGGACACAGGCGGTCCTCTTTATTCCACAGACGAACAGAGGGGGTTATAGATACAGGTGGGATCACAGTACACAAAGCGTCTTGACAGGGAAACCCCGGCCACAAAGGAGATTTCATATTTAAGTTTAGAGGCATCCTACAGTGAGCCACTTGGTCTCCCCATTTGTGGAGGAATTGTGACCCGAGATTCAGAACACACCTAAACCTAGAAGCATGACAATCAGAGTATGTCAACAGCAAGGCAGTGAATAGGAAGCGCTCACCATCTGCTCCAAGCGGTCGCTCTTGGTAGTTCCTCGCTCGTCAACTATCAGCCTGAAGGGCTCAACCTTTGTGGGGGCCGCCACCTTCTTCTCAGGCAGATACACCTCACTGAAGTCAGGGAGAAGCTGGGCTTTGAACATGGGAATCTGAGAAAGGACATTTCCAAAAAGGAAAAGGGAAAGAGGTTGGAATGAGGAAACATTGTATCTGCCATTTGACACAAGAACATTTTTTGAAATAATTGATACAATTTTGATTAATATGTATACTACGGATTAAAATATGAAAATATTATAAGACTTTTTTAAAATTCTACCAACGCACCTACATGCATTTGATTTCCTTCTCTTATTTCAATGCGTTTCAATGTTCAACTGCTGCAGTATAGTCCGTGAGATGCTGATAAAGCTGGGAGCTGTTGTTTGTAATGTATAGCGCTACAACAGCACAGCAGTAAAATGGAGGGAAAGCATGTACGATACAGTATCATTTTGAAAAGCAGATCATTGTCATTACATAGGCCAAAAAATATCTCCATAGCAAGCATCTCTTTCAGGGTGTGAACTCTTGAAAGCCCTTTTGTGTAGTGTAGTGTAAAGGAGGCACACCTCTGTCTGTTGCTGCTCCTCCTCCAACCTCTTCTGCTTGAGAGCCTGCCTCTCACGTTCACGCAACTCAAAGGAGAAGGGACACACCTCCACCTGGCCCTTTTCCGTGGGTTTGGGGAGGAAGGGCAGGCCGAAGTGGGGCATGGGGTAGGCCTTCAATGGAAGAGGTTTCGCCTGAAGTATACAGAGAAGGTATACTCAGAGAAGGTTGCACATCACCGACTTCAGTTTTACAATGAAAAGGTGCTTAGTCACAATTCATTCAATGCTGGGTCAGCATTTCAACACAGAAAAAACAAAGGTGTATGTGCATACTCACTTCCTCCACCTTCTGCTTCACACGCAACCGGTTTTTCACAGTAAAGGCAGGGGATTCTGGCACAGTGGGGTTTTTAACTGTCTTTTCTGGGACACCCTGAGAAACAAGAATGAAAAGGGGAGGGGGGTCCACTCAGTGTCCATTCATAAAAATTCTGCACCAATTTAAAAAACGTTTAAACATCCACATACATGCATATTGAACAATCCAAGAATGTGCTGTGAAGTTCCCACATCTGGTAAGCCTCACTATAAATACATTTACAAGCAGATGCCCTTTTGGGAGCCAAGGATTTTACATATCCATTTATAATAACTTAGTAATTTCAAATGATGCCACATTGCTGTTATATCCAAGCAAAATGGAATGAAACAATTACACAAGAGCAGCAAAATGGAAATGTCTATGACAGGAGGCCATTACCCCCAAACCAGATATTTTATAGAGAGATGGCAGCACCCTTTCATTTATTTTTAATATTTTCTGTTTGTTGCAGCCTGGTATGAATACACCTCCAAATGATGTAAACCATTACACCCAAAAAGCTATTTTTCTCCACCAAACCTTTCCTGTTATTGCAGAAGCTATACAGTATATTACCGTGGGGAAAAAAATAAATTGTAATCCATCATGCCAGTGAGGTGTGAGCGGAGAATAAAAACAAAAAGCACGTACAACCACTTCCTCCAAGATCCTGACAGGAACGGGTCTGGGCTGGAAGCTGTGGTGCTGTGGCTCGTCCGGCACCCTTCCAGCCTGTCGCTCCTGCAGCCGACGCTCCACCTCCAGCTGAAAGGCCACCGGCTGGGTGGCCTCCTTCACCGCCGGCTTCTTTAGCAGCACAACACCTTCCAGGATTTTACGGTTCAGCTCTAGAGCTTTGAACTTATACCTGAGGAGATTAGAGAAAAATTAGACGCGGGTTATAACATTGGTATAGAATCAAATACTTAGCATCTGCTAAATGCCTGTAATGTAAACAAATACCTGGCAAAGCAGTAAACCTTACCATTAGTGCTGCCAAATCTGATTTCAGTTAAGTACTACATACAACAAACAACTAATAACTCTGAAGAGTTTAACAAGTCTGATATACTGTAATGGTGAAAGTCGTCTGTAGACCAAAACAACTGCCACTGCATTCCTGCAGTGATTATGTTAAATGCTCTAGTGTCACTGACTGTTCTGTACTGATGTTTGCAACAAATCTGTTTGTAAAAATCTGAACTACATAAAACAGGCTCAATATCACAGTATGCGTTTTATTTGGTTCCTTATGCATAATACGGCACTGTTGAAAATACAGATTTATATTGCACAGGGTGTTTAAAATGAGAGGTTCTCACTGCTGGATCTTCTCAAGCTCCTCAGCCTCTCTCTCCTCACTGCTCTTCACAGAGACCGGCCGGCTCCTCTGCTTCGTCATCAGGCGGGGAGTTTTTGGACTGGTCATCTTCAGTTTGCCAGTCTTTCCTGGGGATGGACCTTGGGCGGACAGCACACGACATCAAACACGCTAAACATCACGTCTACATTTATTTGCCTTCTCCTAGTTTCTTACCCGTTAGGAACGCAGTTGTATATCAGCACGCGTAACAGGACCCTGAGCTATCGATTTGGGAGAGCGCAGACAAGCACAAGCTCTACTCCAAAGCACGCCGTGCCAAAGGACCGCTTTTTACCACACAGCTGCATGAGGAGAGGAAGGATAAAAACACTTCACGTGGAGCCTCACAGGCGGACCTGCAGGTACCCACCGAGTGGGGGTGACTGAAGAATGATGCAGACCCCTACAGACTGAACCCCCTGGGCGACACTACTGCCAATTATGCACTGCCCTGTGGGGCTACCAGCCAGTCTGGCAAGGTAGGAATTCAATCCCAGACCATGGAGCTTATCCATGCACTAAAACAAGCTAGAATACACTACAATCCACTAGAATGGTGCCTTAACCCGATGACCAACCTGAATCCCCTCGCCATTTTAAACTAGCTAAACAAAGAAAAAATACAACGTAACATTCTTCCATCCATCTCTCCTGGGGTCTCAGTTAGAAAATGTCACCATGTGTTACTTTTGATCATAAATTGTGCGTATGCCGACAATGATGCAGCCACTGTATCTTATTAACACTGAACTTGCTGTGAAAATGTGTGTACTTCCACACAAGCTCCAGACCACTGGTAGGAACTGTTCCTTTTGACTATAAAGCTGTACTGTGTGAAAAAAGAAAGTAGTGTTTGTTGTATTTCAGTGACAATAATACGGAATCATTTGAGCAAAAAAGAAAATCGGCATTAATGCCTACTTACAATTAAGGTGGTTAATGTCACAAAATAAATTGCAGTAATAAAAAGCCAGCTGAGTTTTAGATTATTATGCATATAATAAGTGGAAGATTTTAAGGTTCTATGAGGTCAGGATGAATAAAATTGTTCCCAGCATTCTTTTTCTTCGAGCTAACGAAAGCTTCCATGATCGCAGCTTGCATTGACTGTCTCATTATTCAGTGATATATATATATATATATATACACACATGCCACACAGCCACAAATGCAAGATTGATGAGAAATAACTAACTCATTGGATAAAATTAAATTAACTTGCCAGAACTGTTTTGGCTGAAGTTGGAAAAAATGTATGGGACAACTGTTAAGCTAATTAGACCAAACCAAAAGACAGCAGCTAAATAATCAGGTAGAAAACGCAAAGCTATTACCTCTCTCTGCCATTTTGCCATTTTGCAGGTGGTAACGGGGTGGTGTACGTTTCTGGAACTGCTCTATCTGTTGGGCCATGGACACATACTCTGTGGATTCCTCATACTTGCGCTTCTTGCCAACAGACAGGTTGAATGGCTTGGGGATCGTTGTACCCCGATTTGTCTTTGCCTGTAGAAGAGGACAACATGCTCTTAAACGTTTCTTTAAAATAATCAGCATTCTCGGCTTTAGTTCAGCAGCTAGGCGGTTTTTATCACAAAGCTCATTTGCACAGAGGTTACAGCGGCTTTATTTAAAAAGGAGAACAAACGTACAGGGGAAGGAGGGTGCCTGCGTAGCTGAGCAGAAAACTGAACCGCCTCCCTGTGACTGGTACTGTGTGCATTTTGCTTCACCCTCTCGTCTGTATGGAAGTGGAAATCCACAGGGATCGTGGTGGACATTGCCGGCTTCCTTGCCGGCTGACCTGTGAAGCACAAAGCTTAGCTCAGCGTTGTGATTAGGTTAGATTACTGTGATTTGTTCCATAGCCTTGAACGAACCCTCATTGAATACTGGTTTTCTTTTCACTGCATAAACATACCGAGTCTGAAGACAGCGCAGATGCAAATGACTTAAAAAACAAAGCATTTAGCAAGTACAGGATTGGATTTGTGTTTGTGTCACAAATCCTTACTTGGAGATGTGAATTTCAAAACAAACAAAAACATTCCCAATTGACATTAGACATTATAAAGTTGACATTATAAAGTTTGAATGTTGTCTGTTATTTATGGTGGGTCATGACCAGAGCACAATGAAGCTTGTCCCGTCAGGTTTTAAGCTGGATAGGGGGAAGTTACTGTTCACATTACCATAAACTTGGTAAATTAATTGGTAAAAACTGATCATAAATTTGCAGCTGTGTTAGAGGGAGAAGGTGCACTTTTAACAAGCAACTTATCCAATTTGAGATCTCAGCATGGGACAAACGATAAAGACCCAGGGGGAAATGGAAAATGCACAAATCTACTCCAAATAGAATAATGATTCACTAAACTGCCTGTATATTTATGCATGAATGTGGCAATGCGGGCGTTACTCACTGCCAGCAATGGCAGCCCTGCAGCTAGCCTCGTTCTTTTTGCGGTGTTCAGCAACCTCCTTTTGAAGCGTCTGAATGTACTCCAACTCTTGCTCCTCGGAGCTTTTCTGCTTCAGAGAGGTAACCCTGTTGAGTGGAATCAAGCAATTCATCAATAGAAACCAGAAAGCTGGAGGCCGTGCTCAGTCACTTTTCCCTTCATAAAACATTGAGCTTGCCACTGCTTCCCAGCTGACTGTACACTTAGAATACTACAAATCTGTACAAGTTTGGTAAATAAGCAATCTCTCAACTCTCAATAACTGAACTGATACACCGACAGTTTCAGAAAGCAGCACTTTAAAAAAAAAAAAAAAAAAAAAAAATTTGGCATCTCCAATCCCACCGAGTTTGGAATGCCTAATTCACAAACTATGTACAAGAGTGCTCATATACACCGCCTACTGGCTGCTCGGGAGAGTGAAGGCAATTTGCGGTTCTCCTCCAAATCACGTGGTGCCAAGCAGCACACTTTTTTTTTAAATCTCTGAGAAAAATTAAGAATCATGTGTAAATTCAAGCTCTGTTAAACTTTTCCTCAAAAATGTAGACTTAAATCAACATAATGGACATAGTTTTGTTATGGGCTAAAAAGGTGTTCATAAAAACTGGGGGAATATGGCATTCACTTCAGTAAATTGGGCACCACAGTGTGTAATCTGGAAGGTTTTCCAGCACATTGCAATCAGAGGACAGATTATGTTTAAGATTATTAATTTAGTTTCTTTGTGGATTTTTTTAATTTTTAAAAAGGACAAACTCTAGATGGAATGCCCTACCATTTACACTAAATGTAACTTTAAACATAATTTTATTTTGTATTACCATGGTACAGGTGCATTGCTTTTTTAGACTGGTCACCATTGTTTGAAAATGGCCAAAGCCCCAGTCCTTCACATTATTACCTCCTTGGCTTCTTGACAGGCAGTGCATTAGTGGCTGCAACGGCTGAAGCGTTCTTGTTCTGCTTGTGCTCTGAAACCCTGGAATGTGCATGGGACAGGACAGCAGTACAGATTCATTTTTGAACTAGATGCAGAGACAGCTCTAATGTCTGTGGGCATTACGGAAAAGGCTACTTAAACTTTAAATTTTCTACATTGTTTTACCAAAGCAAAGTTATCCACTGAAAACCAAATGTTCAGGAACTAGTAAGGACAATATGGCAATTTGGAATCTATTAGTTCTGGAATCCATACGAGGCTTCGTTGGTGGCTTTGCGCCTTTGTCGTACGGTACACAAATGGACGCGTCATGCAGTTTCATGACAGGTTGTGCACTTCAAGTTCATACCACACAACTATAAACATTCATCCACAACATCAATGCCATGTCAGGTTGGCTTGATGATCGATAATTCCAGTAACTTTACACCCTAACGTTACCTTAGACGGGGTGAATTCAGTAGCTTTTCCGTTGACTGGTTGCCCCATGATGTCACCACATTTGATGAGACTGTGGAAGACACCGCTTGACTGTCTTCTGTAACAGCTTCTGAAACTTAATAGATTAACGTTATCTAACTTAGTCAATACTACGCGGACTCTTAAGAAACGTGATACAATGCATTCACTCTTATGATTCATGCGGATCCAGACGCTAACATTTCATCACAAGTCACAAACGTTTTAATGTTTCAGATTTTCCCAAAACAAGGACTAAATCTGGCAAGCTCTGGAGCAAAGTTTGGCACAATATTCAATACGACCGTTGCCATTTCTGCGGAATTTACCAGCTAACGCTAACTAACGTTGCGTTAGCTAGCCTAAGCTAAGGTTGAACATAACCATCCGGTCAGAATGGCAACAACATACCATAGCTAACTAAACGTTACCCAATAATGGATTTGAATGGTCATTGTCATTCAAAGTCTTACCGTCAAAATGAGTGATGTGTTCATAACCATGCCGTAGTTCATTTTGCTGGGTGTCCATCTCAGCAGTCAGAATTTTCTGAGGAGAAACATAGCTAAGTTAGCTAAATCAGATAATGTTAACTTAGCTAAGGTTAACTTAACGTTAAGTTACATTACATCAATATTACTGGCATTTAGCTAGCTAGTTGGGAGTCAAACCTGCAACCTTAACACCAAAGGCAAAGCTAACGTTAGCTTAGAAATGGATAGATCAATGTAACTGACCGCTAGCAAGCTAACGTCAATTGTTAAAAGTCAGTTACACAACGCCCTAGTCTATTGCTTTCAGCTGAGTGTGAAGCTAACTTGCACGGTTATTGAAGCCAAAGTTATTTAGCTAGCTAGGTAGTTAACGTTTGCATAGCATAATTACCGTTCGATGTCTTGCTATCTTGATGCCTAAAGTATGACATGCAAAAATACGTTTATTTACTACTGTTAGCTTGCTAAACTTCCTATTTAACGTTAGGCTACGTTATTGTATTGACCGAAGAAAAATATTGTACCACACTTCTCCATACGTAACACTGAGCAGTTTGAATTGAAATTCGCCCCTTTCCAAACACCCTATCATGGCTAACCTCCAGATAATTCGCTTTTCCCATTGGTCCAGAATGGTGTACGTTTGCCGCTGTAGGTTGCCAGGAGTGTTTTTGTATTTTCTGGTTGCCAAAAAAACTACGGTGGCTCGTATAGATTTGGCGTGAAAAATCCTATTTTTCTACACAGTCATGCTATGGAAATATCCCGTGATCTATCTTGTGTTTTCCGTTCATTTTGATAGCTTTTTTCATGACTAGTCTAGCATTTTATGAAGTAATGTTAGGACTATTTTTCAGGTTTAAAATAAAATAATCTTAAATGTACTTTGCTTAGGGATTCACCACCACCAGATCCATAAACCACTGTGTACACCATTGTGTAGCTGATATCTTATATTTGTTGTCAGTTTCCCTAATTCCCTACCGTCTTTTTCGGCAAATTTTTGTTCCGCGTAATTCCTGTTAATTTTTTTTAGAATTAAATACGGATTAAAATGCAAGAGCAAGTATATAATAGTTCTGTGGTGACCACACACGTCTCATTTATTTTATTTAAACGCAGACATGAAACATACTTGGAATATTATCCTCCCAACAGTCCTCTAAAGAGGAAGTAAGTTATACCCAGTATAAGACCTGTTTTTCTCTTTGACTCACCTTTCAGGTAAGTCACAGAAGAATGGGGAAGTTAAAATGGTGAGAACCTTATGTAAGGGGAAATCAAACATACAAACAAAATAGACGCTCTCATCTCGTTCCGTCTTTCTCTTTGACAAGTTTTTTATGATAGAGGTGAACAACACTGTTAAGGTAAGGGTAACCGAGGTTCTTCCTTGAGTAACGATTCTGAAATTAGATGTTTTTTTAGTACAGTGACAGGTTTGATTTTGCAGAAAACATTGGTGGGTCTACAATACAGGATAGCCTATTTTGATTCAATGACTACATTCTTTCTTTATTTTTTTAAAATTGTGTTAAGATCAAGAAATAATATTTCAATTATAAAATTCTGTTTAACATAAAATGCGGTGAAGTGTAGGTGTGCTGAAAATTCCACCTTTTAACAGCCTAAGCTGGGCAAGCAGGTTTAAGATGTGTTTTGACACTTCTAGCTGGTTTTAGCTGGTCAAACAGCTGTTCACCAGCTGACCAGTGTGCCAGCTACTCCGTCAGTTTGGCAACCACCTTACTCTACCAGCTTTGACCAGGCACCGACCAGCTACGAACCAGCTTTGACCAGCCACAGACCAGCTATGACCATCTACAAGTCTTGAAAACACAGCTTAAACCAGTTTAGAATCCCAGCTGGTCTTAGCTGGAATTTTCAGCAGGGAAATGCATTCACTCTGATCTGTTTATGATCAATAGCCTATAGTAGGAGACAACAAATAAATTACACCCAAGCTTTGACTTGGCAGTCACACTAATGAAATTGTATTAGGCTATAACTGTGCGATTGGTCATATCAAAAATATATTATTTATAGTTTTTGTTGTTTTATATTCAACACATTTTAACAGAATAGTAGCAACAGAAGGAAATGATAGATATTGTTTCAAAAATGAGGAACAGTTTTAGATTATAAATAGTATGTATGGTCCTGAAGAAAATTAAAACTGTTTTGAGAACTTTAGTGCATGCTGCCACAGGTTCATTAAAACAATTGTCTTGCACACATTCTGAAATTACATGTTAATAAATGTAAATCTTTACACTGTTAGCTTATAAGTACATTTTTGTCACGTGTAATGCTGTCAATGTTACAATTAATGTGGTTCTGAAGAGATTGAAAACCAAACGGCAAAATCTTTCACATTTGCATTTTCACCTTACTCCTGTGATGTAATTAATGAAATTGCATGAACGGGTTCAATATCAGCATAGGGTGCCTTTCCTGTCCTGATATAAACCATTCTGAGCAGGACCATAATGTTCCTTATTAATGAGTAAGCTTTTATGATAGTAAAAACCTAAAGACATGGGCCTCATGATAAATTAAATTAACATGGTTTCGGTTCTCTGGATGCATGCAATTTTCCAATGTCCCCAGTACTGTTCACAACTTCAGTGAGAAAAAGTGAATACAATTTTAAAAAGCTTTCCTCTATTTTTTTGTTTTTTTAAAGTTATTTCTCAATTCAAGTGTTTTGATCAGATATACTCTATGTTTAATCTTTTATAATAAAATCAAAGATTTTTTGTACGTCATATTTGCTTTTCACACTGTACATAGTTAACCACGGATTATGTTTTTATTTTCTGCAATAACTTCACAGCTGGGCATGTTTCTCTTCAGTGGTGGGAAAACAACTGTAGTTGAACACGTGGTCAAGCATAACATGTCCATTGTCCACACTGTCAGACTAAAATACAAGGGACGTTATTCAAGTTTCAAAATATGTTTGTCAAATAGGACAAAATCAGCTTCAGATATTCACCATTAAACTATCTTTGTCACAATCACTTGGAGTTCAGTTGCTAACTTTGGCTCAAAATATCCACCCTCAGTTTCCTTTCAAGAGGCTCTTGACTTTATACATTCATAGCAACATTGTACTTTTATTTACTATGGGCTTATGTCAACACAGTGCACCCTAGAATGCTGGCGTGTTTTGGTTGATATTTTTGTGCAGATATACATAGTTGGCGTACTTTGGCAGAAAGTAGTTTTTTAAATGTGCCGAACAAGGTCTGTGGATGTTCGTGAATAACCGTGTCATTATATTAGTAAAGGGAAGTTGCTGTTAATTTTTTCTAATGTAAATTGTTGGCGCGTTGACCACCACAAACTTTGGACCCGATACTGGGTGATTTCAAAGTGAGTTGCAGCGGATATCTACAAGTGAGTTCTCAGAGAAGCTACCCGGGTACGTAGAAACATATCAAAATAAAATTTCTGGGTGAACTGCCCCTTTAAGTAGTTAAACTGAATAGAGTTAATCTTTTATTTAGAAAATAATAATATTGGGGTTTTTTTCAGAAAAGCGAACATTTTACACAAAATTTTTATTTGTTTATAATTTGATAGTAATAAATTAATATGATTTGGAAAAAGACACAATATCATCATAAAACTGTACATATTATTATAATAATTGAATGAAAATACTTTTAATCAGATACTGAAAATTTCAGACCATGCCAGGGCCAACTATGGCCACTAGTTCCGCGCAGCAATGTGCAATTGACGATTGCATCACCCAGGAATGGGAGGGTTCAGTCAGTTAGGAGTCCATGGGTGCGTCCCAATACTCGAAAAATGCACCCTCCCTTCCTCCACTACTACCTCCTCTCCTCCTTCCCCCGGAAACAGATCTTTGTGTTTTAATCAAATGTTACTGATTACATCTTATGTATTAATGGTTACATATGAATTAATGTCTCAATGCAAACCGCGATGTCCGATACATTGTATACTGCACATGTAAATACTTGTACTCGAAACGTTCAGGCAGTTTTTCATACTTCCGGGTAGGAGAGGAGTGTTAGTGGCGGGGTGTAGGAAAGGAGGTGGGGAGTGAAGAATATTGGGACGCACCGAAAGTTTTATTGCTCTCCACTGACCCCCACTGTTGATCGGATGCCTGGGGTCTGCTTACCAAAGCTGGACATGAAGTGTCTTCCTCTGACTCAGTTTAGTGCAAGCTTAGCCTGTATTGTGAAAAGAAGCAGGCTGGCGACACAACATGTTTTGCAGGAGAACTGTGAATGTCTACACTCTCCTGAGTTGGATGCAGGGATTGCAACATGAACACGGCTGTAAATAAATATTTGGCCATTTCAAATTAGGGAGGGAAGTGGGCATGCCATATTTATATTTATAATTCATATGACAAAAAACTAAAAAAAGTCCTTATTGCCTGCACAGATGGATTTGGAACAACACTTTGATCACAATCTGAGACTGGCCAGTGGAAGCATCAGTTCGGTGTTGGATAAAGATCTCTTGAGACCTTCTGGCACAGGCAACAGCCTCAGGTTCATCTGCATGTTTCAAGAGAGACTAAAAGAGGCCAGAAGAGACTTCCAGCCAGAAGAGTGCCAGGACTTTGAGCTGGTAGAGCTGCCAACTCGGTGCAGTGTGCATCAGCTACGTCTGCGCATCTGCATGCTGGTGAAGGACAAGAGCCTCCTCCCAGAGCCCCTTGCCATCCTGGATCCTGAAAAATATATGCTACTCTACAAGAAGGGGGACTACTGGTATGAGATTTATGATGATTTCCAGGTTCTTCAGACACTTGATGCGATGCGGTGTCAGGATAGCGGGGGTGTAAGGACGTACAGGATTTTAGTGACGCGCTGCCCTGATGACACAGAGGAGCGGCAGAACATCCAGAGGATTATAACAGACCTGATTGAATATGACCTCAACACTGCAACTACTGACAGACTGAGTGAACTTACCTTCACACGCAGGAAGTTTGCCGCTCCCCGTAAGGAGGAGTTGCAGAGACGTGACCCTAGGGCTTATGCCTTAGAGCCTTGGACCACCTCAGCTCCCTTCATAAAGGATCAACAATCCCAGCTTAGCCAGGCACTCCCTGTCACCTTCTACTACAATGACATAACCTTCAAGCTAAAGGCGGATATTTATATGCCTGCTAGCAATTTGCTCAATGTCTTCCAAGAGTTGATGTCTATACAGGGCCACACTTTGGAATGTGTGGCTGATGATCTGGTGCTGAAAGTTTGTGGGAGGGAGGAGTTCATCTCAGGAGAGTCCCAGCTTTTAGATTTCCAATGGGTTCGGCAGTGTTTGAAGACTACACAGGAGCTGCACCTGTCTGTCCTCCTATTGAGTTCCCTTGAGAAAGACACAGTGAAAATGGAGGACTTGCCCCTGGTGGACAGTTTTACTGGGCTCTCCAGCTCTCACAGTGAGCTCACCCTGACTAAAAAAGATGTGGATGATGTCCTGATGATATCATTGTGGGACTGTGACAGAAAAGTCAGGGTCAAGCTGCTGGGTTTTGACATCCCCCATCTCCCATGTAACGCCCCTCAGAATGTCTATGTTGAGGCATCCATCCTGTATGGAAATAAGGTGGTCTCCTCAACCTGTTCCACCCCAAAGCCCTTTGCAGAGGAGGTTTTCTGGAACATGTGGCTTGAGTTTGATGTGCTGCTGAAAGCTCTACCAAGTGGTTCAAGGCTGGGACTCACAATCAACTCAATTTCCCTTGATGGAAATGCCTCCAAGTCTATGGGAGGGAAGGTGCCAGATTACCAGAAAGGAAAGGGAAAACCACTGTATTTTGTGAACCTTTTACTCATTGACCACAAATCTATCTTGAGACAAGGCTTGCATAGCCTGCACATGTGGCCTTTCGCTGAGCAAGAGGCAGAGGTATTAACTTATGAAGCTGACAAGCTGTCCTCTGCCGCCAACCCAGACCAGGTGAATTCGATGGCCATCACATTCCTCTTGGACCGGTACAGCTATCCGATTGTCCTTCCTAACAGCACCTCCTCTCGCGGGCCCTGCTCTTTCTCCACAGCCTCAGATGTGGATGAGGTAGGTGATGCGAGCACGTTTCAATTGTCCCCGACGGGTAAAACCACGCTCAAGAGGCTGAAGGAAGAAAGTGTACACTACAGTGCCAACCTACCCCAGTACCTCAGGAAGGTCGACTGGTTGAAGCCAAGTGCTGTGCAGGATGTCCACTGGTTGCTACGCAACTGGGACCCCAGGGACCTGGATGTTCCCACTGCCCTGGAATTGCTCAGTGTGGATTTTGCTGATGAACAGGTCAGGAAGCTGGCAGTGCAGAAACTGGATAACCTGTCCAATGATGAGGTACTTAGGTACCTTCTGCAGTTGGTGCAGGTAAGGGAGAGTCTGGAGTATAGATATACTGTAGATTTATAAGAAAAAGCTAACTTTGAATTTTTACTAGAGATGGCTATATTGGGTATGATTAAATTATGATTAATTCAAATTCCATTAAATGTTCAAATCACATTTATGAATTGTTGAGCAAATCCACATTTAAGGTTTTATTAATAGACTGTCCCTTGAAGATTCAGAGAGTAAAAATGATAAAGAACAGTAATTTGTGTTTCATTTTAACAGATTTTTGAGTCCTTTTAAGGCCCAAGTTGTTTTGTTTCATCTGTTTCATGCAGACCTTGAAAGTCGAGCCTTATCATGACAGCATTCTAGCTAGATTCCTCATCCAAAGAGCACTCAGAGTAAGTGGCATTTTCCTCTTTTAACTGGCACATTCCTCTTTGTTATAGAACATTAGTTTACGGGTCTTCAGCACAAAGTCAGATACAAAAGTAATTTGAATAAAATTGCATGAATAAGGTACAAGCGTACAGTGATCATGGGCGGCAGTGTAGTATAATGGTTAAGGAACTGGCCTTGTAACCAAAAGGTTGCAGGTTCGATTCCCAGGTAGGACACTGTCGTTGTACCCTTGAGCAAGGTACTTAACCTGAATCGCTTCAGTATATATCCAGCTGTATAAATGGATAATATGTAAAAAAAATAAAAAATAAAAATGCTAAAAAAAAAGTTGTGTAAGTCGCTCTGGATAAGAGCGTCTGCTAAAATGCCTATAATGTAATGTAATCAGCATTATATATCACATTATACGTATATACTAACAATTTGACCACATCCTGTAATATCCCAAACAAAACAGAACTATACAGTTTAAATTTTGAAAACTTTGTTTTAGGAGCGCCCAGTTTGTCTGAATTTTCAGACAGTCGTGAAAGGTGATGGTTAATTTTACTAGCAGCTGTTTGGTTCAGCAAGAGGGTACCGAGTTTGAATCCCGGCCGAGGGCCTTTCTATGTGGAGTTTGCATGTTATCTCCATGTCCGGGGTTCCTCTGGGTACTCTGGTGTCCTCCCACAGTCCAAAGACATGCAGGTTAGGCTAATTGGAGACTCTAAATTGCCCATAGGTATGAGCGTGTGAGTGAATGGTGTGTGTGCCCTGCGATGGATTGGCGACCTGTCCAGGGTGTATTCCTGCTTCTCGCCCAATGCATGCTGGGATAGGCTCCACCCCACCGCGACCCTGACCAGGAATAAGCGGGTTAGATAATGGATGGATGGACCCTGACCAGGAATAAGCGGGTTAGATAATGGATGGATGGATGGACTAATTGAGACGACTTTCTTTGTTGTTCCATTATTTTCCTATCATTTACTGGGACCATTACCCAATTGAGACAGATACAAGTTTGAAGCCCAACTGGGATTCTGCTGTTGTACCTTTCAGAGAGGTACACAGGCCAGATTCATTTCTGAAAAAGTTTGGAATTATAAGACCCAAATATGACCCCTGTTTTCTTTTGCATTCAGAGTAAGAGAATAGGCCACTACTTTTTCTGGTACCTGAAAAGCGAGGTGACTGGATGTCCATACTTCCGGCAACGCATGGCTGTGGTGCTGGAGGCATACCTACTAGGATGTGGCCAGGCTATGCTGGACAGTTTCCTACAACAGGTGCAGCTGGTGAAGTCATTGGAAAAAGTGGCGATTGACATCAAGATACGCTTCCCTGAGAGGGGTGACCTCCCACCAACTGGTTAAGTGCTAGATGTCATTGCTATCTGTTGTTGTTGACCATGGGTTATATTGTTTTTGAGGAATGTATGTGACATAATATCAAAATATTGAACACACTACTGCCCTGAGCTTTGACTTATTAAACAACTTAGAAAAACATTGGAACACTAAAGCATACCCCACCAGTTTTAAAAACTTCAAAAGTAGCCACTGGGAATGGCCGTTTTATTTTTGTTTTTATGAAGAAGAATTGTGTTGTGTGCCAATTTCATCTAACAGGGAAATGACAATAAAACACGCATTGGTGCTATTCACTACAGTTCCCAACAATGGGAAGTGGATGCAGGATTGTATTCTACTCATATTGGGCCCTGACAAAAGTTCAAGGGGTCATGAATTTTTTACTAAAATACATTTTTATCAGTGATAGCTATGAAATTTATTTTTTCTGTTTTGTTTCACTTTAGTTGTTCCCCTGCTGCAGGACATGCTAAAAAACTGCAATCTCCCTGCAGACTTTCAGGTGCCATTTGACCCCCGTGTCAGGGCTGGGCCTATACTGGTGCGTTGCATGTGTGAACCATGTTGATTGCCTTGAGTGTAGTGATGTACATAGTAGATTGTGCCCCAAAGCACTGGCCCATAAGTAATTTTTTTTTAACATAGATGGAATGATAAAATTGTTGTGCTGGCTGATTTTGGGAATATAAATGGTCTACATAACTTCACAAGAGTAATCATAGGTTTTCTTCCTCTGACAATCCTGTTGGCCAAGTTAAAACGTCTGTACATCTTGGAAAACGTTCTCAAATGTTCCCTATCTGATACAAACTCTTCCTAATATTCTCATCTGTCTTTCTACTCTAACCCAAACACCTTCCAGCTGGAAAGGTGCAAGGTTATGGCTTCTAAGAAGAAGCCCCTGTGGCTAGAGTTTTCCTCTGCATGCTCTCAGGGTCCCCCCAACCCACCTGTGGGCATCATCTTCAAGCATGGTGATGACCTACGCCAGGACATGCTGGTCATTCAGGTAAGAAATCAACCAATTAAAGGCAGAACTTATTACGTGGGCTGTTTTAGCTGCATTTGTAGTGCTCATTGTATGGATTGTTGACTGGTACCAAAAGAAAGGAAAATATGAGGTAATGTTGCTTTCAGTAGGTCATTCTTAGGTTCTACAGTATGTGCACTTATCATATTCTCGGTTTAGGTTGTTTTTAATGGTAATTGCTAGATCTATAGGTTTTTTTTTGTTAAGGTTTTTTAAAGCTCTTTTGTGTTTTATGCCTGCTAACTATAATCATGGCTATTATATCAGTTATACCAGACTTTGTGTAGATATTTTGTGTAGATATTTTGTCTTACAACTGGCCTTGCTCACTTTGCATAATATACTTATCATTATCTTCAAAAACACTGGTACAAAAAGAAACATTATTGGGCCAAAGACACAAAATCAGGAAGTAAAAATTGGATAAACAACTGCTATACTGTCACTATGCAAGCTGATCTTTTAAGTCTTCTTGTATTTTATGTCTTTCAGTCACTGATGATTATGGATTCAATCTGGCAAGAAAAATCACTTGATCTAAACCTTGTCCCTTATGGCTGTATCTCCACAGGATATAACATAGGTAACCAATGGTGCAACATCAGAACAAAACATAATTCATCTGCACTCTGTCATTATGCCATTTGTAATTAGCACTGTTTCTTCCCTGTGTGTCTGTGGTCAGTACCTCAGATGACATTAAGCAAATCTCTTCACTCAAAATAATTTACAGTTGAAGCCAATGTACTGTTCTAGTGAATTATGTCCCATATTACTTAAAATTATTAAACACATATGTAGTAAACAAGTACACCTTTTGAATTTGAACACAAATAGAATTTCTCTGAGTAATAAAAATAACCATACCCAGTTAAATATTGAATGGAATCCATTAAGAAATCAGGCTACTATACTTTTGTATAGCCGAAAGCATGATCAGAAGAGATCTGCAATTCAACCCAGTGTATCAATCTTTCCCAGCTGGCAAGTGTCCGATCTTCAAATAATGTCAGTTGTTGCTTCAACGTTGAAAAAAATTTGAAACAATGTTTAATGCTAAATGGTTGTAAAAAGGTTAACAACATACTTATAAATCAACATTGAAATTTGAACAAGATCTGTACGTTGAATCAACATAATATCTTCAACAATGTTCTGTCTTTTAAATTATTATTATGATCATCAGGCTATTATAATTTTATTAGCATTTTATTAGATAGATAGATAGATAGATAGATAGATAGATAGATAGATAGATAGATAGATAGATAGATAGATAGATAGATAGATAGATAGATAGATAGATAGATAGATAGATAGATAGATAGATAGATAGATAGATAGATAGATAGATAGATAGATAGATAGATAGATAGATAGATACTTTATTAATTCCCGAGGGGAAATAGCTTTGTTACAGCAGGAACATGGCTGGAGCTGACTGGTTAACAGCTTTTCAATTCACCCATGTTGAAAAGTAAGACATTGAAACAACATTGCGATATCAACGTTGATTCCCCTTTCAAAATCAAAAACAAATTCAACAGTGATTCAACCATGACCCACAACGTTCATTCACCCGTGAATAAACGTTGAAATGTCGACTGGGTTGCTTCTCTGTTTGCACATAAAAATAAAAAAAATAAAAAAATATATTAAGTAATAAGTGAAGAAATCGGCATGCAGAGTGCCCTGAAAGCTGTTAATGTACATGTAATGGGCTCTCCTGCAGAGCAAGCCATTGCAATGCTGCTTCATCCCATTAAGGAACTTTCACCACAGTGGGATAATGGCACAAGAGTTTCTAAGTAGACTGTTGCAAATAATTATCTTCTAAAAGAAATCCTGCTCGTTACCAGTAACCAGTCATCCTCATCATACTAATCAAGCTCTTGAATCCCTTGCTTCATTCGTCCTACAGTAACATTTTGTGCCGTAGGCCTGGTTTTGGAGGCTCAGTGAGTCCGCACGCAGAAGTTGCTCTCTGTGACGTAGGTATTCTCTGTGGTGCAGGTATGATTGAAATCGTGAGGGACGCTGTCACCATTGCCGCCGTGCAGCGCAACAGAGGTGGCACAATGGGGGCCTTCAAAAATGACGCCCTATTCGACTGGCTCAAGGGGAGGAACCTTCTGCAAGAAATAGTAAGATGCCACCTTTCCGGCCCTGCTCTTTGTCTCAAACAGAGCATATTTTGGCACAAGCATGGACTCCATCTTTAAGAGAGACTCCAGTTACTTTGGGGGGTCATAGTTGGAAATTCCCATACTTGGTAATAAATGATAGGTCAGTTCATCTTACATTTCAAGCTTTGGGTAGCAAATCCCTTTTCTACTCAAAATAATTAGTGATATAACAAGCCTGCTTATCACATATAACTCATCAGCGAGCTCCTTCATGCAGAAGGTTGCTGTTATTGAGTCAAACCGTTTTAGACCCCGTTCTAGTTTTGTGTCTCATATGACAGCACTGACTCCCTCCTTATTGTCTGCCCTGGTGTACAGCACTATAACGCTATGGAAAGATTTGTCACTTCCTGTGCTGGATACTGTGTGGCCACCTACGTGCTGGGGATAGGGGACCGGCACAACGACAACATCATGATCATGGATCAGGGTAAAGAGTGGGGATGGGTGGGGTGCTGTGCTAAGAAGCAGTATGAAACAGTAGTGACCTGCTGGGATTATTGTTTTTGTTCTCTAGGGCAGTATACCTCAAATTCTGTAGAAATATAAAATCTTGTTATATTGTATGTGTACAGAGAAATAACAGAATGTACTAGCAAAACTCTCCCTGGATCTGCTATGTAAATGAACAAATTAATTAAGTTTATTAAGTGTAATACTGCCTTCTCCCTCCAAGGAAATCTCTTCCATATTGATTTTGGGCACTTCCTGGGTAACACCAAGCGATTCATGGGTGTGAGGCGGGAGAGGGTTCCATTTGTCCTGACACCTGATTTCCTGTACGTCATGGGCAGAGTGGGCAAGAGGTCCAGTCTGTACTTCCACAGGTTCATGGTGAGGATGTGGCAGAAACAACGGCTTAATTGCTTAACACGTTTCCTGATACATGGTCATGATTGGACTGGGAACACTCTTTATCCATGACTGCCTGACGGGCGTTCTGTCTCTGTATGGCAGGGCAGTCTGTATTGTTCTCGTTTCTATCATGTCATCTATTTGCTACTGGAGCAATGAGGCCACTAAATTATGAGGCCAAATAACCAGTGATGAGTTTCGATGTTGACAATGCTTCTGCAGCTCCCTAACAATGTGCCTTATGGTCTACAGGATACCTGCATCCAGGCCTACCTGGCTCTGCGGTGCCACTCTCATCTGCTGGTCACCCTCTTCTCCCTTATGCTGCTGACTGGGATCCCCGAGCTCAGCTGTGCGCAGGACATAAATTACCTGCGGAAGGCACTGCAGGAGGGCCGCAGTGAGGAGGAAGCCGGAAAGCACTTCCTGCAGCAGATCGCCGCCTGTGAGCACGAGGGCTGGACTGTGCAGACCAACTGGTGGATCCACATCATGATGGGAGGCCACCAGGGCTGAGATGGGTCTGAGATGTCTGATTTCCTCAGAGCTAAACCCCCACCTCCACTCTCAAAAACCACGGTCTGTTTTTTATTTTATTCAAAAAACAGTCAAGCAAGTTAATTTTGGTGACAGCTGAACTGTTTGTGAAGAAGAAAAAAGAGTTTTCAATCATGAGTTTTAGTGTGTGTTGTTGATTGGTCCTGACAATTTCTGTGCGCGATTAAGGATGTTTTAGATATTTAGAAAAGTTTCTGAGGGCATGCTAGTTTTGCAGTGGCCAGTATATGGCATTTGGGGGTCTCAAGCAAGAAAATACACTTCACTTAACTTCAAAGTATCTTGTACAGCAACATTATGTTTTCAGAGGCTGTATAGTATATGCACATATTAATTTCATTGCATTTATTCACAATTATAAAGATAATTATTAGTTTTTTTGTCCTGATACTTCTTTCCTTGAGTGCAGCAGTCCCAGTTTGCATGTGCCAGAGGTAATTGTTCCAATAGTTTTTTATCAAGTAACATATACTTCTGGAGATATGAAGTTGCTGTACAGCATATGCTGAAATAATATTTTTTTTAAACCCAGAAAGCGCACCTTTCCTTTAAGGATGCATATTTATTGAATCTAGGCCCTGTTCCTTAGTTGGGTGTCAGCCCTGTTGGTGCCATATTGACTAAATACTCCCTCATTGTTGGAAAATGACTTAATCTATGAGAAAAATGTACCTTTCCCCTGATGTTTATTTTTGTACTCTCTGTAATCGCACACCTGGGAAGTGGTAAGCACAATCAAAGCCTTGTGAAAATACCTAAAGATTGACCATTATGAGTGATTATAAAGGTTACAAGAAATAGGGGCACATTCAAAATGGCAAAAATAAATTGTATTTCAGCAATTGTTTCCAATTTGCATTATCCTAATGATTTGTTTTTCGGAAAAGAGCCCAGTAACAACTGGCTGAAATTGCTCAAGGGCAGTAGTACAAAAAAAATGAAAGACAAAAGGATTTTTATTTTGAATAGAACAAATCTATTTATGATAAGTGTCATCAAGTATGTTCCACCAGCTGTCGGTCTCTAGGAAATAGAGAAAGTTTGCTGCCGACACACTGGGCACAAAGTGTTTGTGTTGCTCTTTGTCTGCATGGCTTTACAGACAGTTTTGATGGGTATTTGTCTTTATTAATTATTCTAAACATATTCAGGTTCTCGTTAGGTTGTAAAAAAAAAAAATTCACACATATTTAGCATGTGATTTTGACGACAGATTTTTATAAAAATCACGGTAGTGATTCATTTAATATGAAGTATTTAGCGATGTCAATATTTTACAGCCGATTTTTCTCCAACTGCATGAGGATTCACACTGCCCCATACAGAATATTCAGTCCTACTACTGTGTCTCCTGCTCAGTCATTTGTATGTGGATCCCCTGAGCTCCACGTCCATAGAGTAGCTGTTTATATGTACACCTTAATCTATGAGAATACAGCTAGTTAACAAGTGCCTTGCATTTCCACATGGCCAGGGACATGCGGTTCACAGCAGTAAGATCTTTGAATTATAAGTTGACACTGACCGGTCCTAGTCCTGGCTAAATCTGGAGGTACTTCTTTTAGAATATGCAAGAAGCCATATCTGCCTCACTGATAATGAGATGCATTTTGATAGGTAAGATGCAGTAAACGGTCGTATATTTGGCTTGGTATTGAATTACGACCGCAGTGCCAGTGTCAGTGCCGGGTGTGGCCGATAGCATGATAGACGCTAGCGTCACCCAGGGATGGGAGTGTTTCAGGCGGTTGGGATGGCCGCATCTCATTGTGCATCAGTGAACTCCGCTGGTAAATTGGACACCCAAAAGTTCAGCTGCACAAGTGTCGTCTTTCTCCGACTGTTGTCTCTGCGAGTCCGATTTGCCAACTGCGGTGTGATGAGAACCAGCGGCTGCAATTATATGATTTCAGATGAGAGTGCATGCGCTGATAAAAATACAGGTGGACGTTCACAATTGTGGTCTAAAAGGGGGAGACATAAAAAAATATGGTAAAATTTATTATAGATTTCAAATATAGATCAGCATATTGCTGATAACCTAGTTAAAGTTAGGTCGGGTTTTACTGGAGCACCACCGCCCAGGAGGGCTTTTTTCTTTGTCAGCACAACAACATGGTTGCAGTTTTATTTTACACCACTAGGTGGCACCCATTCTTGGGAATAACATTGAATCCCTACGAATGGCTTGGATTTCTTAATGCAATAAAATATCAATTTATAGTTCACATTTAACATTTATAATATGTATATGTGATGCTAACATAATAGTGTAAAACAATGCATAATGTATGAAAACATCTTCTTTACTCTGTATTAATTGTCTGGCTTATACTGTTCACTGAAGGATGATGAAGACAAGTGGGTTACACTATGGCATTACACACTTTTCTGCTAAGCTACAGTACTGTGGATCCAAGTTAAAATTAGTTGTCTTATTGCTTTGGAATGTCCCGATTATAAATTTAGTCTGAAAATATCTGGAATTAGCACAGTTCTATTGTTTGTGCTTTGGTCATTTTGAAATTTCCAAGGCACTGGTACTTGGAATTATTTCCTGTCGTGTCTGAGGGGAATCCTGGCATTGTGTGTAGTATATTCAAAAGGAAATAAAAAGAGCATTGCTAGTCATTGCTGTGGTTCTGGCATGTATTATTTCTTGTTGAATTGAATGTCACACACAGACACACAAACATATGCACACATGCATGCCTGCACGCATACATACACACACACTCACAAGCACACACACACAGTTAGAGAGCGCCTTACAGTGACTTCCTCTGTTGTGGGTTGTGAGGGAACACCAGTCTTTGTAAGAGGAGGGAAGCCTCCCCATGTCCCTTTTGTGTGCTGTCACTTCCTCTTAATAGAAAAAAAGAATTAAAAAATGAATCAGTAACCGTAGAAAGCAAGGCGCACAGTATAATGCAATTACATAGTATTCATTTTTTCTTCTTTCTGTAAACCCAGGGTAATCTTGCAAGGGCCAAGTAAAGGTTAACAAGCCTAGCCGTGTATGTGAGTTTGAGCTCGGCTGTGTGTTTGTCCATGCATGTGTGAGTGAGTGACTATACAATGGGGTGATGTTGCATCAGGAATGCCTATTGTACATGAAATGGCCTAGGTGGAGTGAATATGAGTATGTTTTTTCTCTTTTTTTGGGGGGGGGGGGGGTGGGGCGGGGTCATGTGGTGCTTTGGAGAGCTGTTAGAGGAAAGGACGAGGGGGGGTATGGGTGACGACGGGGGGATGCTGCTGCTGCTAGGCCTGTCTGAGAAGCTGCCAGACAGCCAAGCTGTCACATGATGGGTTAAACCAGCAAGGACCTGCCTCTCTTTTCCCTCTCATCTTTCCTTATTCTCATACCCATTTTTCTTTTCTTCTCCTTTTATTTTTCCTTTCGTTCTCTCTCTTTTTCTCTCTCACGCACACGCACAAACACACACATTGTGTCCCTGGGTCTAAGCCACCACATGGCCGTAAACCCACGTGAACCTGTGCTTTCTTTTCTCTCTTTCTCTTTCATTTGCACACTCTCCTGCTCTCTCTTCCTGTCCATGTGTCTGGGGTGGGGGCTGCTGAATCTTGAATCAGGATTATTGCACAAGGATCCCACCACCAGCTTTAAAAGGTACGTCCTTCCCTATTGGGCACCACAGGTAGATTTTATAGACCTGTGCAATGATTTTGCTGCCCTGGTGTTTATACCAGTCTTCTGATTACAGGATGACACCTGTTATTAGTATCAGGTGACCATCTTTCACACAAGATTAGAAAAAGAGTGGAGACAGTGTAAATATAGGGTGTAGTCAAGCTGACAGGCAGTCATGGCTTATTAGCACATTTATTATCCCTTGAATTTAGGAAGAAATATTTTTGGAACAATTGAGAGAGACCGGGCTTCGGTGATGTGGGGTGAGATCGTGCCACTGCTTAGTTTGGGTGAGGTATGTGGTGGTAAATACTATATTTGGTTTGCAACTCGAAGAGTCACCACGTGTCTGTTTATTATCGGAACGGTGGAATTTTGGCGATCAGTGCTTGGAGCCATTTTGCTAATCCTGCGGCTGGTGGTTGCCCAGTTTCTGTCTCATGAAATGTTCACTATTTCTTCAGTATATTTTTGGAATAAACGTACCCCATCACGATGGGACCAAGAGCGTCCAATATGTCTTAAATTCTGCTGCATGCGTGCCACCATGCCCTGAACACCACATGCTGCCTCGGCTCTGTTTGAGGGCTGCAGTCCTACATGCCTCATGCTGGAAGATCTGATGACCTAATTTGTATCCATCCGCTATTCTCTGTGCTATCCTCTGTGTGTGGCCGTGTGTGTTTGCGAGTAGCTGCGTGTCAGGATATTTGTACATTTACATCGCTCACTGTCTGATTCTATTTAGTGTGTAGTCTCGCCCGCTCACTTGCAATGGGTCAATGCTAATGATGCTACTGTATGCCTTGGGAAGCTGAGGTGTATCATGCTATGAAAGCATTCAAAAGGTCTGACAGTTGGGCTTTCACCTTTCAACCTGAGAACATTCTACCTGTACTACTGAGATTCTGTAGCTAAACTCATCTCCTCTGCTACTGGGTCATTCTAACTGTTCTCTTTCCCTCTTTCAGCCATGTTTTTGTATTTTTTTGCTATCTTGTCATAGCTGTATAGAAAACAATTGTGGGAAGGGTTTATGGCATTTATGGAATAAATTGAAGCGAAACCAATTTTTTTACCATTATCATTCATGAAATATTTATGATATTATTCTGGTCAGTTTATTCAAGGGACGAGGCAGAATGCTGTAAAACACCCCCCCTTTCCTACAGTAACCCCACCCCTCCTCACTGTCTAAGGAGCCAGTCCCACTGTGAGCATGCTCTCTGGGACTGAGCAGACTGCCCCACCCTCTCCTGTGGCTGGACCCTGTGATGATTCCCCTCTCCATGCAATCCGGAATCACACTGAAGGGAAGGGGAGGGAAAGCATTGAAGCGGAAATATCTGTAGGTGTTCTGTTGATGTCATTCTAGAGTTCATTGTTAAAAGGTTTAATTGTAGTCATTTTGCTGTTGTGGCAACAGGCAGCATCCTATGCACGTGTGCCTTTGTGGTATGGAACAAGCTAACTACGGGCAAATGTATGGACCTAATTAAAGAATTCAAATGTGTATGTGTGTGTGCGTGTGTGTGCGTGTGCGTGCGTGTGTGTGTGTGCGTGTGTGTGTGTGGTATAATTGTGTCTGTGTGTATCAGGAGGAACCTCCAGGTCTCCTCTGCCCTCCTCATTGTTTCTTCCTGTGCCAGGGACCCCACTGCCACGCTGACACCAGAGGCCCCTCTTTCAATATCAGCCACCCGTGGCTAAGCTGTTATGACACGCTACAGCGACCTCTGACCTTACCCCCCCCCCCCCCCCCCCATAACGGGGCATTGCGTGGGGTTGGGTATGGAAGGGAGAAACCCTATTGGGGCTGAGCACTTGAAAATATTTTGGAGGGAAATGTTGACCTCCATATATCCCCATAACTAACCGTTGAAAATGACTCCCTTTATTGACTGTGGCTATGTGACATTTTGCAATGTAACGCAGGTGGTGCTTAAAAAAGAAGGTTGGGATTTCTGCAGGGAAAAGGATAATTGATCATAGCATCATGAAGGGAGTGAGCAAGGCTTGACTCAACAGGACTCTTCCCTCATCACTCGATTGCACGGCCTCTGGTTGATTGGCAGAACCTGTAATCTGCCTTAGGGGTTTGGTGCACTACCTGCACAACAAAGGAGCAAGGAAGACTGTAGATTGAGCGTCTATGCACGCCAATATTTATGTGTTTTTCAGTGTGTTGATGTGTGGGGCACTAGAACTACAGATCTCTGGCCTTTCCCAGCATGACCGATTTCCTCTGGTGTTCAGAGTCGGCTGCAGTCTTCTAGCACCATTTGAAATTGGTTGTGTTGCAGGGTGTCTCACCTCCCAGTGTGGAACAACTGGCCTGAATCAATCTGCTTCTTGCACAAACATCTGGTAAGATGACACTGTGATTCATATTGATGCTTATGGTTGGTTTGACTTTAGCCCATTTCTTCCAAAAAGGAAATATTTAGGTGATATTTATGTGCTTTTTAAAATTTGAAAGTTATTTATACAGTAATTATAACAAATAAATCTAAGACGTTTTCTCAGAAGAAAATATGCAATAAGTCTTCCTAAGGCCTCCAAAATAAGGACATGGATGAAAAAGGACTGGAGATTGCTGCAACTACAGTTATAATATTGAAAGTTATGTGTCATGGTTTTTTGACGCCTTTTTCCCATGCGGTCGTTTTCCTCGGTCGCCACGCGTGGGCGCTGCTCTTTTAGTGGAGTTTTGCTCCGCCTCATCTCTTTTGCGGAGTTCTCTCATCAGCGTCCACACGTGTGCGTGGTTGCCTGAGAGCTACATAAGCCCCCGTCTCCTACTTCCGGGGCTTCTATATTATTTTGCGTTATTTGCACTGTTTTGTGTTGGTATTATTTTGCCCTTTGTTTGCTAGGTGTGTGTTTTTTGTCCATGTTTTTCAGAGCCTCTAAGGCATATGTCTTAGGTATTTTAGGAGAGATTTTTGCTCCCATTTGTTTTATTGGAGTTTTGCGGGACTTGCCTTTGTGCATTGAGCTTTAGGGTTGAATTCCTTTTTTTCATGCTCGTTTCAGTCACCGCTTCCTGGTCCTTCCTTTTTCTCCTTGCCTAAGACCCTTTGCCTTTTCTGTCTCTCACGTCTCTGTTTGTGTCTTATTATATTTCTGTCTCTTCCTCCTCTCTCTGTCTGCTTTCTTCCTGGAAAGCGAGAGGAGTCTTTGTTTGTGGGTATATTTATATGGTCGTTTCTTACTAGGGGACAGGGCGTTTTATCTATACTGAGAGGCAGGGCGTGTATTTTCTACTAGGCTTGCGATAGTCATTTTGCTAATAAAGGTATGGGACGGCGGTTCACTGTTCTACTCGCCTGTAAAATGTTTCTCTCTCCTGGGAGATCGGGCGTTTATCCCTTTATGTTGTTTGCATGTGACTGCGAGCCTATGAAAGTAGCCATGGAATGTTAGATCTCTATTCCTCTCGCCTTCTCGTTGCCTTTCCCCTTGTTGAGATGTGGGGCCATTGTTTTTCGCATGTCTTGCGTTTGGCACACTGCCGGTAGAGGTTGACACGGAGACTGCTTCCCTTTAATTCCTGCAGCAAGCAGTAGCCTACACTCCGTTTTAGAGTTAGGGAGTTATTTTTTCGCTGGTTGCGTTCTCCTCTTGCTTAGCTCTAATTTACGTTCCTTCGTTTGTGTTACCTCCTAGGCAGTCTTTTCTCTCATTCCACATTAGCATCTCGTTCACTGTTTTTTATACTGTAAGGTATTCAGTGTTTGTCAGTTCGTTGTGTTTACCGAGCTTGAGATGTGTTGCTCTCGTGTGCCGTTCACCCGGTTATTGAGATATGGCCATTAGTGTTCGCATGTCTTGCATGTGGCATACTGCCGGTAGGTTAGGTCACGGAGACTGCTTCCCTTATATTCCTGCAGTAAGCAGTTCGCCGTTTAGAGCTAGGGAGTTATTTTTCGCTTCTCGCGTTCTCGCTTTGATTGGCTCTAGTATGTTCCTTTGTTTGTTACCTGCGAGGCAGCTCCTCTCATTTCACATTAGCATCTCATTTGTTCTGTTTTGTATACGTTTGAGTATTCAGTGTTTTTTTAGCTCGTTGTGTTTTCCGAGCTTGAGATTCTTTGCTTTCGTGTGACGTTCGCCCGGTTATACGGGTCGTTTTTAGTTACGCCCCTTTTTCCTAGTTTCCCTTACTATTTCCCTCCAGTTGAGAGTGGGAACTAGGTTATTTGAGTTTAGTCCTTTATATTTCCCTATATACGGGGTCTTTCCGTCTCAGTGGCCTTAGTGCTTAATGAATCCCCTTGCTGCGTTTGGTCCCTCCAACCTCACACGTCACGCCCCCACTACATTATGACGCGATAAAAATGTATAGAAAATTGAATGGCCATGTAATTTATTACATATTATGATATGGGAATTCTGAAATCCCTTTCCTCTCCTTTGGAGTCAGTTTGGGATTTACAGAATGGGTCTGAGCCTGCAGCAGTGGGGTCAATCATTAAACTTACCAACATCTCACACACGCACACACATACATACGCATGTACGCACACGCACACACACACACACACACACACACACACACACACACACACACACACACACACACACACACACACACACACACACACACACACACACACACACACACACTTCCCTGGTACAAGCTAAAATGCAAGCTACTAGCAAGGGAGCAAACACTTTTTTTTTCTTGGCTTTCCAATTCAGTCAGCTGCCTAGCAACCAGCTCCCAGCCCCAGGAACAATGTTTTCCTGCCGCCACAGTGAAACAAAGTGAAGGTGAAAGTGTGGAATGAGATAAGCACCAGGCGACATTGTTCTGCCGTTGGACAGGCACATAGGTAAGAAACACAGAGCTCAGCACTGTTATCTGTTCTGCCTGAGGATGTCGTTTAACACATCAACCATTTGCAGGGTAGCAGCCAGCCCCCGGTAAGACATGATTACACCATTATTGTCAAGCTGCAACACTTGTAGCATCACATTACATTGCATTTAGACAGTTAGCGGATGCTCTTATCCAGAGTTATATAAGTGCATATACTGTATATAGACTGAGGCAACAAACAGGGCCGATGCCCAAGTCATCAGAACCGGAAACTGATGTTGGTTTCAACTGTGTCCATGAGGCTCCTGGTTAAAAACATAATGCTGGCTACCATACCAACACACAGGCTGAAGAAACCAGTAACTTGGCAACTGGGGAAGCTTCAGAACTGCAGAATGCTGACACGGACATAACCGAATTGGAATGTATATGTTTTTAAACATTCAGCAAAAAGCAGTGCCAGGCCTGGCACTTCCCAGCGGCCCATCGCGGGTGTTCAGGAATGGATGACTAGACAAGGGGGAATGCTGGATATCCATGAAAGTGGCCACGTGTCATCAAACCACCTCCTTCAGGAGTCTGGTACGGAGCCAGGGGTGGAACATGCTGTTGAGCAGAGCTTCCAGTTCCACCCATACTTGCCAAGGTGGGATGCCAAAAAAAAACCTCCAGTGATAGGGTGCTAATGTGTTTTTCATTAACATCTGACACTGTCAGAATTCGGTGTGTATTTATTGGTAAATTTATTTCCTTTCAATTCAGATAATATTGTTTAGCCCAATTCTCAGACTGAACACACCTGTGTCCTATATTGCCTGAGCTTGTAGTTATTATAGTGAAATGTCAGCCATGTACATCTTAGAAGCCTAATTGAAGGTAATTAGCACATGCCATATCTGCAGATTATCTTCAGTTAGGTCTCCAGAGGAATTTAAGGGCTGTACAAAATGCTGGTTGTTTGTCCGGGCCTCTGTAACAAGATAAGAGAGAGAGGTGGACCTCCTTGGTTGTGATTGTGTGCATTGTTTTGTGTTCTTTCTTTGTCTGTGTGTATATGTGTGCATGTGCGTGCGTACATGTGTGTGTGTATGTGTGCATGTGTTTTTGTGTCCGTATGTGTGTGCATGCCTGTGTGTGTGTGTGTGTGTGTCTGTCTGTGTTTTCATCAGCCGTTTCTCTTCACAGACTGTTTGGACATGCCACAGCAGTCAGTCCCAGCCCCTTATTGCACACAAGAGCACTGCCCCGGTGAAGACAGATGATGAATCACACAGAAGGTGCATCATGCTCTCCTTCCTGGTCACAGATGTTCCACCCATCCATGCTACAACTTGTGTTGCTTTGATTGGCAAGTGAATGGAATGAGTCACAAAACTTTTGTGCCTAAGGTGGGTGAGTGGAGTGGCATTGTGGGATGCCCTGCGAGAGAACTCCGACACCCGGCTGCAGAGAATGGAGGCTCTTCAGGTGATTTGCTGACAGATGTATGCTCAATTAACTTAACTTAACTTAAGACACCGACTCTGTTACTAAGGGGGGATAAAATTTATGATAAAAAATATAATATTCCAAGTAAGTTTAAATTATCTGAGGAACCCATATCCCACCACCAATTCTCAATTCTCTCTCTAACATCTTAAAATCAATGTCTAAGAGAGTTTTAAAATGTAGCACACAGACACAAGAAATAAAAATACTGCCATGATTTCAAGCACAGGCTAAATTTAACCAGAACTTGACAGAGACAGCTCAAGTTGTTCATCAACAATTACAGTAGTGCTCAAGTCCTTGAAAAGTTCCTTTTTTAAACGAAGCAACTTGCAGCAAAATGCACATTATGGAGTATTCACCTCACGCCCTCTGGACGGCACCGTCTACTCCGACAGGTTTCCATGCCAGCTGGGTTCTACACAGCAGGTAGAGACCTAGGGCAGGGACAAGATCACCTGGAGCTGAGGCATAATCACCTGCGATGCTTATTCCAGGTTAGACTCATGTTTTGCTATGCCCAGCTGAACCAGGCCCGCACCGCCTTGCTCCTTGACAACAACCCCCTACCCCAACTCTCTGACCCCCATGGCCAGAAAGGTCCTCGCATGTATTTCCATCAAGCAAGATGCCCCCAAAGCAAACGAACAGCTACGCCAGGGTATAGAGAAATATACAGGCGGACAAACAAGATGTAATTGAGCCTGCTGTGTGAGGTTACACACACAGCTATGCCATTTCTTCCCATAATCATATTTACTAAAATGCTGTTCAGTTACCTGTGCTGATTTGTATTAGTGCCTCTAAATGTGATTGAATTTCCGAATGTTTTGTATTAAAATAATATTTTTACTGTTTTTCTTTTGCATCGTATTTTGACGGTTTTGACCTCGTCACACAGCATTCGTCAATCTGTACCACAGGGGGGCGATATATGACCATTTTACAGATCCACTTCTTCTAAAATCTTATTTATTATTTATTTAGTTAAACTTGTATTCCACAAAATAACAAAATAACATGATATAAAAATTCTATAATGCCAAAATCAAAGACTTCTCAAAAACATTATATACTGTATGTGTATGTATATAAAATAAAATTATATATTTATTTATACAGGGTAGGTTGAATGAGCACACATTCTCTTTTACAGTAACGCCCTGTTAACACCCCCCCAATTAGCCTAACCTGCAAGTTTTTGGATTGCGGGAGGAAACCTACACAGACATGGGGAGAACATGCTAACTCCACACACAAAGGTCCCCTCTGGTATTGGAGCCCAGGACCCTCTTGCTGTGAGGCAACAGTGCTAGCCACTGCACCGCCGTGCCGCCCGAAATTAATATGCTACATATGCTATTATGGAATGCAAAGATTCCTAAGACAATAAACTATTTTTGGTTTTACATTTATTACATTTATTACATTTATATGAAACATGCAACTTTCATACTATGTATAATAATGAACTCTAATTCTATGCATAATATACTGCTGTTGCTAATAATCTTTTGGTATTGTTCTATTGAATACACATATTACATTAAAAAATACTTTTTCAATACGTTTTCCTTTTGAACACAGCTATTTTTTGTAACACATTAATTCTATCAATGAACCTGAAATATGTAAACTCTGCACTCTTCTGTCTATTGACCTCTGACCCCTATTACTTATGGGCTACTACTTCCTGACGTGGCTGCTTGTGGTTCTCACGATGATTTACAGAGTGCTTAAGCCCATGCAGGGATTCCATATGGAATGCACACACACGCACACACACACACACACACACACACACACACACACACACACACACACACACACACACACACACACACACACACACACACACACACACACACACACACACAAGCACAAAAAGAAGTTGCTGGGTGCCTGTGAATGAAAAATGAAACCAATCCAAAAGAAAAATGATGCTGCTGGATGATCATCATGTTCTTGAGTGAACAGTGATAGGTTTGGAGTTTTGTCCTATAAGAGTAGTTAAGCATGTGTGTGTATCGATCAATGATTTAGTGTAGCGGGTGAGGGCTGATCATCGGGGCCTGGGTTGTAAACTGTATGGCCCCATTCATTAAAAGGAATGATTTTCAGTGTCAGTACACAGCAGGGCTCATTGGGTATCGTTTTCTTTTCCAGGACCAATGTTGACCAGTTTTGCTCTAACAGGTGGTTCTTTCCCTGCAGGAGAGTGTGTGAAATTACAGACCAAATTAGTTGAATTTGTCAGCATTCACACCTGGGGGTAGGAGCGTTAAAATGTAAGCTCTAACTGACAGCCTGACTGACAGGCAGCAGCAACACGTGTTTGTCACTTCCTTGAAAGGTGCCCCATGCCAAACTGAGATAAAGACTTCATCATCAATGTGCTATTATTTAAGTAAATAATTTACCCACTAGATGGCTCTGGCTTTTGCTTTTCCACTGCTTCTCTCTGTCCACTGCATTAGAGCGGTTAGTTATTCATATGTAACTGCCTGTGCACCCCTCCTTGCCACACATATTTACATATTACATTTCAAAAGCTTTTAAAAATACATTCAATAGCTGTATGTCTGTTCTAATGAGTAGACACACTACATGCAGCGTACATTTGCAGGATTTTACTTTGTCTCAGTTCAGTCAGAATATTCTGAGCTGGGTGTTTAAAATCATGAGACTATATTATAAAGCAGGTTCCCTCATGTGAGATGTCGCTTAATTACCAGAGAAGAGGCACCATTCTCTTTGTAGATCAAGAAAAGTGTATTATTCTTGCAAACAACTGCTTGTAATTATGAATTCCAGTCCTCATCACATGACCAGAGGGACATCCAATCAGGGCCCTGAAAGCAAATGGTTCCAAAGCACAAGGCTGTGATCTCTATTACTCCATTTCTGTAAAAAAAAAAAAAAAAAAACACACAGGAATTGTGAGCGGCTGACTGTGGGCCTCATAATGACTGTAATCCCCCTCTACGTGTGTGAGAAATGCTAGATATTCTCTCTAAGGAACACATCTTTCTTGATGCGAGAAAATGTCTTGAGAAATGTCTCAGGGAGGGAATAATTGGCATGTCGTGCCTCCCTCGATCCATTGACCTTTTAGAGTTTACAACCAAAGACGGAACTTATATCAAATAATCTCTGCTGAATGTGAATGCCATTGGCAATGAACCTGCAAGCACTGCTGTCTACATGCATATTCCATGGCCATGGCTTGAGGGGACAACAATGGGGGAGCTGTCCTAGCAGGGTCAGACTGGGCTAATTCATTGGACTAAATATAGCATACAGGAACTTTAGGATCCCCCTCAATGGCTATGTGGTTATTAATGGCCCAAATAAAACATGCGAACAGAAACCCTAAAATCCCTCTCATGTTATGTGTTAACTGGGCAGAACATCCAAGTTGAAAACAAACCTACACTGTGGGTTGAGGAGTACGCTGGCAGTACCTGAGCATCTGCGGGACTGCTGGCACCAGATAATATGCAGGCTGATGGCTTTTGTCAACATCTTTCAATTAAGACATTCAATCATTTCAGTACTGAAAGCCATGGATTTCATCTTGATGGAAAAACCTTACAGGAGGCAGACATACAGCGAAGTACGGACACCGCGGGTGATGTGCCCTGTTAAGATTTTACACCATCTTAAGAAACTATTGCAATCTGTAAGATACACATTGTTTTTGTTTTTTGTAGCTACTTATCACCATGAATAACTCACCTTAATAAGTTAACTGAGTGATTCATAACTGCATCGTTATTATTATCACATCAGTACGAGTCATGAAGGGAGGAGCAAGAAATTGATATCTGTAAATGAAAGATGGAAAAAGGAGGAAAGAAAGACAGATTTTTGAGCGCGCAAAAATTCAAGTAACCTGACACGAGCAAGTGCCAAAAACGGTTCCGATTTTGTCGCCCGTAGCCTGAGGGCGGTCTCTGTACCTTGCGGAAATTCCTACCTGTTTGAGTCGGTTTGAGTACTGTACTGATAACAGCGTTCAGATCTGACTCCTCCCCTCCCCGAATCCATACTGCAGAGTGGACTGCCAGCGGAGTTCAAACAGGTGGACGTGCGGGTAGCAAATGAAGAATCGCAGCTTTAGAAAAGAGTGAACAGGTGAGTTGTGTCAAATTCTTGCACCGACAAGGTGTGTGTGTTAGCGCTTGTTCAGCCACCGGAAAATACAGAAAGTGTCATTGACGATAAACTTTTCTTGTAACCGTTAGGAATGTGCGGTTTCATGCAATGTTTGGCCTATGTATGTTTTAGCAGTTTTAGTTCAAGTTTAGTTTAACTTGTTTAATTATTATTATTATGCCCTGTTTGTGTTCTTGAGCAAAAATATGTGTTCCGGCACAATTATGACAAACAAACAAGCACATCAAATTATGTTATTTCTAAGTAGGCTATCATGCCATCAAAGTCACAGTTGCGTTTATGGTTACCGAATGGTGACACTGCCGCACGCATATTGACAACTGCAACATGGAGGCTGATCGAGGTAACGTTATTTAGGATATGTTACACGTTATAAGTTATAACAAGGCGAGAAAAAAAGTTAACATCAGCTATTATCTTATAGTGCCCATCACTTTATATACACCGTCACGTATGGTGTTTGGATTTACATGTTCGCTGAATTGAAAAGTACGACATAATTGAACGTGGTTGAACTTGTTTAACATGGGTTTAAACAAGCATTGCGATACTGTTACATATATAACCATACGTATTTCGCCCTTTCTGCTGATATGTATTCTGCCTGTAGTTAACTAAGGCATTACCTGGCGCAACTTGGATTCGGTGCTGGTTTGTCCTTTAAAAATACCACTAATGAAACTTAAATAATAAAATATAGATGGATATTTGTATTATTTTTAGTAGTGTTTTGCACGTATATAACCCATTTACAAGTTAGCAAATGCAGTATGTAGAGTGGTATGCGGTATCATTTGTTCTCAGTGGTTCTATACAGTTTTGTTGCAGTGCTTGTGCCATTGGGTTGCATGTGAGAGGGCAATAGTAAAAATTCAATCACCAGTGTAGACTAATTTCCACATGCATTTCAGAAGGTAAGGGGTATATGACTCATTTCCCCAGTTCTTCTTCAAAGAGAGCAATTGACTTAGAATGCCAAAACCAAGTCAATCAATAGTCTGTATGTATAGAGAGTGTGTCCGTGTGTGCATGTGCGGACATGTGTGTGTACGTGTATGTGTGTGTGCATGCGCATGTGGGTGCGTGTATGTGTGTGTGTGTGTGTGTGTGTGTGTGTGTGTGTGTGTGTGTGTGTGTGTTTGTGCATGTATGTGTGTGTGTGTGTGTGTGTGTGTGTGTGTGTGTGTGTGTGTGTGTGTGTGTGTGTTTGTGTTTGAATTTGGAAGCCACAAATTGCAGGAGCTATCCACCAATACACTAGTCATGGGTTGTTTGTGAACGAATGGCTGTTTTTGAACAGCTGGTGAACGTTGGGAACTGATTCGTTTCAGTGAACGATCCATATAGTTTGGCTCTTTTTACCCCTCATTAGCCTTTAGGTTTTGTGACCAAATTGACAGTGGCGTTGTGAGCACTGGGTTTGCTCAAAAAGACCATTCAAAAACAGCCATTCAGTCACAAACGACCCATCACTAAGTTTGATTGTTCTTAAAGTGTAGAGCACTACACTGGTCTTCTTCATATTCTTCATACTCACTGGTTGACGTGATATTCACTATAAAGGGCTATGATGGAATTGTTCAAATTATATCAAATGCTGCAATTAAATTGGAGGGCTACATGTTTTCCAGTGAAATTGGCTGATGCTGAGGGTTTTTTCCTACCCAGGAGGCCATAGGCTTACCCTAAGTAACTACAGGTGTATTGACCTTTCTATGAGTCCTTGACTTAATGTCATGTCTATTTTTCAGCTGAATAGTATAGGAAAAGACATGCTTTACTCACAAACGACTTGTAAATTAGCTTACGGGTGCTGTAGCCCAGGGAGCATTCAATAAGAAAAGGTAACGGCCAGCACTCTCCAATATAAACTTTGATAGCAGCAGTCACTAGGATGCGTTTCGGCTACACAGCCTTCAGTATATCTTATTGTGTCCTAGTGACTGCTGATATGTATATAGGAGAATGCTTGCCATTACCTTTTCTTATTTTTGAGCTAAAACAGTACACTTCAGGTCAAAAATGTATGTGCGCATGTAAACCTTTATATACAATTTTTGTGTGTAATGGATTAATATTTTCTTGTATGACAAGAAACCACTTTTAGAAGGGTTTTTTTTATATCCAAAGAGTCATGATGAGGCTTATGTTGCATAAAAGTGTGGTCTGCTCAAAAAAGTATTGTTTGAAATATTAAATGCAAAAATATATATCAAATTTCATATATACCATAAAATAAATAAATGAGTGTGGCGTATATTGTAAATTATATACATGTCTTAAATATATTAAACAGCATATGGAAGGAGGCAGAGTTGTTCATTCAAAGATAATATTAAGTGTCCATATTTTCGCAATATAAAAATAATTGAAAGAATCGCAAACACAGATGTACACACGCACAATGTACAAACACACACACACACTGATTTTATTTTAGGAAATGTCTGAAGTCACTAATAGCAGGAAATAATTTAGTCATGCAGCTAGGTTGCCGCGCCCATTCATGAAAAGCTGTCAAAATATCCCCTCTAAGATATAATCAAGGATTGCTTTTATTTCTGAAGGTGACCAGGAAGAATGTGACATAACGTGACCCCAGCCTTGGATGTTATTTTGGGCAGAGTTTCTCTTCATTTCCTTGTTATGGGTTTATGAAAGCCTGCAGCCTAGTGTTCAGCCCTGTTCCTTTTTTGATTTTCTGAATGGAACCAGAAATCTGGTACTCTGGCAAAATTCTTAATGATGTTCTGATATTACGGACAGTCATGTGTGTGAGGAAATCGTAAGCCAAAGATTATAAGCGAAAAGGGGAGGGGCATGTGGAGATGTATTTCTGATACATTCCAGCTGTGGAAAGGAGAGCGGAGAAGAATGGAGTTCAGAGTTCAGGTTACAACCTTGCTACTGTTCTGTCATGCCCTCAGGAAGGGATACACAGGGGGAGCTCTTTATTGGCAGTTCAGGTGTGTCAGTGTGTCTGGTTAAAGATTGATTCCATAACATATTGGTCTTGGCTCAAAGCAACGCCAGCATATCTGTTAGAGATGCTAGATCAGATACATTATTGCGCAGAGGGTGAGTTGGGGCAGGGAACCCTGACGAAATGCACACACACGCACGCACACACACACACACACACACACACACACACACACACACACACACACACACACACACACACACACACACACACACACACACACACACACACGCACACACACACACACATACAAATACTCGTGCACACAGTCACAGACACACACAGACATCAAACACAATACATACGCACAGGCACACACAAATACCTGCAAAGCAGGTAATGGCAGATTCATTTGTTTTAATCTGCACTTTGGACAATGCCATAAAGCAGAGCTTTCTATTGAGGATTCAAATAATAAATATAAATGAATTAAAAAGCAAGTTGCATTTATCGGATTTAAGTAAGCCCATTGGAGGCTTGAATGACAATTTGTGAGAGTTTATAAATCTTTACTGTAATTTTAATATATCGGACTAATGTATTGGACTAAAAGCTGGGTGAAATTGCTTTTGTTTTTAATTCCAGAATCACATCCTTAACAGTTCTAACATTCTAAATTTAGAATAGAGTATTATTATTCTAATTATTGTTAGAATAATAAAAGGATTGGCTACACCCCAAGCATAAAGTACAGTTAGGATTGCACAGTCTGCCGGTTGTAAAAAAGCAATCAGATTCCTTGGAATAATCACAAGTTTTAATGAGCACGGTTTCCTCAGGGTTAGACTTTCAAAGTTACTGATAAGAAGTTCACTATGAAACAGATTGTGTGATCAGTCCAAAGAGGAAAATAAACTGCAGATAAAATATTTGGAGACAAAACATATTTGCAACCACTTTTTTTTTACACAGTGCCAATGTCACATCTTTGTTGGTTTCAGAGTGTAGTTTGATAGCAGTATTGGGAGGGAGATCCAATTAAATATGCTGTCTTGAAAATAGTACATTTTTATGACTTCCAGGGAAGAAGCACTGATTTAATCTTGTGTGGAGAGCATTTGTGTAATACTTGGCTTCAGCACTGTTTACTTTTTAGCGTTGTCTACCTGTTCCACCCCTTCACATCGTATCTGCTCCCATGCTGTGCCATTGTTCATTGTAAAGCTCATTCGATTTTGTGATGATTATATTGTACAGTACATGTTCCCCAAAATAAGCATGAAAGAACAAGCCAATGGATAAAAAATGATCTAGATTGCGTAGTTGATTAGATTTAAATTGTGCACATCCTTTTCTCCCTCCCATTGCTCCTCATTGTGATAGTGACACAGAATGTGCTTTAATGTGCCATCCCTTTCCTAAAGAGTACCTCCCCAATATAGGCCGTGAAAATCAATTTATTGGGATCAGTGGTACTAAAATGATAACATTCTACCTCATCAGCCACTGACACAGAGACACACATGCATACACGCACGCACACACACATTATTATCATGTACATACAGTATATACCTTCTGAGTATAAGAATAGGATTTTTTTGTTTTGTCTCGGCTGGCTTTAGCTGAGATTAAAGCTGCTTTATCATAAATTCCCTGTAAAGTAAACAGACTGCATGGCGCGTACTGCACATATCTCAGATGATGGGGTATATAAATACCTGTATTAGTATGCGCAGGGTAGAACAGGAACACACAGATTGTGAGGTACTACTTAAAGTAAAAAAGAATAAGAAAGCAACACACTCCTCAATTAGAATTTATGCATTTTATTGAAATATTTCCAATACCAAAAGTTATAAGTTACTATGCAGAATATACCCTTATGGAAAAAGAATATACTGCAGTAAGTTGTAAATATATCACAATTATCTTCACAATATATTTAAAATATACTGCAGTAAATTTCATTTCCATAAGGGAGGCTAGATGTAGGTAACAGACTAGCCTTTGTTAACTGTAACCTGCACATTCAGGGAATGTATTGTAAGACGTAGACAAATTGAAGATTGTGTGTGTGTGTGTGGGGGGGGGGGTGGGGGTTGGAGGGTACTTATGTTCAACAAAGAGGGTCAGGAAAGGATGGACAAATACGCAGCTGCACGGTTTCTCCTCCTCAGAAGTGGTCACTTCTCCAAATATGGCGAAACAGTGACAAAAGGTGAATTAAAAAAAGTAAATGTTATTACATTTTTCAGAGAAAACCTTCAATTTTTTAGCCCATACTGGCATGTTTAGTTAAAAAGACGTCATGTACTTGTGCATGTTAACTGACTGACTAAAAGCCAGGGATAGCTGGAATGCAGCAGCTAGTGGTGTTAGTCATGTATGTGCAGCATGGTACCAGGCTGCCTAAGGCACATGTTTATGGTACAGTCTGAGACTGTATGTGATAGAAGGGAAGATAATAAATATTGTATCATATATATTTTATTCATTAATACTGTGAGAAATCCAGTTTGATACAAAAAAATCTATTCGTATAATTTTCTCACCTAATGTCTGCAGGTACTTACTGACAGTATTGGACTGATTGGTAACTGCTTTTTAAAAATTGTGGCACAAGTTTCTCTCTTTGCGTAGAAACAGGAAACGAAGGCAGGGTCCACAAATTGGTCTGTGGTTGTAAGTAATTGCAAACCTTGTTAATCACATTTCAAGTGCAGTCCTGTGCCAGACTGGTTCTGTGCTGGGAAAAAAGGCTCATTTCTAGGTAAGCTCCTGGGATTCCTTTCCCAAGGGAATGTTTGGCTCTGCCGAAACAGTGGAATGGAATTTTAATTCATTGGGAAAAATAGGTAATCCTTCACCTAGTTTATTCTGAACAGGTTACATGGATATATGCATGCCTCAGTAATTACAAAAGAATTATTCTAATCAAATGATGTAATTGTTTACAAAGTGCTAGATTACATGTAGGAAATATCTGTTTAAATTTAAAACTGTTGGTGTCTACTACTACTTGGAAAAAAATATTTTATCCTGTTCACACTGCTCTTTAAATCGTTAGTCTTACTGCTGTGCTTGAAGGTCACTTGAATTTAAATTGTACTGGTGTATTTTGCCTCTTGGGATCATTTTAAGAAATATGTATTCACTTTTGTGAAAAGCTTGTGTTAGGATAGGGTCACCTACTCACTCCAGACACACGTTTTGTCTGTATTTAGTTTCTTTGATTTGGCACGCAGTGCGTCGTTAACAACACGCAACGCGGCAGGAAGTTTAAAAGACCATCTGACAGGAGGGGGGGGGGGGGGGGGCAGAGTTTGGCGGCAATTTTGAAGTCGGACTGGACAGAGTTTAGTGCCAGTTGTATTAATCTTTGGTATATTGCGCATATTGCTAAAAATAGTAAGTGTCACTTAATCTAAAGGAGACCTGCATGCCTGACAGAATTTTGGAGGGGTAGCTTTCTGCTGGTTTTTGTTAGAATATTTGTATTTTGTTTTGATACCGTCTGTTTGCTTGAAGGACTCTTTTGGAACACCTGTTAAACTTCTTCCCCAGCAGATTTTCAACATTATATTGCCCCACTATGGCATCCTTTTTTTGTTTACTTGTTTTCTTGTATCTTTTTTACTTTAATTGAACAAAGAATAAGAAACAAGGGCACTGGCCAAGAGGCCGTGATGCAGTGCTGGTCGATGAGGGGGGACCCTATTGGTAGACGTGCCACGTTTTGTTTCTGTTTTCTTTCATTTTGGTGTATAAACACACCTCTACACCACACTATATACAGTGGGTTAGGCTACAAATCCTAAGCCATAGATTCTAGCTTGAATTATAGGTATAGCTTTTAGGTTATAGCTGTATAGCAAGGTAGCAAGCCAGGTTTACTCAGAGCCTGGGGTTTGTAGCCTGTAATACTTGTTTTACAGCAGATTTTTGTTCCTTGTTTTGTTCCTAACTTGACTAACTCCTGTACGCAAGCACAATCACACACACACACACACACACACACACACACATGCAAAGTATAGTACTTCACAATGCATGTGACTCTAAGTTACAGTGGGATTGGCTGGCTACCAAGTTTTCTTTTCTGTGTGACAGAAGTGTTGTGTGAGATTGTGTGAGATTACTTTCCCTTCTCAGCCAAGAATCATTGAGTAAACCACACGAAATCCTCGACCACGGTATGTGGCATGAGGTCACCCACCTCCTCCTGGCCTCCATAGGCACAGTGACGCAGACATCCTGCGTCTTCCCATTATGCTCACTGCTGCTTCTTTTTAAAATGGCCACAAACGACATGGCCATGTGACTGTGGAGTTTCTCATTTGAGGGCTGTGGCTTTTTTGTGTTTTCTGATCAGTGTGACACGCTCTTCACGGGCACGCTCTTCACACAGTAGTTTGATTATCAGCTGCAAGCCCCTCCAACTGATTCGTTTCGTTGTGTGAAGCGCGCGCTATTGGCGAGGACCACACTTTCTTTAGTCGTAGACGGTGTTTTGGCTAAGTCAGACAGGTGATCGCATCGTGCATCAAACATTTCTATTTCAACTCCTTTCTAAGCGGTTCTCATTGCATTGCACGATGCTGGCATAACACCAGCACTCATCCTGTAACTCGGTGAAGCGGAAGAAACACAGACCATACCAGTATTGCGTCACATTTTTTTTCAGCAAGTGAGCATGGTGCTTTCAGTAATCAGGTTGCAAAGGGGGAGCTTCGATTACATCGGTGCCACTGCCTACTTCTATAAAAGTAATATTTTAGAATATGTATACATTTTTAAAGAATAATTTTAAATCAAAATATAAATAAATGATATATTACAATACTTTTTTTTAACATTTTGTCATTTTTTCATTCTTCAATTTTTATGTAAATGTGCATATATATATACAGTATATATATATATATATATATATAAGGCAGCAGAATAGGCAGCTTTTTGATAACTGTTAAAATAATGTTTTCTCTAATAGCTGTCTTTATAATACTGTCTCAGTTTATTGAACCGTTTGACTGGGGTTCAGGTCAGCGTTCTCTCGCATCATTCAGTTCACTGAGCTGCGAAAATCCTGAAAATCCCTCCCGAGTCATTTTTATTTATTTCCCATTTGTTTGTTTTATTTGTTTGTGATCTCAGCTCGGCTAGCAGGAGGGAGGGGCTGACCTAGGTGGCGGGGGGCTAAGTGGTATTATGTGTTTTTAAATGCTTCTTTTAAAAAAAAACAACTCACATTTTGGAGAGCAGAGGAGCCAGCAAGCATAGCGATGTAAGCACGGTAAAGCGAGCACTCTGCACACTCTTCGCTGGACTTTTTGGCACTCCTCCCAGCGTGAGGCTCTCGGCCTCCGTTTCCCTCGCCCTGGCGCCGCGGGTGCGAGTCCCGCTCTAAAGCCGGGCCCACAGAGGCCACTGCGAACGCCTAAAGAATGGAGCGCTGCATTCCGCCTGCCTAGAAACCATTTCTCCTTTCACACGGCGCTCTCAGTGTGACAGGCCCATTTGAATAAGAATAAGAATCGCCGTCCATTCAACCCAGCGCTCGGTTTGCGAAGGGGAGGGCGGGGGGTGGGGGGGTGGGGGGGGGTGAGGTATCTGGACTTTGTGATTGGTTAACGTTATTCCGTTTGTTTTTACACCACCGTGGCCATTTGTGCTTACACGGTTTTTTATTGCGCGCATACACACATATGGACACAGGCACACACACGTATGAACACGTACCCCCCTTACACACACACACGCACGCACACCCAGTGATACTGGCTCAGAAAGATTGCGGGTGCACAGGGGACTGACTCGGCTGTTGTGGCAGTGTGAGTACGAAGACCTTTTTGTCGTATTTGAAAAGAGAACAAAACACCGTCCAGAGGTTAGACCGCACAGATGCAGTGATTGAGTTATGTATGTTTACAAGTTTGTTGTTTCTTTTCTTAAGTCTCCGCAAAGTCTCGCCAGAGCTCTGGACACATTCTTCTTCCAGGTTGATCTTCTGTAACAGCACAGGTTTTACTTGTACAATATTCATAACTGAAATCTAGAATACCTTTTGTTTTTTCTCCTTTTTACAAATTGTCCTTTAAGTGGCTTGTTAACCATTGGGCCCCTGTGTTAAATGGGCTACATTTTATATTGAATCTCTTTTGCTTATTTTATCTTTCCATGGTGAGCTTTCCTCTGCATTGCTGAATTGACCTGTCATATTGACAACAATGCTTCTGGGTGTGAAGTGCATTAAAGTGGAGAGGCGATTTTGAATGGTGAAAAACAGACCTTTTTTCCTGCGGGTTTTTCCGAGGCTCAAGTCATTGTATTGAGAATGTCACTTTTAGAGGGGTTACCGAATTTGTTGTTTTGCTTTTGGAAAAGCATTTTGTTCCCTGCAAAATTGACCTTTCCGGAGCATTTCAGCATCTCTTTTCATTGAGTGTGGAGTATGGAATGATGTGTTTTCCTCCAACGAGTGGAGTAGAAAATACATCATACTGTAAAAAAAAAGGGAGAAACACCGGGGGCACTGTTTTAATTTATAATGCCCTTTTTTATTCTGTGGTGTAATTTCATCCAAATATTCTTCCATCATCTGAGTCACCCTCTATTTGTGGTCTATTCTTGGATTATAAGGCTAATATTAAAAAGAGGCATATGGATGTCTTCTTCAAATATAATCACTGTCGCTATTTCAGAACATTGTGATCAAGCTTATTTCAGTACACTGAGTTTGTCCTCCTCTGTGAATGGTGAAAGAAAGCTATGTGTAATAAGGCATTCACTTTTAACACACAGATTATGAAAGTATGACTGTTATTTATAGTTCCAATATATTTTCTATACTCTTGCCATTAAGGACAATGCATAAAAAAGCGAAGCAATGTGTATCAGTCACCTCTATATTCTTTGTGGTATGTGATTTGCTACCCAATCAAGTCCATGCATCTATTTCCTGTTTGACCTTAAGAGCTACTAAAAGTTGGGGTGCCTGCATGACACCAGCATGTTTCTCTGCCAGCTTCTTTGGTTTGTCTGTATAAGGGTGATGAGACTAATGTATGGGGCAGGCTCATACACATTACTTTATGGTTCACTATGAAAAAGAGAAAGAAGGTGCTGTTTTAATAGTTTTCTTATCGCTCATGCTCGAAAGGTCCTGACTGTTTTTCTTTGAAAAGGGGCACAGTGCCCTATCTGTTCCCACGCACAGTCTGAATAAAGTGCGTGGGCAGGCCTTTTAACGGCGGCCATGTTTGTCCAGGGTGTATACACATGTCCTTTTGCCTTTACAGTGTCTGGGGCCGGTGACAATGCCGCCCGTGACCTCTGGGACGGCCCCTTTGCGTGAAGTGCCGCTGACGGATTGGCAGGAGTTATGAGCACACTTTGTCACTGCGGTGATTGATTGGGGTTTGAGCGCCGGGGGGGTCGCTGGGGACAGAGAGGGTGTTCGTGGGATTCCCCACAACTCCGCTCCCCCGTGTGGGATTTTGGCAGCGTTGAGGCACATCTCCACTCCCCCCGTGTGGGATTTTGGCAGCGTTGAGGCAATGTGAAACCTGCCTGGGAAATGAGCTCATTGTTTTACACAAAGAGGACATTTTTATTTACAGGTGCATTTGCTTGATAATTAGTGGTCTGTTATGAAGAGGAAATCCCGGTTGCTGTACACAGCACTTGCTTATTTGTTTGTTATTTATATTGTTTAAACAGTTTGAAAAGATGAAAAAGTTGATCCTTTATAACTCCCAGGATAGAATAGGGTAGAGCTGTCAGGTACTGTCAGGTATATGCAGGTATCAAATAGTGCAGTGTGTGAATTACCTCCAAAATTTATAGACAAAGACGACTCATGTTCTGTCCTGTTTTTCAGCTTCCTGAATGAGGTTTGGACTCACTATGTCTGGCCATCTGGGCATCTTCATTCTGGGTGAGTCCTGCTTATTTTTTTGAATCTTGGGGATCTGTGATATGACAACTCACCTCCATATCCATCACATAATTAATTTGCTGTACAATGCAAATGAACATACATGCCACCCGTCAAAAACACTTTTCAATTGAGTTACATCTGTGGCAGAAAAAAAAACAAGCTCACTTTAAACACGGTACTGTTGTTTAATGCATCCTTTGAAGCATTCTCTCCAGGGCCCATTCAGACGTTGAGCAATTGTACACATTAACAGACAAGGCTAACCTTTAGCCCACCCTTGTTCCATTTGATATCCTAGCAGGTGTTCTTTTGCAGTTGACACACATGGTTGAACTGTGTCAAAAAAGGTGCAATTAAGAGCATTGTGAGAGGCTCAACAGTGTGTGTACTACAGCCCAGGTAGACACAAAGGCTAGGAAACTGTACACCAAAGACCAAGGACATACTCACTCCCTTTGGCCCCATCTGCTACTCAAAATGAAAACAATGTTCCAGCAGTGCGGTAATGGTTAGGTGCTGATGTGGGACTTTCATTCACAAACAAACTGATAGCGTGCAAATCTACAAATTCACGTAGCATTTTTCCTCTAATCATGAAAGTAAACAGGGAACAAACATGGCTTTAAGTGGGTATCTTTCTTGTTTTAGGTAGCAAATTTTATTTTTGATAATGCTCACTGTTGTATTAATTACTGTCCAGTCCCTGTTTATTGCTTGTTAAAGTAATAATAGCATGCTAGCTTTCATCTTGCCTCTTTTATTAGGAATGACACATTTTGTTGCGTTGCTGTGTGCCATTAATTCCCAGGGAAGCCTAAGCCTGCAGACCTTTGCTAGAAAACGGTACTGTACACAGTGTCTCCACAGTCACTTTCACTATTCTTCAAGTGCTTCCTCAGTCGAATGTCTTTTCAGTGGAATTAGCTCCAATAATCTTTTATTTCCTAAACAGAACATGTGGCTGCTATGCCCTCTCCATAGGGGTGGTTTGTATTATAATCTGATCAGACAGCTCTGCCTCTGGCTTTGGGAATGGGCGCAGTCTTGTTTGCGGGATCAAAAGGACATAAAAAGACAGAGGAGAAAATCTTGCACTGGCACCATAGAAGCTCAGGCTTCTTAAAATCTTACACTGGCACCATAGAAGCTCAGCCTTCTTAATACATACATTTCTACTACCTCAGTCTTCAGCAACACATCTGAACAATTCAAGCAAGGCAGGTGTGGCCATGCACTGATAGTATATTTTGACAACATGGCATGGGAGTCTCTTCCTCTGAGTCGTACTTGTACGTGCTTTTTTTGGCAGAAGGCAGAGCAGATCAGAACAAGTGTTACTCCCCCCCTCATTAGGATCTCTTTGCTCTCACTGGTATAAGATGTTGGTTCACAGAGGAGGGAGAGTGAAGGGTCGGCCCTGTGAACCTGGGCGGTGTCCAGCCCAGAGAGGCATGTTGTTTTTTTGTACACAATTCCTCCGAAGTCCCGTACAAGTGTTTAATGGTGTCGACTGAGATCACAAACTGTGCTCATTAGCTGCGCGGCCTGTGCCAAGGCAGCCATTTTTAATTTTATTTATTTGTGCCATGGAACAGATGTAAGAATATTTCTGCAAAGGATTGTTCTATACAAAATCTGTACTACACATTTTCATAGGAACACAGCAGCATCTATGCTCCTGTATATACAGTATATACTACCTATATGTGCAGTGCATACGGTATATACAGTATATACTACCTATATGTGCAGATGTCACATGAGGGGTAAATAGGTAAAAGCCAGTAATAGGTTTTAAAATGCACAGTAAAGTGGAAGGACCATGTAGTCCTGATTTTGGCTGTCATTTCATTGCACCTCAAAAATGTGTAAAATTTAATTTAGGATATTTAGAAAGAGCGAATTTAAAAATAAAGAATAAAGAGAACATTATACCACTGGTAGGAGATGATGGTCAGTGGGAGAGTACATGAAATTGAAGATAAAGAGGAGTGGAATGATTAACACGGCAGGACAATCAAATAATGGATTTAAGGCAAATTTGAGCAACAGTGTCAGTGGGGAGCCAGTGTGTCATGGAGAGAACTTACTCGCTTCCAGGAGGGGCCTAGCTGCCTCCACCACCTGAGAGGTGATCCCCAGGAGCCTGGCTTTAATCTTGTGCAAGCAGGATTACTGGAGCTCGTGATTTTCTTGGGAGCTGCTGTGGCACATGGCCTCTGACCCCTCACCCTGTGCTCAGTGCTGGCACGACCTCTAGGAAGGAATTCTGGGATACCTGATCTTAGTTCTTCTTACCTGCATTTAAATGTGGAATCTGGGTCAGTTGGTCTCTCAGTTAATAATTGTTAGCAGGTATTTACAACAGTTGTGTGTGTGTGTGTGTGGATATATGTAAATGAATATACAGTACATGTGCTGTAAAAACCTTTTATACACACACATGTATGTGTGTATGTGTGTCAAGTAGGAATTGAATATGGCATAGATTTGAATGGGTGTTCTACGTCTCTGCAGCAAGATTGGAGAGGGCTTTCATGGCATATTCATGTGGTTGTATATTAAGCCTTTCACAATAAAAATTATGGATTCAATATTTCTTTAAAATTTTACGCAAGATAGACAGTTTGTCTCCCAACAACCACATTGTCCCAAACTGCGGTGCACAATGTAGAAAATATTTTAGAAAAGTTTTTTTAAATGAAATAATTCATCTAAATATAAAAGTAGAAAATATTTTTTGTAAATTTTTTTTGCTTGAGTAATTCCTGTATCTCCAAAAAAATAGCATATTCTGCATTCATATTCATATACTACAGAAAATATATTTACAAATGCAACATGGGTAAAATGCTCCCTCAGTGGTTCCAGAGATTGTCAGGTCTGAGGAGGATGATGGGAGAAGAAGTAAAGTAGGGAACTGGGAGATTATAGGACTACACTGCAATGGAAGCAAATAGCTGTGCTATGATATGCTCAGCACTTTACCACACTTTTATTTCATTAATACATTTAAAATCCGAGCTGGAAAATTATTTCGGGCCTCCTTTAAGCATCCAATCTGTGAAATTAAATTAAACTCATCGAGCTCACACCAAGTAGATGGTCAAATGTTAATTCATAAAAACTAGTAAGTGACTGAATAGGTTTGCAAATAATGGGAAGCATCACCATGTAAAACAAAATAATTTCCCACAAAGCCATTCCAAACCCTTTTAAAGAAATGTGTTTAGCTCTGTGGTACCGTAGCTAAGAATTCTGAATGCTCTGAATGCCCAGGAAGTTGACAGGTGTGCCATGATGAACTCTGCGCTGTTTTCACCAGGAGAGATGTAGATAAGCTGTACCGTGCAAGTGAGAACCAGTCTTCAGAGAGCAGGAAGACACATTCCTCAGTGTGAGGTACCTTACAGGGAGAGGGTTGTGCTGTGTTGAGAGGCTGTCGAATGGCTGTGTTTGGACACCTCTCTGATGAACATTGACACCTGGAATGCTTTTTAATGAGTAACGTTTTACTCTCACAGCATTCTCACCATAGTTTTAAGAGTTCTGGTGGCAAAGCTGCTGTTTGTTTTGCTTTGAGTCACGGCTTGTGGTGGTGGACTAACTATCGTGTAGATCATGCACGATGAAAAATATAAATTCATAGTTTTTGTAAAAAAAAAACGATACCTTTTTAACCCTTGGGAACAGACAGGTGAATGGTCCACTACAAGACGGAAAACAAGGCAAGCATATTAATGTGAAAGTTATTCAAATATGGCTCATCCTCATGTGGCTCCTTTCAGGACAGCTGGGACAGGCCATGTCCTGCTAGTAGACTTTAGAAAGGTATGATGGAAAGTAGTTTTTCCCTTTGCTGGTCACATCTAAATTAGTTTACTTTCTTACCACAAAGCAACATGGATGAAAGTTGGTGAAAATATCATGGCCTGGTCATGAAACACTCTTTCCCCATCATCAGTATCATCTGAAATCAGGGAGAACATTCACCCTGCTGCTAACCAAAAATGGAGCTAACTGAGCTAACTCTTCTTTTTTAAGCCTTATTTCTGTGCTGCCTTTCACATCACATCGCTTCAGCCCCGGCGTTTAGGTACAGCGTTTAAAACGAGATGGCCCCTATGCTGGATTTACTTTTGTTCCTAGTCATCTTTTCCCGGAAATGCTTCAGTGACCTCTCTCCCAAGTCACACCCTCGATTTAAGACATCTTGAAGTCGACAGTTTAGTATAATGGTTAGGGAACTGGGCTTGCAAAGTTGTTGGTTCGATTCCCAGGTTGGGTAATGCTATTGTACCAATGACGAAGGCGCTTGACCGGACTTGCTTCAGTGCATATCCTGGTGTGTAAATGGATTGAATGTAAAATGAATGCAAGCTGTGCAAGTCTTTCTGAACAAGCACATCTGCCATAAATATACAAGTGAAGTAGTACTTTCCACAGGGTTATATCAGACTTACACTTACAGATTGCCGTATAAATTAATGAGGCGACCAATTACGAATTACTGAGCAGACAGGCCAAGAATATGGTCTGACCGTAGTAATTAGCACATATCCTACAGACACAGAAGTCACTATAATTACTTATTAAAGCACCTTTGTCACCATCCAGAATATCAGCATGAATATCTCACAGAGGTGTCAATATTCTCTTTTTTGTAATCAGCATTTAAAAAATGTTTTTTACAACTTGCACTTTGTACATGCTTGTACAGTGGGTGAGGATTTACAGGTGCGCGCACGTGTGTAAATGCCTGTGTGTGTGTGTGTGTGTGTGTGTGTGCGCTTGTGTATGTCCGTTAATGGCACCACGGCCCTCTGGGAGGATGACAGAATAGCCTACTTCTGTGGAAGCTTGGGGATCAGATCAGGGGCTCAGAACAAACATGCAGTAATTGTGAGATTACACAGTAGTTGCAAGCTTGGGATTTTTTCACCTTTCTGGTTTTTGATGGTGTTGTTGTTGTTATGTTTTTGAAGTGTGAGGAATGCTTGACGTTGCAATAACAGTATGGAGCAATAACAGAGTAGACTTTACATACCGCCTGTCCTCGACTCACTGCCAGTCACGACATGAGAAGTAAAGAGGACAGAAAAGGATTGTGCCCGTCACATGAGGAAAGGGGACAGGCATGTCACTGTAGTGGCTTCGACATGGTGTATTGTAATCAATGCTGTTTTGCTGATGAGAATTATTAGTTTTTTCGAACCGTGAACCTAACGACATTCCATAGAACTTTGATAGTTTGCCTGTAATTTCTCATCATCAAGAACATCCCAACATCCACTGAATAAACATAACCGTCCTCAGAGCTATACATGGATTAAAATGGGCTTTCAGTCTGATAAGAATGAGATAAACTTTGAGATTAACTAGCAGGGAGGGTGAATCTAGACCAGGGGTTCCCAAACCGGTCCTGGGGGACCCCTGTGTATGCTGGTTTTCGTTGCAACCACAGTTGCAATCCCAGAATTTTAACAAGCTGTTAATTTTTCTTAATTAGGTGCTTTTCATGTTTGGAGGAATTATTCGCCTTCTTAAGACTCATTATGTCAGAAATAGCTATGCATGCCATGTAGAACAAACTCCCCATGTTCACGTTGTGCTTATTGTGCTATATTGCAACAATTACATAAAAAGAGGTTAAAAAATAATGTATTTTCACTCAAATTAAAGAGTGAAGTGAATCAATAGGCTCCTAATTAGGTTGTTGAACACATGCGTTTAACTCAATTTTTTCTTTAAGCTTATTAACACAATGCAGGTTTGGCTCGTTATCATTTGCTTTGTGTTTGAATTCTTCATTATCTACCAAATGGTTAGTTTTAGTGGCCTTGTGTCCACACTTTCACCAATTAGGAGCCTATTGATTAAAATCAGTTTTTAAATGGGTCTGTTAAATAATTTTCTTATCTTTTTTAAATAATATAGCACAATAAGCACAATGTGAACATGGGGTGTTTATTCTACATGGCATCCATAGCTATTTCTGATATAATGTGGCTTAAGAGGGTGAATAATTCCTCCAAACATGACAAGCACCTAATTAAGAAAAATGAACAGCTTGTCAAAATTCTGGGATTGCAACTGTGGTTGCAACGAAAACCAGCATACACAGGGGTCCCCCAGGACCGGTTTGGGAACCCCTGATCTAGACCACTGTAATTGATAACTGATTGTAGTTGTATCTATTGCATCAGATCTGACCATATAAACACACACCCACCCGCACACACACACACACACACACGCACACGCACACGCACACGCACACACACACACACACACACATATCAACACACACACACACACACACACACACACATACACCTGGTGTGAAGGCATATGTGTGCCTGTGTGTTCACAGAACTGTACTGCTGTCAATGTTAAACATAAGGGGTCAGTACTGTGGCAGGCAGGTAGAGGTGTGGCAAGATCACAGTTCCCTGTGTCTTTCAGGCCTAGTGAATGGAAGGTATTTTCTTTGCTCAATCATACTGCATTGCACATGGCGTGACTGTTTATCCAAGGAGGGGTGGCACATATATGTTCACATTCCAAGGGTCAGAATTTATGGGTGCACTACTGTATCAGTTACTAAGTGTGACTGGCCACATGGTTCTTTAGTACTTGAACATTTCTTTTCGTGTGTAATGTTTAACTGAGTTTAGAAGAATGCTTGGCATCTACACTAGTTAGAACCTTTACTTAAACAGGGGACATACTTGGAGCATGCTTGGTTCAGCCCTTATGGAAATGTAATATACTGCAGTATATTTTAAATATATTGTGAAGATAATTTTGATATATTTACAATATACTGCAGCGTATTCTTTTTCCATAGGGGAGGGCAGAGTGGATGTTGTCATATGTGTGTGCATCTCTGTGCAGGACTGTTTTTCATGTGCGTGGGTGTGTGTGCGAGGGTTAATAAAGTCCAGGCTTTTTCATGAGCAGTTAAACTTCAGAATCTGCACGGATTTCCTTAATCATACAGAGTAAATAATGCATGTAGGTTGTGGGCACAAGCACATTCAGAGAATAAAATCTACAAGTTCAAATACAAATATATATGTGGGCCAATGTATGAATTCTCTGAAAAATAATACTGCCACTAGACAACATTGAGAAAGAGAATGGGCTGTTGACATGCGGGCTAAGCAGGACTCTTATGAGAGGTGAACAAGAATGCCACCTTTGAGACAAAATGAAGAGAAAGGCGATTGCCTGTCTGCAAATGGATATTCAGAAAATTGTCATTATTGTTATTGGAAAGAAAAACAAAACATCTTGAGATGAATGATCGATTTAAAGGTAAATTTCAGCCTCCACTCCAAGCTTGCCCGTGTATGGGACGGGCATGTTTACTAGTGTAATTTTGTTGTCTGCACATACGTATGTACAATGTGTCTGTCTGGTTGTGCGTTTATGAGTATTTTTACATGTTGTGTTAGTTCATATGTGTATATCTGTGTAGATATTTGTGTGTATCTGTTCATGTGTGAATATGTGTGTGTCTGTGTGTATATCTGTCCTTTCACTGTGTTTCCCGCCTGGATGGGTTGGTTCGGCTCCCATGTAAGGTTCCTGCTGCTGGTCCAGACTGGCTTTGGCCTCAGCACTGCGCCTGCTGTGGCTTTTAATGCCTGTCACCAGAGAGACAGCTTAGCTGAATGCCAGAGTTGAATGAGAGGCAGAATGAAAGCTGACATGTGTGAGGCGGCTATTGAGTCTGTGTGAGCTGCCACTCCATCAGATTGTGGCTCTCTAAGCAAGTGCTGTTACAGGTTTCTTTGGTGCTAAGCACCGCTTCTGCCTCCTTCAACCATTCAAGCAGTCTGCAGAATGATTCTAACAGGTGAATTTCCAATCAGAACCAGCACTGTTGTTCATGGTCTAGTGCAGGGGTTCTCAATCCTGGTCCTGGGGGACCCCTGTGTATGCTGGCTTTCGTTGCAACCACAGTTGCAATCCCAGAATTTTAACAAGCTGTTAATTTTTCTTAATTAGGTGCTTGTCATGTTTGGAGGAATTATTCACCCTCTTAAGCCACATTATATGAGAAATAGCTATGGATGCCATGTAGAATAAACACCCCATGTTCACATTGTGCTATATTATTTAAAAAAGATAAGAAAATTATTTAACAGATCCATTTAAAGACTGATTTGAATCAATAGGCTCCTAATTGGTGAAAGTGTGGACACATGGCCACTAAAATTAACCATTTCGTAGATAATGAAGAATTCAAACACAAAGCAAATGATAACGAGCCAAACCTGCATTGTCTTAAGCTTAAAGAAAAAATTGAGTTAAACACATGTGTTCAACAACCTAATTAGGAGCCTATTGATTCACTTCACTCTTTCATTTGAGTGAAAATACATTATTTTGTAACCTTTTCTTATGTAATTGTTGCAATATAGCACAATAAGCACAATGTGAACATGGGGAGTTTGTTCTACATGGCATGCATAGCTATTTCTGACATAATGTGTCTTAAGTGGGCGAATAATTCCTCCAAACATGAAAAGCACCTAATTAAGAAAAATTAACAGCTTGTTAAAATTCTGGGATTGCAACTGCGGTTGCAACGAAAACCAGCATACACAGGGGTCATCAAATGAAGACCTTTCCTCATCTTTAATTTCTGTGTTCGTTTTTGCCGCTCTGCGTTTCAAATGGCTCATCTGGGAGAAGGTGGAATCCCACCTGAAACCATGTTTCCCTTCAAAAGTTTATTTTTTTGACATGACAAATCTGTTTCATAATTTACTCCATAGAAACCGTTTGTATTTCTGTTCTGTTCTAGTTCTACCAAGCCATTCTTGCTTCTGTGTGATGGAAAGGTACTTCTGGATCTTCTTATGGAGTGACCCTGTTCATTCTCTCATCAACAGCTCTGGCTGTGGGGGCTCAGGACCTGCCCTCAGGCCCACAAGGCTGTACTGAGGGCAGCTGTTACCCGGCAACAGGCAATCTCCTTATTGGCCGAGCCATCAACCTGACCGCCACTTCCACCTGTGGCCTGCGGGGTCATGAACACTACTGCATTGTCAGTCACCTGCAGGTGAGAACCTTGAACCTTGTACTTAGTTTGAACACTTAACACACACACACACACACACACACACACACACACACACACACACACACACACACACACACACACACACACACACACACACACACACACAGAAAACATCAATAACATCATCTCATTGTCTTCACCTCACATATCTCCATCACATGTCACGTGTTGCTCCCCCTGCCCATTGTACCCATATGTACCCCATCTCAGACATGTACACACTTGCCCATGTCTGGCCCAGAATAGTATGTGTCATTGTTAAATGAAAATAGGTGGCTTCAGCGGCAACAACTACACCTGGCTGTAGCCTTTATGTAAGACTTTAGTTATTTACAAAGGAGTCTGGTGTCCTTTTTTTCTGTAATGAATAGCTATGTTTTTTGAGTTGGGGACACATTGACATTGTTCACTTCACTAATGTTTTTTTCCATTATTGTTTCTCCCAAAGAGACAAGTCCAAGCCTGAACCTAACTTCCAGTGTCCAAGTGCACCAGCGTGGCATGTTAGACAGGCGATTCTCCAAGAGAGAAACAAAAATTCCCCTGTTTCACCTTAGCCTTATTTGACAGCTTTATGGGCTATTATGTTTTGTACATGTTATTGCAATATTTTTCTGGTTGACCTGACAGGTTTACTCTTTGTTGCTTTTATAAATTACTGTGATTTAAAATTGTTTCGTAGCTGTGTTTTCCAGGTAGCTTGCCCCCTAACAAAGGCAGGGCCAGTATTCCAGCCTATTTGCTTTGGGTGTGAGCGGCTGGTTCTGTGTGGGCTGTCAGTTCATTTACCTGTTTGCTGTCCCCCTCACTGAGAGGCCCAGGTGTACCGCTCACACTGTGCACGCCCACCCATCCCTCTTGCTTGACATGTGGTGATGTGCGTACATTTATCTTTTGTTTTGCCTTCCGGAGGGACATACAGTAGTTCTTAACAGGCTAGGCTTTTGTGATTGACACTCGGTGAAGCCGCAACGTGCTGGCACAGCTCAGCAAGCAGTGACTGTCTGTCATCTTCGAATCATCCGGTTCATGGTGTCCGCTGGGACCAACCTCCCCGCACCCTTGTTCACCAGTTCAGTTTATCTTCCTTTCATAGTTTATGTTTTTCTCTTCACTGTGTCATAAGTAATCAAAGAATGCTAGTGGTAGACAGTCCCATGGTATCTGTTTGACTATTTGAATGATATATGTTGAATTGCTGGAGTTAATTTTCCAGCCAGCTTGTCTGAATGTCATGCGTTTTCTTTTCTGAAGCCCTTGGTGTGAAGTCTCTGCTTATCCACTGCCGTGTAACCCCTAAAATCGCCTTACCGAGCTCAACTTTGATAATCTTGCTGTAGAGAGCCTATTTCCACATCTTTTCAGAGGGGTCCCTGAGTGCATTGAAACTTGGCTTTGAAACCTGACTGACAGGCCGGAACTAAAGCTGTAACTGTAACTGATATGCAGTGGGGATGGGAAGGGAGCTCAGGGCTGAGGCAAAGGAGCATTTCTCTAGAATATCATTAGGTTACATTTTTCCTTGTTACACATTTACACCATTAAAGTAGTGAATCAAGAATTTTGCAAAGGCAGCACAACTGCTTCACAATTGTGTTTTCTGATTACCCATTTGTGAGATGGGTGCGTCTTGCTATGCTTGAGTAGCTTTGTTGTTTTTCATTATGCGATACTGTATACTCTTTAATTCTCACCGTTGTTTAGACCTGTTGGCCATTTTTTCAAATGGCAGTAAACCATTAATTCTGCTGCAATGAGAGAGAGAGAGAGGGTGACTCATTATGAGACATAAAAGTATGCTCATTAGCAACACAATTAGGAGTTAGGAGAGGAGACATTGCAATCTGTTCACACGCACAGAAACTTTCCTTGTTTGTGGTGGATTTCTGCGTTGAACTCTGTGATCTTGGGTTGCTATTGGAGATTTCCATTCCTCCATGACAACAGCCAGTTTTAGAAAACCGCCTTTCCTTTTCTCTGGCCGGTGTCCTGATCCGTTATAATTATGGCTATAATCCGAAGGCTGCTGCGGGTCAGGCCACTGTCTGCCTCCTTTTGGGACTTGCATATGTGCTTGACCCACATTTTTGGTTACCATTAGCAACCAGTAAACCGTTAGTAGTGTTCAGCCCTGGGAACCACATTTTTAGCCCGACTGTATTGTTTGCTGAAGTATGTGCCCTTCCAATAATGACCCTCCCAACCCCCCCCCCCCCCCCCCCCACCCCCCGTTTATTAAGGAGGCAGAGAGGACGCAGGGCATCATGACAGAATCAGTCATTCTTGGCATCCCTGTCTCCCTGTAGGAATCGGACAAGTGTTTTGTATGTGACTCGCAAAGGCCTTATGACCATCACTGGCACAGGCACAGCCATCGAGTGGAGAATGTCATCTACCTGAAGGACAGCATTGGAGAATTCACCTGGTGGCAGTCAGTAAATGGTAAGCACGTTCCTTCTCTGTCTGCTCTTGGGCTCTCATGGTCTTACAGTGGGCAGGTAGTTGAATAAATCCTCTTATTTTCGGGTGTTGGGGAAGGTGTGGGTTGTATGTGTGGGTGGGGCATCTGATGTTTTCCTTGGTATTTTTCCCTCCTCCTACAGGTGAGGAGAGTGTGAGTCTAAGGTTGAATCTTGAGGCGGAGTTCCACTTTACTCACCTTATCATGAAGTTTAAGGTGTGTTTGATCTCACTCCTTTCCTTTCCATTCACATTTGTTTCATACCATTATTTATTTGCTTGCTCTTATCCATTACAGCGACTCCAATTTTCCATTTTATACTTCTGTCCTGAACCATTTAATTAAGAGTAACTGAGGTTAGGAGCCTTGTTGCTCAAGTGTAGCACAGCAGTGGAGTGAATTGAATGACACTGAGGTTTTTAGTATAAATTGGTTTCCAATGGATGTATATATTGGAATTTGCTGATGATGCCTCTGAGATTGTTCAGTGAAGCTGGTCACTGTTTGGCAGGACAAAACTCAGCAGGTTTAGTCAGGGCTAGGTTAGATTAGCTCTCTCGAAGCCCACGGCCACAAATTGGTTCCTCTTGTGATACCCTCCACAGACCTTCCGGCCTGCTGCCATGTTGATAGAGCGCTCTGCAGATTTTGGACGTTCCTGGAAGCCCTACCGCTACTTCTCTTACAACTGCACAAAGATGTTCCCAGGTGTGCCCGCCCACGCCCTGCGACTCATCGATGATGTCATCTGTGAGGAGCGCTACTCTGACATTGAGCCATCCACACTGGGGGAGGTGAGGCTCTACACTGACTGGAGTCCTCTTTTATGAGTGAGTGATTCTGTGTGTGTGATATACTGGATCCTACAATATTGTATTTCTCTCTCCCTCCTTTTCCTTGTTTCACCTTCACTCTCCCAGGTAATTTATAAAGTGCTTGATCCTGCCATTGATGTCAAAGACCCCTATAGTCTTCAGATTCAAGGTGAGAAAATTCCAAGAAAGTGTGTCATGCAATGTTGGTTTACACCTGAATGAGAGACAAATTTGGCAGATTTTTAAGTTTGGGGTACCCTTATGGAAATTATGGAAACTGCAGTATATTTTAAATATATTGTGATGATAATTTTGATATATTTACAATATACTGCAGTATATTCTTTTTCCATCATGGTATATATGCAAGGTTACATTCTTTGTGTAGATATGAAGGGCCTTGTTTACCCAGGAAACTAATTATTAGGCAACAGGTTATACTAATTAGTATTTATAATCAGGTCCTTAGAGAGAGCATTGAAAAATACAGTTAAACATTGTAGAAGGCTAGGGATGGACACACAGAATTCACAATCGAGTGCAGTAAGGGCAATTGTTTAATCTGTTTATATATTTATTTTCCCGCCGTTGGTTAGTACTGCTATACCATGGGAAGCACAGTATATTAAGACTTTATGCCTGGCCTCACAACGATCTCATAGAAGCCTCTTCTTTATTGGATCCACAGGGATGTTGTCTCATAGATAACTGTGTTTAATTCATAGACACAGCAAAATTTGTGGGGTACATTTAACACCATATGATGTTTGTACAATACCTTGGTCTCATATAAACTCCCTAGGGTTACACCAGCAGTGTTAGATTTACACCAGTGTTTTTGCTGTGGAAATTCCTGAACTATCAATTTAAAAATTTTAATTTAAAAATTAAATTTTTTTCCTTTCCATATGCTGTAGGACAGGGAACCCTCTGTAAACCAGTAATGTACTGAGTAGGGCCCAAAGATTTTAGGACTTTTATGTACTATTATCTTTTTTCCCTGTATAAAATAAATAAATAAATAAATACATAAATTTTAAAAAAACAGTATCAGCACCCCCACCCGCCCTCCCATTCCCCTCTCACTCCCTGCCCCCAAATCCCAGAGCTGCTCCGGATCACCAACCTGCGGATTAACTTCACCAAGCTGCACACGCTGGGGGACAACCTTCTGGACCGCCGGACGGACGTGCTGCAGAAGTACTACTACTCCCTGTATGAGCTGGTGGTGCGCGGCAGCTGCTTCTGCTATGGGCACGCTTCCGAATGTGCCCCCGTGCCTGGCGTAGTCACCAGGGAGACTGGCATGGTGAGTGGCGCCATGTCCACCTCATCGCCTCATCTGCTGTGACCAACTGCAAACAAGAGTGCACTAGTCTGTCTAATCGTACATTTTAGCCAAAACAAGTCCAAAAAAGGACAGGAAACAGTTATAGTAGACAAAAACAATGTGTACTGACGATGGCCTCAGCATAGTGCATGGCTTGACATGTTTTTGAAATTGGTGCTGGGTATTGTATTGTTTCAGATCCATGGCCGCTGTGTTTGCAAGCACAACACTGAGGGGCTTAATTGCGAGCGCTGCCAGGACTTCCACAATGACCAGCCCTGGAGACCGGCCGAGTCTCACGACCCCCACACCTGCAGGGGTGCAGTACCTGACAGCCCCTTTCCTCTCCTTTCTATATTCTCAGAACTTTCTGGAACTGATATTTCTTAATGATGTAATGTTTTCCGTTTCATTTCTGGTGTACTGTTTTCTTTCATTGCCAACTTTCTCATTTAGGTGCATCCATTTTGTATCATTCTACCTGCTTTGTATAATTCACTCTCTCGCTTGCATGTTTGATTGGTTTGGCTGCTTGTTGAACATTTGATTGATTCATTTCTGAAATTACCTTGATAAGTTTTAGGCTGTTCCACACTGAACTTCATTCTTTATCCATATTTAGATCAATATGGGAATAAAATTGAAATTGGTTAAAGGTGAACTCATTTGACTTTCAATATATTAGTGATACCTTGAAAATGTTTTAAGTGAATGGGACTGAATATAAAGAGTGATTCAATATGCAATAGTGCTACCTCATTGGACAGCAATGGTATCCATAAAGTAAATCAGTCAGATTTAAGATAATAATTTTGTAAAATTCCATTCAAATCAATCCTTGTTTGGCTAGCCATGTAACCATCACAAATACGAAAATTGCTTTGCTTTTCCCAGAATGCAACTGCAATAGGCACTCCAGCCAGTGCCACTTCGACATGGCGGTGTACCTGGCCACAGGGAATGCGAGTGGCGGGGTCTGTGATGACTGTCTCCACAACACTATGGGCCGCAATTGTGAGATGTGCAAGCCGTTCTACTACCAGCACCCAGCGAGGGACATCCGGGACCCTGCTGCCTGTGTCTGTGAGTCACATGTGCTGTGATGTCATTTTCACCAATAAGGCAGACTTGACACCAGCAGTGCAGTGCATACTTATCCTATTGAGTTTTCATATCACAGGTGCATGACTTTGAGTGAGGAGAACAGATTAGCCAGGGATAAAAATGTCCAGTTTCAGTTGTCAGTTCTTTCTCCCTCTCTCATTCTCTTTCTGTGCCTCTCCATCTCTTTCTCTCTCTCTCTTTTCTCATCCTCTCTTTCCCTCTGTACCCCTCAGCATGTGACTGTGACCCGGTGGGGTCTCTGGAGCGGGGAGTGTGTGACGGCCACACTGACCTGGACGTGGGCATGATCGCCGGTCAGTGCCGCTGTAAGCAGCACGTGAAGGGTACCCGCTGCGACTACTGCAAGGAGGGCTTCTTCGGCCTCAGCCAAAATGACCCCCTGGGCTGCCAAGGTGAGCGGGTGGGGGCTGGGTTTGAGTGAATGCTGGGACATATGTCTGGAAAGGAAAGCTTCTGGTCAGGCCACTGCAACAGTGCAGTGAAATTAATACATAATACGTTTTTCAGATACAGTACCTGTTTATGCTCATATGAATGCAGAGCTGTGCTGTTATCCTGTTGTGCCTTGTGATATTAGGACTGTGACATACAGGACATACATATAGTGCAGAGGTCTACTGAAAATGAATGAACAGTGCTCCTCCACACACTGATTGGGTAGAATGGGTACCCCTAGGTACAGGACACAGTATCTCAGGTCTGTGCATGTTGCTTCCCTGTTTGTGATACTAAGGTTCAGGAAGCCATACGATAGGTGCATATTCCCATTTTTGCTGTACACATTTTTTTCTTCAGCCTGCAACTGTGATCCTCGTGGGATTATAATGATGGGATCGCCATGCGATCAGATCAGCGGAGACTGCTCCTGTAAGAGATACGTTACAGGCCGGTACTGCAGCCAGTGTCTGGTGAGACTCTTCTTTGTAGAAGCTATGCTGGTTGCTACTCATGTTTCCCACCCTGCATCAAAATAAAGGGTTCTGTAACAAAATGGCCACGATGATTTAAAATGATTTCCCGCACTGATGTGATTCCTAACTTCTCTTTATCTCCGTCCTACAGCCAGAGTACTGGGGGCTTAGCAGTGACATCTCGGGCTGCCGACCCTGTGACTGTGACTTTGGGGGAGCCTATAGCACCAGGTATGGCTCACGTGTGAGGTGTGAGGGCTATGCTGTGGAGAAGAGGTCTCACAGCGCAGTACTTGCCTCCTCCAGCAACCTATAGACTGTCCTTAAGTAAGCCCAAGTCCAGCCCCAGGCATTATCAGAAAGAACCTAAAGCTGATTCAGGCTCAGTGTCAAGAGGCAAGTCTGTCTATGTTAGGGGTGTCAGGTTCCAGTCCGTGAGGGCCACAATTTGATAGTGTTCAGCACTGAAATGATAAAGTCAGTGATGAGCTAAAGAGTCTAAACTTTTGGTTTCCGAGGCCTGAATTGACTGTGGATTGAATAAATATCAAAATCAAATCTAATTTTATTTTATAGAGCACATTTCAGACAGGAAGCAACTGAGCTTACTTTACACAAGCAATTCACAGAAAACGTACAACAAAGAAAATAAACAAAACATAGGTATGTACCATAAAATTAAAGTAAAACTATTTAAAATGTTCTTAATCAAAAGCTGCACTGAAAAGGGACCTCCAAACTGGAGTCTGACCATACCATCACAAAGTGTGTGCTGGACAATAAACATTGAGGTTGTGAGGGTTTGTGCAAGGTTTGGTGATCTGTACCTTAGGGTCTGATTGGCTGTGCATGTGTTGCAGGTGCATGATGGACAATGGACAGTGTGATTGTCGGCCGCACCTTATTGGGCGACAGTGTGCTGACGTCCAGCCTGGGTACTTCTGTGCCCCACTGGATTTGTACACCTATGAGGCAGAGGATGCTGTAGGCCATTCCCCTGAAGACTCCACTCTACCGGTGAGTTGAAGGCCTCTTGACGGTTCATGAGCTAAAACAAATTTAGATGGCTTTCCATAATGTTGCTTTGTGTTTTAAGGTTCCAAATAAGACATAAAATGTAAGGTAAAGGTAAATATTTTACATTTTATTCTCCTTGGTGATATTGAAATAAAGTGATATTCAATAACGCTACATATTGAACAGAATGTAACTACAGCTGTTCAACCTGGGAGTGAGAGAGTGAGAAAACTATTCCGGAATTTTATTCAGTGGTTTTGAGTAGCGAAGCGTAATTGAGGTGGAATAATCCTGAGACGTTTTGTTGAGATATTAAAACCCAGATATCTGATATTCACTCTTGAGAGCTTGAAGGGAGAGCTGTGTTTTTTTATTCATGAGCTAAATTGCGGATATTATCTAGTTGGTAGTATAATCAGGCAAATAAATGACTGTTTAAAATGTTAAAAATGTCCTGCATTGAAAATAGTGGGCTTTGAAGGTATGATGATACACCATCTGCATTTAGAATGATTTGAGGGCACAGTTGGGGGGGGGGGGGGGGGGGGGGGGGGGTAATTCGCTACAGAGACATCTCCCTGTTTCTGGATACATTAGGGGAGCCAGTGGCATGGTGTGATGCCATTGATTTCTGCCCAGGTAATCTGAGGTGCGGCCTTCCCCAGTGCACTGACCAACAACAAAATGTTGCACCCAGGATGGCAAATGCAACAACCAGTTTATTTGTTTATTTACACATTTTTGTGAGATTCACCCTTTGTGTTTAATTTAATGGGGTGTCTGTTTCTCACTGTAAGTGGCAGGCGGTCACAGTTCTGGCGAGATAGATATCAGGTTTGAGTGGCGTGAGGAGGCGACAGCATGGCTGCTCCTGCAGGGATGGCACTATCCGCTGGCGCGATCTGAGAACACCCCGATACCGCTCGAACCTGCGCCCGCACGGGGCAAGTCGTGGCACGACCCGCGGAACAACAACCCCTCTGCCCTGTTCCTGTCCGCCCTCATATCTTTCCCCTGCAAGCCCAAACAACCAGAAACAAAATAAAAGGGAAAAAAGGAATTTTCATTGTGCAGCATGTTGGCATTGTGTATGTAGTGGTTATAATGATGGATTGTGGTCTCCAGGGCCGTGCTTGTGACTCCCAGACAGGATATTGTTTACACTGCTTCTAGAGGCTGTTCTATTGTCTCACTATGCTATCCTACCCAAGGTTACTTGCCTCAATTTCATCAGTAAAATTCAGGCACATTATTTCTAACATATTTTGAAAGATAAGATTTAAAATGAAAACAATATATTATAGTCAATCAGTATTGACTATATACCACTGCACTATGCACATTCTTACTACAAAACTGATAGAGCTGTCGCTGCTTGGACTTCAACATTTAGATTAACGGTCTATGTTTAGAGCTCCCTCACTCTGTGGGATATGCTACATCATATCATAAGTTTTCTACTCATTCTCTGTGCCAAATATTTAATTTTGATCAGTCTGCTACTGCCTCCATGAAAGGGCAGAGAAAGGGAGTGTGGCTGGGTCACAGACTGTGTCTGGCTGGGTCAGGTATAGACAGTGCTTACACTGCAGAGGCCCCACTAAGCATACAGTCCCAGGCCTGAAGTGACCCAGAAAAAGATGTGAGAAATATGTAGATGGCTGCCTGTCAGAGAGAATTAGCACTGCGGTCCCTATGTTCACAGGAGCACAGAACTAGCATAGGAACATGCAGGCACACGCATGTACAGTCACACATTTATATGCTCACATATTCAGTACCGAAAGACATGTGCATCAAATCCACAAACACACAGTCAGCCTTAGACCCCACTTCTATACACACTTAAACACTTAGATGCTCACTGAAACACAGAAGCCTGTAAGTAATTTCACATGAACTCCTTTGTGTATGTGGCCCTGTGCTGTGCCTATAGGATTCTTTGGTTCAGAACAGTTCACCCTTTAAAAAATGTGTCCTGCAGATTACAAACCCTGTTTGGTCTGTCACTTAAACAACAAAGTTCATCGAGAATTTAGCATGAAGGCCTCTGCGAAGGACTACTCTTGATCTGCATTCAACCATGTGCATCATTCAAGAAGGAAAGAAGCAACTACAGATTACAGATTTGACACAGTCCTCCACTGGTAGTCTTTTGGCAGGCACAGCTCTTTCAACATGAAGCAAAGGACAAAATAGAGTAACATATCTTGTGAAAAAATCTATTTTATTTTCAAGTGCAAGCAGTGGAGGTTGGAGAGTATGGATATTGAAGACTGTGGGTCTGTGTGAGATAGTGGCTCCCTGCAGGCAAGCACTAGGGGGAGAATGTGCCTCTTCATGCCAGTGCTGTCCTCTCATCCTGTCATTTTTTTTTCCTTCAGCCCTAGTTCAGTGAAGGGGGTGGTGAAGGGATGGTTCAGCTGCAATCACAATGGGAGTCCTATAAGAGACTAGGGAAGCGTCAAATCAGTGCCCACCTCCTCTCTCTCTCTTCTGCTCACTCTCTCTCTCTCTTGTCATGGTTATTCAAGTAAGCCCGTCTAGAGGCGGCTGTGTCCTAGGGATCAGAGAACATGTTTTAAAAATCAATCGGCCACTGTCAGAGGGAGGAAGAGGTGCAGTCTGGGGCATTGTGGCCATATCCCAGGGCCAGTCTAATGGGAGAGACAAGGCCCACCCAACACATGTTAATATATAGAAAGATGGGGGTATTTTTGCATGTGAAACAGAATCCATTGCAAGATGTCCCTGTTTACTTTCAAATACCTACCATTCAAATTGACAAATGTTTTTTTTAAGCATAGTACTTCCCTGTGTGGAAGAGGTTGTACAACTGTGTTACTGAGTAGTCTTTCATTGAGGGAAAGCAACTGCAACAAGTATTGGTTCTAGCCTTTCTAGCATTGTCTTGCCTGGAAAAGTATTCTGCACATAAAAGCTTTTGCTTTCCTCCAGGGACGACCAAGACCTCAGGCGGGGACTGACTGCGTTGAGCAACTGCACAACCAGCTGCGAAGACACCGGCGGCATCGGCGGATCGCTGCTGCCCAACAGCAGAGGGCAGCGCTAAGGCGTATCCGTCAGCTGCAGCAGACGGTAATTCTCTCTCTCTCTCTCACTTTCTCTCTTTCTCTCTCAAGCATAATAAATGATCTCATTGAAAAAGGCTGAAGAAAATTGCACCCAGTCTCTTCCCTCAGAGACTTCTCATTTAAGTTAATCAGTTAATTTGTGTAATTTGAGCATACCCTTAAAACAACAAAACAAATATGCCAGTGAGATGATCTAATGGTTTCTTGTTTCTTGTATCCTGTACCTTGATTTAGGAGTTACCCTGGACACATTTTTTATGTACATTTATACAAACGCGCGCACACACGGCTGCACGCACACACACACACACACACACACACACACGCACGCACACAAACACACATGCTCACATACTGGCATACAGGTGCAGAGATAGAAAGAAGCAGGAAATGGCCATTAAGTAGAGATTAATTATTTCCACTTGGGAAGCTGGCACCGTCCTTAGTCTGACAGGAGGATTCCTGTGTGAAGCTGCATGCCATGAGAACACAGGTGTTTTGTGAAGCTGTGAAACACTGTGTCCATTTCTCCTGCTCCAGTCCTTTCAGGAATGTGTACCGTGGAATATTAGCCCTTTTTGTTCTTCAGGATGACCAGACAAATAGATACTGCCCAACATTATTTAGCAAATAGTGGGAAATGCAGAGGATTTTGCATTTGGCGTCTGCCTCCTGGTCTTATACACTTTAGTCATACAAGCCAACATTAAACTGTTCACAAAACACCTTTGACCTTTACTACTGTACTTTTCTACTCCATTGTGCTTTATACATAATAAATGTACTGTATCTTTCACGGAGGAAACTCTAGGACAACAAAACTTCTACTTTATGTTTGACCTGTTGATGACTGTGCTCTCACTGCGGAAATAAGAGAGAATGGCGTGTTTGTTATCTTATTGCTGTATGCAACATTAATTAAACGGATGCTGTTGCAAATGAAACCAATATAAACTTGCAACCAAGCAAGAATGGACTGTTTTTAATTGAGTGAATTCCATTTTGAGCAGAGCTTGTCGGCTTAGTGAAGGAAGGTGTGGAGGAGACGGAGACTTCCCTCAAAATGGAAGTGGGAGTTGTGTTTTTCATGTCTTACTCAGCTCATATGAAGTAATGAGGTGTGGTTGTGGTGTCGGTGCCCGTTCTTGCAGAGGTGTTTTAGTGACGCTGTCTGTGTGTTTGTGTGTGTTTATTTGCAGCCAGATGTAAAGAGAGTCAACAGGGAACGGGCTCCTGGCCAGATGGTCACCTGGACTGGGCCAGGGTTTGCCAGGGTGAAGGACGGAGCGGGACTCATCTTCACCATCGACAACATCCCCTACGCCATGGAGTATGACATCATGATTCGATATGAGCCTGAGGTATGTGTGAGGAAGCTCCACTTGCTGCAATGCCCATTCTGTTCAGAAAAAAAACGCACCCTAGTGGGGGAATGTAGTCATTGCTTTTGAAAAGTAGCAGTTCTAGACATGTCTCAGTACTGTCAAGAAAAACCCACAGGAAGGAATGCATCTTGCTCTTACCTGTTTACCTGTATAGTACATCTCGTCTTTGTTTTCCCAATGTCTTGGCTCCACGTAAAGCTAAATGAAAATGAATTCCAGCTCCTGAAGGCGGATGGTTCCATCTCTCCTCTTTCTTCCCTGTGCATTCTCCTGTTTCTCTCAGTCCACAGAGGACTGGGAGGCCATCGTCAGCATCACCTCCCTGCAGCTGCCCACCAGCTCCCGTTGCGGGAATGTGCTGCCCACTGAGCAGATGTACATCGTCATTCTGTCCCACCACAGAAGGTACTGCGCTGTCAATGTGTGTTTGTAGAAATATATTAACCTCCAGGGACAGTACCCATCGATGTGGGTGATGCACTGAAGGCCAGGACAAAGAATAGGGTTAAAACAAACCGTGAGGTATAGTACATTTTGGGTGCCAGTCCAAAAGTGAACGAACCGTGTGTACTAACAAAGCTATTGTGTTTAGCTGTGGATTGGCACGTTCAAGTGTGTATTTCACAATCTGTCTGTCTAGCCCTACTTTGATAACCCCTCTGAAGACCAGGAAGCAGAAAGCCACACACTTGACTTGACCAAGAGTCAGCAACATCAATGAAACCCCTGTATCATCTTACCTATGAAATCCACAAACTGCCTAGAAAAACACATTAACTTGTGTTTGCATCGATATGACATCACACATCCTGCATGCTATAAATGACCCCAGTCAATAATAGGACTTAATATTATCGCTGAGCTGATCAGGTGCTATGGTGAATGGTATCTCCCTTACAAAACAATGACTTCCTGTCCTATGTTGACTGTTTGAAGTTTATAATGTTTGCACACCTTCCTTCAGAGGGCAGGAATGTCTGATCACAGAGCATGGAATGAACTGTGGAAGGGTTTCTTAGTTGTGAAACATTTCCCTTGCTTCTTAATTTGCCATGGGACTCATTAAATATTAGTCAAGTGGCCTGTTAATGCCACACTGTTGTTTGGCATTAACCTCCCCCAACAATCAGCATGAAAAATTTCAAGTTCAATAAGTTCATGTTAGATAAATTTTCTGCATGTGCACAAATTAACGGGAGCCAAAAGATATGATAAGGCTAGTGAGTACAGTTGTGATAGTGGTGGGAGAAGGATATAAATAAGATTGATTGTGAAACTAGTTCCTGTTACAGTATTTCATTGTGAAAATGTTGACCTCTACCTGCCCGTTCTTTATGTACTGTACAGAAGACCTACTGTAGGCGGCACATTCTGTTACACATTGACCCTTCACACGCGCTGTTTCTTTGATTCAGTAGTTACAGTTCCATTGAGTGCTACAACAATTTTCCTTGGAATGCTAAAAAATGGCTTTGCTTGTGTGTAAAACATCAACACAAGTGTTTCCAAAATGCTTATTGTCATGGAAACTAGTAACATGTGACTTGAGCAAGCTCAAATTTTGCTGTCACTGATGACAATTAATCATTTGCATGTGAGAAAGGTTGATTTGTAATCATGCAAATAGATCTATTTCACATTTTCCAAAATTGTTTGTAGGAAAATCACTAAGGTCTAGGGCTCTATTTTCAAACCGGCGCAAACCAGCGCAAGGGGACGGTATAGTCAAACGCAAGCTTGTTGACAGCATCAACGTCTTAAAACTGGCGCTATGGCGTTTCTCAGCAATACCGCTAGGATCAACAAATACTCAACATAACATCCTTTCGCTTGCGCTGCAGTGGGATGGGTGGCGCTGTCTGGGGCGTGTTCTAAAATACTTTTGGCGTAGTGACAATTTGAACCAACGAAAACCCATTACGTTATGATCAGCTGGAACCACCTCTTAGCGGCAACGCAATAGACTCTGGCAATTTGGCAACTTATTAGTCATGTAGTTCTATGTAGTGTCTATAGGTGATGCCAACATTACACTTCCATTTAATGAACAAATAGCCTATAATTATTATTATTAATTAATTTTAATTTAAACTACTAGAATAAAACAGGACAGCTTACAAGAAACTTGCGATCATGTAGGCCAATAGCCTATAATATATAAATTACACATTGGCACAGTTGAATCATAAGCCTACCACTACACAATACACAGAAAGGATATACTTTCAGCGGGTGTCTTTCCTCAACTATACGGACAATGAATGCAGTAAAAAGTCAAAACTTGCATTTTTTCTCAAGTGTGGGTTCCCCGGGGTGCTTGGTGCTATCGACTGCACGCACATACAAATCCGCGCACCACCCGAGCATGCAATAGTTTTCGTCAATCGCAAAGGAACACATTCCATCAATGTCCAGGTGACATGCGACAAAATTAGCTTGCCCCACCTGCACCAGTGGTCGCGGTCCCCATCACAGCCAGAGCAAAGAGAAATGAACTGGCTGAGCGGTTTAATAGGGCTAGATAAATGGTAAGTATCGGATCAGCTTTTAAAATGAACATTTCAATGCATGTTCCCACGTAGAATCATACACACATCCAAGTTGACGGTCCAGTGCGTTTGGGTTGCTCATTATGAAATTGCATGGAGCGATTGTGTTCCAACTGGCTTTTTTTTAAAGCATGAGAACAACAATTTGATTGGCTACCATAGAGACACACCTTGGACATTTAAACCCAGCCTTTTAGCAATACCGCCATAAGGTGCGCCAAGATTGCCGTCATGAAATTACCAAATTTCTCGCCGACACGCCCTCAGAGCGATACCGCCAAGCGCTTACTCTTGCGTTCACCATTGCGTTTGGTTTATTAAAATAGAGCCCCTAGTGTTTTTATAAAATCAACTAACTTCCATTTTTAATCAAACAGTGCTAGTTTTCATCAGGCACATTGCACAAAATTGGGAACCAACATTCTACTGTCAGATGGTGCTAATAGAAAAGTAGCCACTGATAATGGAGTATCTTAGGTAAAGAACCTCACTCCTGGTCAACAACAAGTAATGTGTCACACTTGGGATTAAAGCTAATGATGTCCCAGTCTGGAGGCAAGTGGCTACATCTAACCATTCATTGTCCAATATCCGGCTGCTGGACTCTACCACTCCTGTAGCTCAGGTTTCAGGTAATCTCCCCAGTATGAAGGAGATCATCTTTATAAGGCCGCTTTGTTAGGACCTGGCTGTCTCTGATTGGCTGGCCTCTAGTGGCAGAACTTCAACCACGGCAATTGGGTTTTCCTCCCAACTCCCTCAGCCAAAACCAATTAGCCAACAGACCCAAAACACAGAGACGGTTGGCAGACAGACAGGCTCGGGACAGCAAGGCAGAACAGGAGGGTTATTTGGCATGGTACGGAATTGATAATTATTCCGATTTTTAAATCACATTTGAGATGTGGACATATAAACCGCTCACTACTCCACTTCCTTCCTTCCCACACGCACAGAAATAAACGTTCATGCGACTCCTCCATGTGTTCCTTTGACACACAAAGCCGTCCCAGGCTCCTGTCCGAGAGAATGGATCAGTGCTCAAGACTAAGATGAACTGCACTCAAACAAATGAGGCAAGCTAGCTATCATGAGTCCATGGTGAGGTCAGTTTCACAGATGATAATGCGTCCATATGACCATATACAGTCTGGAGTGCAAGTGGTTGTTAACCTTCTATTCTTGTGCATGTGAAACTGAAAATAAAGGTACATTCACTGACCCTCTATAATGGGTGGGCGTACCTTAAACTCTGACCTTTCTGTGCCCCCCAGTGGAGGCAACAGAAGGCCGTGTGTGTGCGATCACCCCCCACTTCAGAGCTTGTTTAAATGTGAAAGGATGAGAGGAAGGGGCCGCTCCTCAGGGGAGACCCCAAAATGCAGACCCTGTCCTTTGTCTCTGTCCTCCCCTCATTAGTGGCTCAACTGAATCCCCGGCTGCTCCCCCAGCTTTGGTCACTACCATCTTTCTGTGTGGCCAGGATTGGTCGGGCCGCTGCACTGCAAAAAAAAATGTCTGTCTTAACAAGTGTTTTAGTCTTGTAATGAGACTTAAAATCTTATTTTTTTCTCAAAAGTGGAAAATATTAGCCTGTTTGCTTGACAAGTGAAATTATTTTACCCCACTGGCAAATCTTGAAATGAGTAAAACCCCACTGGCAGATTGTCTTATTTAGCAAAAATGTTACAGAAATAAGATTCTAAAGTTTAAATATAAGATTAAAAATATTGTTAAGATTTGGTTTTTGCACTGTGTTGTGTTGTGTGTCTCATCAGTTTGTGTTTGATGGTTTCTCTTTGACCTGAGTTTTTTCTGTGTGTTTTGTGACTTGCATTGGAATGGCAGGGGTCACGGTGGGCTCTTGCTGGGCTCTGGGGTGTGATGCTCAGGCTTTGTCAAAGCCTATATGCTGGGTTATGCTCTAGCCCTAATGGAAGTACCACATTATATTATGATTACTTCACTTTCTATCCTCCATTTTAATGTGTTTTTCTTAATATTGTCTTTTTTTTTTACAGATGAAGAAAGTTTTATTTAGCCTGATGACAGTTACGTAGGAAATGTTAGTCTCATCTCTCTATTGTCTGATTGATGGCCGCTGCTCCCCTAAGTGAGCATCTGTTGTCCCTCCTCACTGGCTGCTGCTATTGTAGGTACATCCAGATGCCCAGACCGTTCTGTTTTGAGCCCAGCAATCAGTACGTCGTCGCGATCCGCTTCCAGCGCCATGGGGTCTCCCACAGACACCTGACTGCTTTCATCCTGGTCGACTCTGTAAGTCCCCTGATCGATGCCGAAATAGATATTAATTCTGAATGATGCAGGTCTTCTGAGCAGAGTAGACAGAACATGAAGATAGATTGTGATTTATCTAGTCTGGGATTCATTTGCATTGTGCTTGTGAAAATGCTTAAACGCAGTGACATGTTGCCACCTCCTGGTTAGAAACAGAAGTTCATATCAGACACACCATGGCTGTGTCCGAATAGACACCCTTCCGTGCTATTTGATAGGCTTGTTGAGTAGACAGGAAGAGAAAGTCATTAAGTTAAAGTTAACTCATTAAATATGACGCGCATCTTAGCTTTAAAAAATGAGGTGCAGCTTTGCTGACGTTTTCCTTCAGTAACAACAAAAACAACACGGGTGTGTCCCAATATTCTTCACTCCCCACCTCCTTTCCTTCTCTCCCCCACTACCACTCCTCTCCTACCCGGAAGTATGCAAAACTGCCTGAATGTTTCGAGTACAAGTATTTACATGTACAGTATACAATGTACCTGGCATTGCGGTTTGCATCGAGGCATTAATTAATATGTAACCATTTATATGTAATTAAATCAGCAACATTAGATTAAAACACAAAGATCTGTTTCCGGGGCTCGTAGGAGAGGAGGTGGTAGTGGAGGAAAGGAGGGTGCATTTTTAGAGTATTGGGACGTACCCCAGTTGACATGGCCGTGCAAGGGTGGGACCTGGGTGGGTCCCTTTTTACGACACTTCCACAGTACGGTTGGAAAATAGTATGGAGGATATTTTTTTGCATACTGCATGTTGCGTATTAAACAGTGCACATTAAACAGCACACATCTGCTAGTAGTACTAGCAGATGTGTGCTGTTTAATGTGCACTGTTTAATGTGCACAGTGTACTAAGTACACTGTACGCAGGAGACAGGACGCAGTAGATAGGGCCCTGATTCGGACACAGCCCATGGCTATTTTCGGATCTGAATTTTATGCTTTCTTCCTGTCGTTTCCTTCTCTTGATTCAATGGAGGAATCCCCAAATTGCCAGGATGAAATATGGCAGCCACACCAAATGGAGCGCAGTTCCAATTTAAGAAAGGGGAGGGAGTAATTATTTCTTCACTCCCTCATTTATCCTCCCTTCCACCAAGGGTATAAAATGCATGCTTCCAGCAAGAATGGAATCCCACAATGCAATGCTCCACACGGAAAAAGTTGGCGGTCATGTTTCAACTCTGGGGTAGCACTTCCTATATCAGTTGCGAGGGCCATTTAGTTCTGTTTTGGTTTGTTCCTAATCTATCCTCCCTTCCAGAGTGCCTGTTAAGTTAACTTGTTACACGTCACAAATGTCGTCACAAAATAGTTCACTCGTGGGAAGAAAGCAAAGGGAGCGAATGTGTTAAATTGGATCCGAATGCAGCCCCATATTAGCAAAAAGCACAGCAGGGCTCTGTCTCCAGGGCTGCAATGCCTGCAGACTTTTGATCCAGCTTAGCAGTAGGCTACATTATATAACGGGATACTGTGGTCATTAGGGACTTTATCTTAGCATCCAAGCTGAGCCACAGCCTTCTAGGAGTTGAGTAGCCCTGCAGTGTCATGGCAACCATTCAAAATTAATGTGACTGTCATTCACTCCTGTGGGTTCACTGCTGTCATCCACCACAGCTGGTGCTGATCCCCAAGTACACAGAATTGCCCGGTTTCCAGGGCAACGAGCCTGTGGCAGAGCACCGGCGGGACGAGATGCTGCGCTACATGTGCCTGGACTCCTTCTTGACCACGCCCATGCCTGCGCTGGCCGAGATGTGCACCAAGCTCATCTGCAGCATCTCTGCCATCCTCCATGATGGTGCCCTGCGTGAGTAATCGGCACAGGGGTCAGGGGTCACAGGTTAGGTCTGGGTTTGTTGTTATAAAAATGTACTATACCAGTGGAAGTCTATTGATATTGAGCATGAACTTGCCCAGAGTTTGGGTAAATGGTAGTATCTCTCCAGGTTCTGCACAGAGCTCTTTAAGAAAAATGGCTTCCCTTTAATTTTACTTTTTAAATACTGAATTACAGCCTGATAAGTTTTGCTTTGCATACCATGTATGTTACACTTGGTGAGAGTGGTCCTCCACCCAATTTGTATGATATATAGTTTGTATTATATAGAATGTCTGTGGCATTTCTATTTTCAATCAGTGTACAGAAGTTTCAGCTGTTGTCTCTCTCTGTCTATGTCCATTCAACCTTGCCCGTTGTAATTCGATTATATATTATTCACCCTTTTACGGCATGGTGTAATACAATGAAATAATCATTCTTTCTTTCTTTTCTCCTCCTCACTCTCTACCCCTCTTTTCCCGGCATCATGCAGCCTGCCTCTGTGACCCCCAGGGGTCACTCAGTGCTGAATGTAACAGGGTCGGAGGTCAGTGCCAGTGTAAACCCAATGTGATAGGCCGCCGCTGTGACCAGTGTGCACCTGGAACGTATGGCTTTGGCCCCTACGGCTGCACTGGTGAGGGCCGCTGCAATGTTCACGCCACAACATCCCGATGCTTTTGTAGAGCCATTTTGAAGCCAAAAGTAAAAGATAAAACCTGTTTTTCAAGGTTTTGTGATGGTCCACTGAGAAGTTAGATGCACAGATGCACTCAAAGTGAATGCTTGTGATGCTTGCAAAAGCACAAAGCCAAGCTCTGTGTCAAAGTCAAACTTATTAGCAGTGAGGTTCCTGACAGTGTGCTTGTTCTTTACCAGGAATGGACAGAATTTGATGGTTTTATCATGTACACTGTGTATGTATACTGTGTGTGTATACTGTGTGTGAAGCGTGACCTGACTATGTCTGTCAACGCATGAAGATTATTATCACGGATATACCGTGTTGTGTATTTAAACAGAAAGCTTTGTATTTTATGGTGTCCTTATTCTGAATGACACTGAGCAGGCATTTATGTCTAAGCTGCTTTGACCAGCTGATACGACTCCCAAAATGTACTAATGTTCTTCCACAGCCTGCGAGTGCCACTCCCACGGGTCCCACAGCCACCAGTGTGACCCTGTGACGGGCCAGTGCCCGTGTCACCAGGGGGCGTCGGGACGCCAGTGCGCTGAATGCCAGGTGGGCCAGTGGGGTTTCCCGAACTGCCAGCGCTGCCAGTGCAATGGGCACGCGGAGCTGTGCGATCCCCAGACGGGCACCTGTCGGGAGTGCAGGGACTACACTACTGGGAAAACCTGCGACAGGTGAGGGGGGCAGAGATGGGGTGTGGAGATGGGGTGAGAGGGTTAGGAGAAAACGACCAAACTTCTGTTTATACAGCTGGATATTGTAATAGAGCAATTGTACCTCGCTGAATAATGCAACAACAGTTCCCCATTTGGAGTTATACGTCCGCTTTACAGTCACAGTACTACACTCCCAGCACATTACCATATTACGGGGGTGGGGGGGGGGGGTGTGAGCTAACGGGCTGAATAATAAATTCAGCTATGCAAGTACTGTCATCGGTCATATTTATGTGCTTCATTTTTACGCCAAACCATTTAATGCGATAAATCAAGTTGAGACCTGCGCCAGAGGCGAGGGAGCATCCGCTGAACGTCCCTCTGTGTGTATCCGCCGCAGATGTGTGAACGGTTTCTATGGAAACCCCGTGCTGGGGTCCGGGGAGCACTGCCGCCCGTGTCCCTGCCCGGGGCACCCAGGTAGTGGGCACTCGAACGGGGACACCTGCCACGCCGAACACAGCACCAACCAGATCGTCTGCCACTGCAGACAGGGGTACACAGGTGAGGGGAGCTGGAGACGCCACGTGCCTGCAGGCGATTACGATGAGTCAGGAGATGAGTAATGGAGGTCGTTTTTAGGTTGAGGCAAACATAAGCAGGAGAGGAGCACATTATATATACTCTGCACAACCTGCCCATGAGGGCCAACAGCTATAAACAGACACTCAAACAGTCTATGCAGCAAAACAATTTACTTAGCCTCTGAATGGAGCTGCTGTCAAAAGGCAGACAGTGCCTAAAGCGTCTCTGTACAGCAAGTGCGTAATATGCAGTTCTTATTTTTGTACATTCAAATGGAAAGTGGATGATGATGAGTCATAGGTATTCTTAGGACATTGTTGGCTTCTCAATTTGACAATGACGGATATTTACTAAATGTTTAAGTTTCTTATTTATTTATTGTTTCCGGAATGACCCTTTTGTCTTTGCATATTGAAACAAAGAAGTCTTACTTTAATGATAGACTAAAATCCGATGAAAATGACGGCTAACAAAAGCTGAAAACAGTAGCAATGGAAGAGTGAGATGCCAAGGGAAATGATAAACACAGACAGTTTCAGTTAAAGCTCATCTGCTCCCTATCCTGTCCTCCGCTGTGTTGTTCAGGCCCTCGCTGTGACCGCTGTGCCCCCGGGTATTTCGGGGACCCCGAGAGGCCAGGCGGAGAGTGCCGGAGCTGCGAGTGCAACCGCAACATCGACCCCCAGGACCCCGAGTCATGTGACCCTCGGACAGGCCGGTGCTTAAAGTGCCTGTACAGCACTGACGGCCCCTCCTGCTCCGAATGCAAGCTGGGTTACTACGGCAACGCGCTCGTGCAGGACTGCAGGCGTAAGTCACTGTGCATGTTCGGCGCTCTGAGGGTGGCGGGTCTGTAGAGGCCTCCAGGGATCTGCAGTATGTGTCTGCTCCAGTGTAACAACGTCTCTGATGGTGCATTACTTTCACATTTCACTGCGTACCATAATTAGGCTGTTATGTGAGCGTGTTTGGCGTCCTGTTCTGTCCTGGCGGCAGGGTGTACGTGCGTGACGGCGGGCACCCTCCAGCCGTACTGCGACGGGGAGATATGCCGCTGTGACTCTCAGACCGGGGCCTGCCCGTGCCGGGACAACGTGGTGGGGCACAACTGTGACCAGTGTGCGAACTACCACTGGAACTTTGGAACAGAGAGAGGCTGTGAGCCATGTGGCTGCCATACCCAGCACTCCAACGGGCCTCACTGCAACATGGTACAGTAGGGACTGACTGGTTTATAGTGGTCATACAGTGGTATAGTGGTTTAATTTCTTGAACAACATTTTTTTCATGGAAACAGGGACAGACTGCAACATTGTGCATTTTGTTCCCATTAGGAATTCATTACGGTGTTAAGAAGGGTCATATTTAACTGAGTGTCATATTTAACAGGGTGGCTGTGTGTTGTAATGGTTAGGGAATTGGGCTTGTAACTTGCTGGGTTGGTAGCTTGTGGGCAGGAGTACTGCTGTTGTAGCCACAATCAGGGTACTAAACCTGGACAGCTTTAGTGAAAAGATATCCAGCTATCTATAAATCAATTGTATGTAAGAATATAATCTGTGCAAGTCACTCTGGATAAGAGGATGTGCTAAATGCGGAAATGTAATGTAAACTTGACTGTGTTTATACATAACTACCATATGCAGTATCACTAAAACCCCAAAGCAAACAAAGAGAAAAATGATCACACTGTGTCTCTCTGCCTTGTTTGCGGATTTTTTTGTTCCGCTATTGTATTCCTTAACTCAATGGCAATACTGTATGTGCCTTAATTTCTTGATTGTTTGCATTGCCTTTTAGAAAGCACTGTTTTTCTCAGTTTCCTTCCGGTGGGTTCCATGGTTGTGCCTCCCTCCCTCTCTGTAGTTCAGCGGGCAGTGCCAGTGCCAGCCGGGGTTTGGAGGGCGGGTGTGCTCTGAGTGTGAGCAGTTCCACTGGGGAAACCCACAGGTCCAGTGCCATGGTACAACATCCTCATCTCACCCACTGCTTTTTCTCTGCGTTTAAGCTTCTTTTCTGATAGCTTGTCACTGCTTTATGTAGCTCTTAGTCTTATGTAACATGCATACAGTGAGCACCATTCATTGGACAGTGACACATTTTTTGTTATTTTGGTTCTGTACTCTAGCACTTTGCAATTCAACTTCGTTGTCATTGTATCAGACTGCTTTAAATTGGGGGTATTTACATCCATATCGGATGAACCGTTTAGAAATTATAGAACCTTTTGTATAGTCCCTCCCATTTTCGGGCATCAAAAAATATTGGACAGTTTAACATAATGTAGAATAAAGTAATCATTTTTAATATTTGCTTGCCATGACTTCCTGATGTCTCTGACCCAACAAAATCAAAAGACTTTTGATATCTTATTTTCTTGTACTCTTACAAGCGGTACTATAACCTCTCTGCATTTGAATGGATCTCTATGGGAATTGGGGGGTGGGACTAGATTTAGCTGTAAATTACACTGGAACAGTATGGAACACATGGTTGGCTAAATGGCTCTAAGTCCTCAAGGGTCTGACCTATCAAACAAGCCTTAAACCATCACTCTGCTGCCAGATATGCAGTAGATATGGATGGATAACTTGAAGGGTTTCTTCTCCTGACTTATTTTTCGATGGAGTTCAATAGGAAAATTTGCCAGGAGAAACAACCCTTAAAGCGATCCATCCATATCTACTGCATATCTGGCAACAGAGTGATGGTTTGAGTCTTGCTTGATACCTCAGACCCTTAAAGACTTAGAGCCATTTAGCCAACCATGTGTTCCATACTGTTCCAGTGTAATTTACAGCTAAATCTAGTCCCACCCCTCTTGATAAGATATCAAGAGTCTTTTGATATTGTTGGGTCACAGACATCACATCAGGAAGTCATGGCATGCAAAGGATATGTGACCAAATATTATTATAAAAATGATTACTTTATTTATTCTTTATTCTACATTATGTTAAACTGTCCAATATTTTTTGATGCCTGAAAATGGGGGGACTATGTACAAACGGTTCTATAATTTCTAAACTGTTCATCCGATATGGATAAAAATACCCTCAAATTAAAGCTGACAGTCTGCACTTCAACCTCATTGTCATTGTATCCTTTCAAACTCAAAGTGCTAGAGTACAGCACCAAAATAATAAAACATGTGTCACTGTCCAATTAATTACTGTATATAACAGAGCCTGGTTAATTAAACTCTGGGAAAAGACAATTTCAAGAAAATTAAGCTCAGCAAAATTCTATTTTGTACTCAACATGCACCACTTAAATGTGGCTTCATTGGATGACAGATGAATATTTTCTTTTGCTAGCCAAACCTATCTGTAGGAGAACTACACCAGACATTACAGTTGCATGGCCAATACACCTCCTAAACATAATGGCTGTCTTGCACTTGTGCTGTTTTGTCTGATGTGTTTCATCCCTTTCTTGATGGTCTGGCAGAATGCAACTGCCACCCGTTTGGCTCGGAGACACCGCAGTGCAGCCATGTGACCGGGGCGTGCGAGTGCAAGGAGGGGGCGTCGGGGAGGCACTGCGACGAGTGCGCCCGCGGGTTCACCGGCACGTTCCCCAAGTGCATGCCCTGCCACCCGTGCTTCAACCAGTGGGACGACGCCGTGTGCCAGCTGCAGAGCGAACTGGACCGCATCAACCAGATCGTCCAGGGAATCCTGCAGAGTGGGCTCGTCCCCGGCTCCAGCGACAAGAGAATCAGGGCCCTGGAGGAAAAGCTGGCCCTTATCAAGGACCTGATCCAAAATGGAGACCACGACAGGATCTACCATCTCATCGTCCAGTCCACTGACGACCTCAGGTAAGGATAGTTATAATCATGTGATTGTATATAGGGAATACATTCCTCAATTAACAAAGTGGTTATTTTCACATTAGCCTGTTAGTCTCTTTTAGCTGTAGGTATAGACTCGACATACAGCATATCCAGGGTTTTCTGGGTCATTTTATGGGTAAATTTGAGGAAGTGGGTGACTGTGGGTGAGCAACCAGGAGCTGGTAGAAAAAAACTTGACTGTGAAACCCCAGCATCAGTCCATGGGCCTTTAATTTGTCCTTTCACAATAAGACGCTTCCCATGAATCACACCAGGTAATCGTGGCAATGCTCAAATGAAAACTGTTGTCTTTTCCCTCCTAATTTTGGTGGCTAGAAACTTTACACTATCTATCAAATAATAATAAGACATATTTTGACATTCTGAAGAAAAAAAAAAAATAATTACATGATCATGCTCCTCCAACTGTTATTTGTGTGTTTGTGATAGTTTAAATGGAGGCGCTTAAAGCTCTGGGTTTTCCCGTTTCTCCGTGTCAGGGCGGAGATTGCGCTTACTGACGGGCGGCTCATGGGGATCACGCAGGAGCTGAACGACACGGCGCAGAAGGATGGGAAACTGCAGCAGAACCTGACCCGGACCGAGCAACAGCTCAGGGACCTGAACGCAACACTTGCCCAGCTCCGGCGTGAAATGGAGAACTTCCTTAGTGCTGGGTTTACAGGTAACTCCCATTCTCCACTAGAACTCTCAGCTACAGCAGCTATTCGCAGCTAGCGTAAAACATTATTGCAACTGTTTATAATATTGCATTGATATGCTGTATAACCGAAGCGTGATATATACATTTGAAATAACATTCATTTTATTAGTTGCTCTGGAAACAAAATCTAAAGAAAAACTAATGAAACTCAATGCAATTACATGACCAGTGGGACTTATGTCTGCATCGTCCATCCATCCATTCTTTAGAAGGCTCTTTAGAAGACATTAATTAAGCCCCATTTTAACGTGTTTTTGTCATCGCCAGTCCTTCCTTTCAAGATGAACTTGGTTTCTAATCTGGATCTTGTTGTTAAGTTCCATTAATAGAGGCACACACACGTTGGCTGCAGATTTCTGAAACGTGCTGCACGGATGACCACCTTAATTATTTCAAATGGGACGTCATTAGCAGTGCTCTGCTCCTGAAAAGCCCTCGTTTGAGGGTGTTTGATTAGGCTTATAAGAATCTTTTCAAAAACCTTCTGCATGCTAATCTTGGAAATTTAGAAGTGATAGTCAAGGCTAATGCTCTCTTGCAGGTCTGATTTCAGAATTCAGTATAAGGCAAGAAAGTCTGATCGGTTGTCAGTGTAATACTGAGCCATTAGCTGAGAAATCTTCCAGTGTGGATCCAATGCAATATAAAGCTTAATTATTGCTCATTGATGTTGGATGAATGATAATTTAAAACTTAAATTATTTAGCTTTGCTTACTGTTGCTATTACAACCCAATTAAAAGTAAATAATACACAATTAAAATAAGTAGAAAATTACATAGCTTCATTTATTTTTTGGCCATGCAAGTTGATATTGGTAGACATAAACAAACCTCATAAACAGCTTCAAAACGCTTGCATGGTAGGGAACTAAATTAAAAAAACTGTGGATTAAATGGCTTGAAAAATGTCTCCTGAGAGAAGTAAGACTTTTCATCTGCTGAATCATAGCAACAGGAATAACAGCGTGGGCTGAAAAATTAGGACCTGATTCTTAATACTACATTAAACACTGGTACAAATGCTGAGAACACAGAATACATCCATGAAGACATTTCCATAAAGAGACCACAATGAACATGACTCCTGTTTCTTTACTGAACATGATAAACCCGGCCTGCTCAATTATGCTTGGCCTCATTAGTACTTCACCATGCTGTGTGGGGCTTTTTAATCCGGCTTCTTGTTATAACAGGGCATAAATTGTTCATTCTCTCTTTCACTCCAGAACAGTTTGACAACATCCGTAAGTACTACCAGGAGTCCCAGGACGCGGAAAGGAAGTGCAACGCATCTGTGTCAGGTCCCAACAGCCCGGTGGAACAGTCCAAGCAGACGCGGAAGCAAGCCGAGGACCTGCTCAAAAACAGACGGGACAGGTACCTGCGCACCATGGCGGCTCAGAAGAAATCCCTGTCAGAGCTGCGCAATAAAGCCAATGACCTGAGCAGGAAGGTGGACCACGTGAGCGACAAGGTGAGCAATTGGGCCAGCAGCCTCACAGGAGTCGGTAAACAATACGGCTCAGATCTTCATCATGTCCCTTGCTTTTATTGACCGAGCCTCCTTCCGAGCTTAGCCTTTTGATTCTGTTCACTGCAATTCTATTCCATTTATATAAATTGGTAGATGACAATAAACAGCTGTGCCCCCGGAGGATTTAAATGCAGGAATGGTGTAACAACCATACTCTTTTTCTCCCAAATACCCTAAACAACAGGAAATTCATTTTTTCTATTAACTGTACATACACCCGCTTTTCTGTATTGTCATGTATTCCTGCTACCTTCCTACACCTACCTACCTCTTACCTGCACGGTAAAATATTAAATGTCCAAGAGGGATCAAGCCTATTTTATCAGGGTTGATTTAACGCTTTACCTTTTTGCTGTCATGTGGATGCCATGTGGATTTGTCTGCAGGCATTAGATTTTATTCAGTGTGGTGTCCCGCTTGATCTTTCCCTCAGTATGACTTTTCCCTGGGTGAGCCTGTTGACCAGGTGTCTTTCTGACCTCCTTCCTGTGCTTCTCTGCCAGGTGTTACGGCCAAGCCCCTTTTTTACCTATTGCCCGGGGGAGGGGGTTCCACTTGAGTGACCTCTATTGCTCCATGTATCGCCATCTTTCCAGGTGTGCGGCGGCCACGCGAATGCGAGCACCAACGGCAGCTGCCCAGACAGCCCGTGCGGGGGTGCCGGCTGCCGCGACGGCAGGGGGCAAAAGCTGTGCGGTGGAGAGGGGTGCGATGGAGCCCTGAGCGCGTCCGCTGGAGCCCTGAGACGGGCCACCGAAGTCACTGGCAACATCACCGCAGCCAGCGAGGAGCTGCAGAGGGTCTCAAAAAAGGTGCATTTCCTGTCCCCTGGGGATTACATGGGAAAGTCTGAGGATGATCTGACAGTAACTGGAGCCCCTCGCGGTGTACACACATGTTCCTCACTGCGGTGCTGCTGTTCCCAGCTCCAGGACATTGAGATGCTGACCCAGGATGTGAAGACTCAGGCCATGGGCACCCTGGAGAAGGCGCAGAAGAAGAAGGATGTCTTTGAAAAGTCCAACAAGCAGCTCAAGGATTTCATCCAGAAGATCAGAGACTTCTTGACAGGTTTGATTGGCCAGTGCGGTCTGAGCGTCTATTGAAGCAGTGAACTGATTGGTGATCGAACTGTAGTGCCGCAGCTTCCAATCACGTTATGTGATTAGCAAAAAGCCAGATCCCTCACACAGGAGCTTAGTGAGCTGTTGTTTCTGTTGTGCTTGAGGTTTCAGTATGTGTCAGGCACACCTACTGAACCAACTGAAATAATACCAAAAGTCGTCAACCGGTAATCGTATGGGAAACACAAATAACCCAAATGGTGCCAATAAATACTTCATGACTTTTTGATTCCTTTTGCTGATTTTCTCATTTCTCATTTGTAATCATCATTTTTGTTAGTCTTCTTGGAAATTCTCAACTGCCTTGCCCTTAAAAGTTTGTTAAATGTAAACTTAGCATGGCAGTAACTTGATACCACAATTTAAATGGCTGGATTTATACCTCCCGATGGCATATGTTGCATTTTGTTCCTATCCTGTTTAATATTGAGTTTTTTGTTCTGTGTGTTAAAGCCTGATGTGACGTTCATGTTTATTTCTCGGGGAGACTGTGTGAGTGAGCTGATGTTTGTGCCTTTTTGGGTGTGTGCTGCAGAGGAGGGAGCAGACCCAGAGAGCATTGAGACAGTGGCCCAGCAGGTCCTGGCCATCTCCCTGCCAGTCAACAGCAGTATGCTGGCGCGCTTGGTGCAGGAGATCCGGGAAAACATTGCAAACCTCACGGATGTGGAGAGTGTCTTCAACAGCACCTCGCTCCAGCTCCAAAAAGCCAAGGAACTGCTTAACAATGCCCAGGATGCCAAGTAAGAGACACAGGCGCTGTTTGGCAGGTTTTGCTGGTCGATGTGGAAATGGATGGTGCACTATTTTTCAAAACTTCATCCCCAGTATGTGTGATTTTAACTTACTGGTTGGCTTAGTGTTCTCTGGGATTGTTTCAGTATAATGGACACAAACAGATGGTGTATAACTGACACTAACAGAGGGTGTATAACTGACACTAACAGAGAGTGTATAACTGACACAAACAGAGTGTATATAACTGACACTAACAGAGAGTGTATAACTGACACAAACAGAGTGTATAACTGACACTAACAGAGAGTGTATAACTGACAGGAACAGAGAGTTTATACCTGACACTAACAGAGAGTGTATAACTGACACTAACAGGATGTATAACTGACACTAACAGAGGGTGTATAACTGACAGAAACAGGGTGTATAACTGACACTAACAAAGGGTGTATAACTGACACTAACAGGATGTATAACTGACACTAACAGAGGGTGTATAACTGACACAAACAGAGGGTGTATAACTGACACTAACAGAGGGTGTATAACTGACAGAAACAGGGTGTATAACTGACACTAACAAAGGATGTATAACTGACACTAACAGAGGGTTTGTAACGGACACTAGCAGAGGGTGTATAACTGACACTAACAGAGGGTGTATAACTGACAGAAACAAAGGGTGTATAACTGACGCTAGCAGAGGGTGTATAACTGACAAAAACAGGGTTTGTAACTGACACTAGCAGAGGGTATATAACTGACACTAGCAGAGAGTTTGTAACTGACACTAACAAAGGATGTATAACTGACACTAACAGAGGGTTTGTAACGGACACTAGCAGAGGGTGTATAACTGACACTAACAGAGGGTGTATAACTGACAGTAACAGAGGGTGTATAACTGACACTAACAGAGGGTGTATAACTGACAGAAACAAAGGGTGTATAACTGACGCTAGCAGAGGGTGTATAACTGACAAAAACAGAGGGTTTGTAACTGACACTAGCAGAGGGTGTATAACTGACACTAGCAGAGGGTTTGTAACTGACACTAACAAAGGATGTATAACTGACACTAACAGAGGGTTTGTAACGGACACTAGCAGAGGGTGTATAACTGACACTAACAGAGGGTGTATAACTGACAGTAACAGAGGGTGTATAACTGACACTAACAGAGGGTGTATAACTGACAGAAACAGAGGGTGTATAACTGACACTAACAGAGGGTTTGTAACTGACACTAACAAAGGATGTATAACTGACACTAACAGAGGGTTTGTAACGGACACTAGCAGAGGGTGTATAACTGACAGAAACAGAGGGTGTATAACTGACGCTAGCAGAGGGTGTATAACTGACAAAAACAGAGGGTTTGTAACTGACCCTCCTAGAGTGAAAAGATTCATGTCATTCTGTGTTTGCAGGAAAAGGGCTGAAGGGGTAAAGGACACTGCAAACCAAACCAAGCAGGCACTGAACACCGCACAGAAAGCCATCACCATGGCGGAGAAGGCCTTGAAAGATGCCCAGAAGAGCATCAACAGCACTCGGCATGCCACCTCTTTGGTACCGTGTCCTAAACTGCATACCCAGTCCAGGATGGGCAGTGATTGTATCCTGTAACCTTTTAGCACATGCAAAACTAATAACACAACCAATGATTTCTGAAAAACAAATACCATGACCAATCATTGGTCATGTTATTGAATTTGCATGTGCAAAATGGTTTTGCACATGCTAAAGGTCTAAGTGGTTTGTGTCTTATCCTCTGTCGTTCAGTCGGTAAATGCACTCATCACAAGAACAGGCCGGGCTCTATTACTGAGATATTATACAATACGATGGAAGTTTATTGTCAGATTTCTCTGAAATTTGTTTTTCATCATAGCAGCTCCATTTAAAAAACGCACATCATAAACAGGGTTCAAGGCATGGGACACAAACAATGAAATTACAGTCAATTATACAGACATCATCATAATATCAACAAATCACAGGAACCGTTAGGTTACCCCCACATTGGACTATAGTCGAGGCTTTTAGGCCCTGACTATATAATTAGCCGACCATGACCAGGAGTCCATAGCATTGTGACAGAATTGGCTTTGTTCTGCCAGGGGAAGTATATATTTAAGTTGACCGAGATTCCTCAGATTTTGTCTGCATTCGTCACAACACACTATGTGCCAAAGACAATTTTTAATTTTTAATTAAGATGTGATAATGCCTCTGCTTTCAAGATGAATATAGAAATTAAAATTCAGTCCCACTGTCTAGTGTACAAAGTGGTTCTTTCTTTATTAACTGTAGGTCCAAAATTCAGATAATTAACTACTCCTCTATTTGTGTATGTAGGTGGAGGACAAACTTGTGGGTATGGAGGACAAGCAAATGGATGCCATGATGCGACTGGCCAACCTTTCGATGGGGATAGAGTCACTGAGGAATAAGACAGAGCAGAACAGAGAGATGGCCCAGGATGCCAAGGACAAATCCGATAATGCCACCAAGGCCGCTGTGGGACTGGACCAGGTGCGTGTATTTTTATGAGCAAAGACGGTGTTAACATTTTCCTTGGTTTTTCAGTTGAGAACTTTGTCCCTCGCCTTATACGGGACTCACACATTGTACAGAAGACAAACAACTAAAGACACACACATTGACATAAACATTGCAGTGTTACTAGAATTTGCATGCACATCTATATAACTCTGCTTAGTTTAATCATTTTTCATGAGAAAACATGTGGAGCCGGTTTCCCAGACTTGGATTAAGCCTAGTCGTAGACTAAAAGAAAAATTCAATGAAGCCTCCATTGAACAAAATCTTTGTCTAGAACTAGGCTTAATCTATGTCTGGGAAAAGAGCCCATGATGTCACACCCTGGATGTTCTCTGTCAAAAAGTGGAGGAGCTGCCCTTGGTCACATTAAAAGGATAACGGTTCAGTTTTTACATCTTTACCTCCCATAATTCAGATGACAAGTATAACACAAGCAGAGGAGAAATTAAAAGTTTCTTTCTCCACTATGTGTAATATGAATAGGAGAATCAGATGGATTCAGTCCCCTCTAAACTTTAGAGAACTTTGTACATTCATTATTTATGTACAGTAGTTTGATTTCTGTGTTTTATTCCCGTTTCTACCGGTGACAGCACCGTCGCATTGTATTGTATTTCTCCTGAGCTGAGATGTGAAATTGCTCGTTCATTGGTGCTTCAGGGGCTGAAGGACGCCGAGGCAAAGTACAAAGAACTCCAGGATAAAGTGGATGGCCTGGGAGGAGGGGCGCAGGGTCTGGGGGACGTGGGCAAGAGGGCGAGAGAGATCAAGAAGCAAGCTGAGGACCTCCTGATGAGAGCCACCAAGGGAATGGAGATGTTACACAGTACGTCAGCGTCATGCGTCTGCTCTGCTGGGGTCACGGGGATGACGCAATGGTCAAAAACTGTTGTTCGCTGCTATGTGAAGGGTGGACGCTAAGGCTGCTGGGATAGCTGGCTTTCTCTTGTCCATGTCTGTAGCCTTGTTATCACATGACTCATGCTTGCGATCCTAAATGAACCAGTGGCATTGAAAATACAGTATTATCCTTTTAAACACTGAAACCTGAACCTGAAATGAAAAGCCCGGATCTGTTTGCGATCACACGCCCGTGGTTGTCGAAACTGGAGATGTAGCACAGGTCCATTATTACAAATATTTTGGTGTGCATATTGATAATAGCCTGTGCTGGAGTGTCCGGGTACACAGTGTTTGCTCCAGAGTTCCGCAATGTCTTTATTTATTTCCAATGCTGCTCTGGGTTTTTGGAGTTAACCAGACAGCCCCTTTTCTATCAGGCAGTCATAGGAAGTGTCACATGCTACAGCATTGGTAGTCTGGTTTGCCTATTTGATGGCCGCACTAAAGTCTTTAATTGCCCGCCTTGTTCAGACAGCCATGAAGGGTATGGGTGTGAGTCAGAACCATTCCCTACAAGCTGTCTATGAACAGAAAATCGTGAGACAGGCTAGGAAAATGATTTCCGACTCCTTCCATGTACTCCATGTTCCAGCTTCTCCCCTAAGACAGACTCTATAGGGTCCCTCACTGCAAGCTGAACAGCTGCAAGCACCCCTTTATCCCCCTGTCAACTCCTTAAAACTCCTTATGCACCAGGAGGGAGCATGTGCAATGCACTGCATTATTCTGTCCAAAAGTAAATCTTTAATCTTATGTAATTTTGCTCAATTATTTTAGTAAAGATATTACATTACATATCTATACAGTGCATGTTTTTGTTTTGTCTGGCAAAAGTTTATATTTTCCTGGATGTCTTCCCGAAATTTCTCTTTTCTAACTATTCTTGGCATAGCTAATTGATGTTATGTTTATCTGAAAACCTGGACCATTGTATTTCTCTAAGAATGTACTTTTGGTGTTGGTTTTGTATCGCAGAACTAGAGAAGAAGTTTAAGCAGAATGAGAAGACCATGAACACTCAGAGGCAGAAGCTGGCTGAGCTGGAGCAAAATGTGACCAGCGTGCGAGACGTTCTACGCGAGAGCGCCAGGCGGTACAGCACCTGTCAGTAAAGCAACTGCCGTTCCCCTGAGCCTCTCAAACAACAGCTGGAGAGTAAGCATCTCTAGTCCCCCTGACCCTGCGGGTTCTCCCTCCAAAAGCCCAAAAACATCACTCCTCTCCTCTCTACACCGCTTCAGTTTTAGAATGACATCCGCACCAATGTATGTGGTATTTATTAAAGTTACCAGGACTGCAAATGGACAATTCATGCCAGTTTTTATTTTTATTTTTTTATTTTTTTATTTTGTGAATTCAAGAGAAAGACCCATCAGTCGGATATCAGCTTTAAGGTTCTGTATGCAAAGCAGTCATGTGCCCTTCCTCAGCAAACCTTCATTCAGAACCACTTTCTCATATTGTAGAGACAGGTAAACACTGTATAGCATGAGGATTTTGCCCTTGGTATTTCTTTGGGCTGAACAGCTCCATTTCTGCCTTACTGACATTATTTTCAAACAATGGGGACCCAGCCTTTGACTTTTCTGGAATAACGCCGGAGCTTTAGCACCTAAGATGGAATCCTAAGACGGAATATTAACTGGTTCATGAAGAGCAATGCGGTTTGACTCAGACTCAAGAGAATGAACTATGGAAATTAGCATTTTGGAGGATGACTAATTATTGTATTTTCATAAACCAAAAAAGAAAAATAATGATTTCTACACTATATATATATATAGATATATATATATATATATATATATATATATATATATGTGTATATATATATATATATATATATATATATATATATATATATATATATATATATATATATACATGCCTATAAGCTATTAAATTGTTATTGACATAGACAACTATGAAAAATAAATGAATAAATATACATTTGATATAAATTTCGAAAAGTCTCTGAGCATTTATTTACACTACATTTACTACACTTGCCTATTTATTATCATAAACAGTAAATGCATTTCTGACAGAAACAGAAATTCAGTCTGAGTGAAAGTGACACAAGGGGGCGCCAGAGAACAAATGAGGAAACAGGGAACTTTATTTATTTTATACTTTGCTTTATTTACAGCCTTGGACATAAATATAAGTCTATGGATCATATAGATAATACCAGTTTATCTTTAAGTGGACATCATGCTCGAGGATAAATAAAACCTCTCACTCGTGTATGTACCAGTCTGGTAATAGTGGGTGTAATATGAAGCGCTATAAGATTATTCCAAGGTGCCACATGGGGTAAGAACTCTATCCTCTGCACCTAAGAATAATAGGCTTTAATTCCAGGTTAAAATTGCTGTTGCGCCCTTTAGCATGGGACTTTATAGTTCCATCAGAAAAACTGAAAGGGCCACAGTCTGTAGTCATAATATATATAATTGTCACACTGCAAAATGGTTTCTGCTAAGCAAATACATAATGTGATGTAATAATAAGAAATAAAGTTTCGCTGTTTATATATCTCATATTGGCCTTTATTTATCTTGCTGTGGAGAGGCCAGTGGGGTGAGGAGAGGTGACTTCACATCTTTGCCCCCTCTCCAGTTAGGGGTCACTGTCTTTGGGAAATTCCTTTGTGAGAATCAGTGGTAGGATCAGTGGTTTTCAACCCCTTTTCCAATGTGCACTTTGCGTGGGGCCCGGTCAGGGGGGTTGAAAAACATCTATTAAATTGTGCAGTAGTTAACCTTGTAATTATGTCTTTGCACTTTCCTTGTTCTATATTTTGTTCAGCTTTTGGTGAATGTATGCACAACAAACAATTTGTCAGTTATACTTGCTGCAGTCTACATTTTACGTGGATGCAAGAGTGCTTAATTGTTCATTTACCAACATCACTTTTTGTAAAAACCATTTAAAAAGCTGATCCTTTTCTAATCTCTCTGCATTTCTGCACAGAAAGGAGCAGTGAAAGGTGTGTGGGAATGGTGCCTTAAATGGTATTTTTAATACTTTTGCAGAATATATACTGTATATACATATATAGGCTATTCTGTCTTTTAAATGTCACCTTCTGTATGGGGGTGGGGAGTCTTGTTCACTTAAACAATCAAAGTGAGTCCTTTGAATTCGTTCTCGTGGACGCGCATTCCAGTTTCAAATTCACGTGTGCTCTCAGTAAGAGGTAGTTCCAAAACCAGTGCTGGAGTTCTTAATGTGATGCGTGCAGCACCCACTATTGTAATCCAGAAGTTTGGATTTAATTGTTTTTAATCAATGTGCTCTTCATACACGCTGCATACTGGACGTTCATATAGCCATTAACCGTTGACTTTATCGTTGTCTGTCATTTTGAAACACAGGTTACAGCTGTTGTTTATCTTGAGCGATTTCAAAGATTCTTTCAATTCAGAAAAGCCAAGTAAAATATGTAGCTGGGTTAAATTGTTTTACTTAGCTAGAGCACAACGTATCGGGTGGCTTCAGAATGATTTATTATCCCAGTGCTGTAACGCACTCCTCTGTCTTCGTGAGGTTCAGTCCTGGACCCATTGGGGTCCGCTGCACAGTTTTCGTCCACCAGCCACTGCGCTCCAAAACTTCTCTCAGGAGTTCAGACTCCAGTAACTGTGAACTGTATCGCTGCAACTGGAAGTTTAGGATCCATACATACGAAACAGCGTAAGTAAAAAAGAACAAGTGAATGAGCGACACGAAGTTTGAGTGAGGGGTTTTTAAAGAAAATACGTCCGTTAGACCATTACAGATAAGCTCGTCTTGATTATGAATTACTTTGTGTACGACTTCTCCGTTGTGAAGTTTTTTGTTTAGCATCTGAACCTAGTTTAGTTATTTACTTACTAGCGTTGAGTGTTTTCATGTAAAAGTGGACATATGCCGACACAAGCATGCGGATGCTGGTATATTGACTAAAAGAATAGAAACGTTCTGCCGCTTATATTTTCTTATTTGACATTTCAGGTTAAAAAGAGAAGCCAAAGAATTTTTGAACCCGACATGCACGGGTTAATTGTAATATTCGTATGTGGTAAGTAACTTCTGAAGGCATTTTTGGATCTTTTTTTCAAATGTCATTGAGGTGTTCCTACACATGTCATCATCCCTTGTATTTATAATTGCATATATTTGTGTGCGTGTGTATGTGTATGCGTTCTTTTTCAGCAAAGATATTAGACACATAGTAGTCAAAAACTTTTTGCACATTTTGTTTCAGCACTTTTCACTGTTAATGCCTGCTATTTTGGTTTTAATTTATTATTATTAGTATTATTATTATTATTATTATTTGTTTTTTAATGATAATCATAATAATAATAGTAATAGTAATAATTCCACTATGTATTCTTATTTACACATTTTTTATTTTATTTTATTTTTTTTAAATAATAATCATAATAATAATAGTAATAGTAATAATTCCACTCTGTATTCTTATTTACACATAGAACAAATTAGGTCGAACCAAGGTCCACAGGTAGGCACTTTTTTGCAGAAATGTAATTGCATAGCAGCACTGCTGGAACAGTGTGCACGGACATGGTGCAGTAACAGCTTAAACAGAACTGACTCCAGTCCGGACGGCCAATGTGAACATTTTGCAAACGTGTTATGCCAATAGTGATAAACACTAGGAGACTTTTTGGATGGCATTTTCACATAGCTTACAAGTCAACTTGCCGCTTTCAGGTATCTCCCTCCCCTTGACCTCTTTTTATTGCTTGTCTCAATGCCCCCTTTTTGAGTTATTTGAGGATAATCTCAAGTTTGCGGAAGATAAGGAGAGGAATGCTTTTGCCACTGCTTCATAGTCATGGCTCAAAAATAAACATTCTTTTTTTAACCTATGTCTCTTTATATGGCCACTGTGCCCCAGTTTCAGACCCGTGGGTCTGCTCTGTACCACACACACTGGTCTGATATCTCAGGAGGGGGTGTGGGTTTATTTAAACTGTAGGGTGCTTTGAGTCACCCACTATCCTGGTGCAGAGGTTTTATGTTTATTGCCCTCCTAAAAGAGCCTTACTGAACCACAAATAGCATCTTAACTCAGAGACCCCCAGCCTTCCTGGGTGGTTTATTTTAGCATTGTGGCCCTGTGGCTTTGGGTGGTGGGGTGGGGGTCGGGAGGGGGCCTAACAAGTGGCTCTGCATTTGGTTCTCAGTTCTTTACGGTTCTCAGTTTTACGTTTTTTTATTTTTAATGGATGACATGGTATGGATCATGTCTTGAGCATAGCGTCTGTTTTTTTTTTCAATTAAATTTTCAACGTGTGCCACTCCAGTCACATGGGACTTTTTAAAGATCCTGCAATGAGAATGTGGAAGAGTGCATACAGGGGTTCAAATCCTGTTTGCTAATTATTTTAACTGCTGGGATTGATTTTTGGTATGAGACATTTACAAGACATTTGGATCTACCTCGCTCTTCCTCAGATGAATTTAAATGGTGTCTGTCCTTGTCAGCAAGAAGCAAACTTGGAGATAAAAATTTTATCTTCGTCCTTTCTTTGCATTGTTCACCCTCCACTTAGCAACCCAAATAAGAGAGTGAATGTGCACATCATTACTGATATTGTAAACTAAAGAGTGACAAATTATTATAATAATTCTACCATACAAGAGCTCTTTACAAAATATATTTTAAAATGCAATTCTGCATTTAAGTATGTCATAAAATATTAGAAAAATCTAAGAGAAAACCATGCTCTGTAATGACAGAGATAAAAAAGAGATAAAAAGAAAAGACAGTACTGAGATATGAGATGATAAAGTACTACAGAAATAACACAAAACTTAGACATGTGGGTTATACTCCAGACTACTTAAAAATTACAAAATTCTAAGTAATTGACAAAATATTATTGCAAATATTATTGGAAATTATAGTAATGCCTTGCATTTATATAGTGATTTTTAACACTCAAGGCGCTTTATAGTGATGAGAGGGAAGCTCTCCTCAACCACGACCAACTATAGGCCAGTTACTTTAACTTGCATCGCATACAAGACCTTGGAATCTGTCATTACGGATAGGGTAGATTTAGTCCTTGAAAAATTAGGATCGTGAGGGCTCAATATGGCTGTCTGGGAAGAATGTAGAAAAAAACAGACAGCACTCACTAGAATACTCATAAACTATTCATTTATTCCATAAATGTATGAAGCACAATAAGTACAGACATTTTGGAGCAAGTCTTTTTCAGCACGCTAAACGTGCAAAAGGAAGTATATTTCATTTTCTATTGATTCTTCATTTCTGGAGAAGAAGACCACATTTAACAAGTCTCCTGGACTTTTTTGAGGAAACGTTGAATTGTACTTATGTTATTACATATTTGGAACTAATAAAGGAATTGCAAAGGGACACAAAGTGAAATAAGAAGTTGTAAAACAGTAGAGACAAAATTTGTCTTTTGTGTAGAATGGATTAGATGGATCATGTGTGAGCAAGGAAGTGGAATCCCCCAATGTCGGGACCCGTGCTCTTCCTTATTTATATAAATGACTATGGTAAAATACAGGTGAAAATCAAATAGAATGAATACAGTCAAGTTATGTTGTTAAGCAACTCCTTCATGCTGTTACAGGCAAATCTCATATTGACGCAAATAATATTTTGCACAATGAGTTATTAATGCTTAGAATAGCCTGCCAGGACTCATATTGAATCATCGGATTGTTCAGATATATGCATGAAACAGTGCTAAGACACACTGATGAGCCTAGATGGGCTGAATTGCCTGTTCTTGCTATTACATGCTATTATATTCTTAGATGAAGGAGTTCTCTAATTTCTGAAATTATAACCAGGTATATTTAGAATAGGGTATTATTTCTGATGGATTACACATGGGGTTGGCAGGCAATTTCAATAATTAGATTCCTGAGAGTATCTTCCATGTTTCTTTTGTGCCCATTGGGCTTTAAAAAAACTGTTTACAGCTATTCTTATATAGTAACCACCACTCATATTAATTTTACAGCACTGTTGGCTCATTGGTAGGATTCATGATGACTCACAAAACGATTGAAGTCAGTGTCGTTTGTGCTCAGTTGTGTCATTTAATTTCTTATTTTGTATACCTCAGTATTAGATCTGTGAATTATTATACACTGCTTAGTGCTTATTACCCTTTCATACACGTGTGTGTCTCATCCCATATGGAAATGTAATATACTGCAGTATATTTTAAATATATTGTGATGATAACTTTGATATATTTACAATATACTGCAGCATATTCTTTTTCCATAGGGGATAGCTTAATTCTCAATTGATGACTGTATTTTAAACAGCTGACATTCTTCTGAGAAGTATCGTCTGCTACTACGATTTCAAACTTGACAAATCAATTAATAACTTTCTTTCTAGTTCCAAATAATATGATGCTAGAGGTGTGTATGGATGCCAAGATGGATGGAACAAAAAGTGATTTGTTGAGCTGCGATTGAAGCGCAGTGAAGCGCCCACGTGCAGTACGTAATGTTGAGCATGTCATGTGGGCGTCCTCTTTCTACTGTACAGGATCTTCGCTGTTCTGATATGTGGACCAGATGGAATTTGTGTGCTTCCCTGGGGTCATGTATGCCCAGTTGGAGGGAACATGCAGGTCTAACAGAGGGGTGGAGAAACCCTCTGAGATTCAGGCTGTAAAAGATGTATAAAGCATTAGGTCAGCAGCTCTGCAAACCATTTTCTGTTTTTTAAAATGAATCCATCTTCAGGATGTTTCTATTAGCTCTTGTCAGCTTTACTTTAACACGTCTCTCTCTCTCTCTCTCTCTCTCTCTCTCTCTCTCTCTCTCTCTCCCTCACTCTCTCTCTATTTCTTTTTATCTCTCTCTTTCTTTCACTCTCTTTCTATTTTTTATCTCTCTTTCTTTATTTCTCTCTCTCTCCTCATGCAGTTCTTTGCCACTTTGTTACCTTAGCGGACATGTGGTGAACTCCTGCTAGGTCCTAACCAAACAGCCATTCGTACTGATTTATAAAGTGATCGAGGTCCCAGTGTTGGGGAGTGAGGGAGGGGTCTGTGAGACCTAGGAGAGCTGCCCTATGTAAAGGAAACAAACTGTATTTTTAAAACGCAGCTCACCATGTCCTGCTATCCCGGGGCACCCTCCCAACCTGAGCAGGGTGCCAGCGCTGCTCTCTGAAGGGCTCCAGCCATGGGAGGGGAGGGGGCCTGGATTTTTTATAGCACTTCCAAAAATTTGGGCTCCACACTAGCTCAACTCATTGGGCAAACCTCCTCCTCCAGTCAGTGTTGACAGGCTCCGGTGAAGGCTGTCATGCATATATCTGGCACAACCCTGGACTCAAGCGGGTCCGCTTTCAGCCTTTTGTGGTTTGGAGAGGAGCAGAGGGAGAAAGTAATTTTAAAAGTAAAATAATAATGCACGGAAAGTGACATTTTCAAGAATTCTGTCAAGTCATTATTGAATTAAAGCATCTATTTTGCTCCAGCTACAGCTGTCTCGTACCCTGTGTTTAACCTCTAGAATCCTCTACGGGAATGTTTCTTCGCGTGATTGACAGTGTTCCAGGGCACGTGTCGTGACACAAGTGTACTGGAGTGATTTTAATTGTCTTTTGCTCCCATTCTGGGCCCTCCCAAGTGCTCAAACGATCCCGTACTGACGGCGGATATGCTTGTGCTTGTGCGGGGAGACAGACTTTACCTCCCACGTGCATCTCCAAGGAGATTAGCATTCGAGGGGAAAGTACAGAGTGTTGCCGCACACCCCGCAGTAAACGAAAATGAAAGGCTTCCGTGAAGGTTTTTTTAAAAAATTTTCATCAAAAGGAAGATGAAATTAGTGGCTTGTAAAGTGCGAGCACTGCATATAGCTCCCTCCGAAAAGCGGATTAAACAGACGAGGAATAACTTTCCTGAACGGATGAATGCCAAACCCACACATGAAAGGGGAGCGGCTCTCAGAAGCTTTCTGTTTCTCCTGTTGCTTTGAAGCGGCAGTAGCCTGCCTTTCCCGTGGGGGTCTTTGTTTGTCTTCTTTTTCTTTTTTTTTGGAGTTTAATTGAGTGGCGCGTTTAAACACTTTTTTTTCCTCTCTCTATTTCCTTTAACGCATAGCAGGTGTTTGTACCCATAATCCCTCTGTTCTCATTAGTCCAGGTGAGGATCAAGTCATCGCCCCCAGGCAGGCGACGGTAGCGGCAAGCCTGAGATGTGTAGGGCACAGATTCCGGAACTGTGGCTCGCAGAACAATGGGGTGGAAAGCCTGTCGGCACAGTGCGCTGCTCTACGGCAAGAGAGAAACAGGAGGATGAGGGAGGGGCTACGGGGAGAGAACAGGTCTGTTTATATGTAGGAACAGCGATGAATTAGCTTCCCCTCCCCTCCGCCCCCCAAGGCAGCGAATTTCAGAAGGTCTGAGAGGGAAAAGGAAGTGGAGGAGGAAGGAAAGATTACTTCATGTATGCTGCGTGTTTGACGGGGCCGTAATTTTGTTACAGTGCCCTTGCAGGCTGTGCCGTTGCATAGGTATGACTAGTTGGCATTCGTATGGGTTCCTCGATCTTAGGTTGCAGCTGTAAATCATTCATTCTCACGGTAGAACAGAGCTGGTCTTTGTGCGGCTCCCACAGTCGACCTATTCTGCCCTGAGCAGAGAGGGAAATACTCATTTTGACAGCGGTGTGACTGATATCTCCATATCTTTCCTCTCCATTCCCTCCCTCCCTTTCTCTTTTTCCCTTTCACTTTCCATTTTTCAATCTCTTTGCCCTGTTCTTCTTGTCTCCCCTTTGACTGTTGAAGACTCAATTTGTACTCTCGTTCAAACCTTTATACCCTTCTTTCTTACTTTTGCTTTCTTACCCAGTCTTTCTCTCTCTCTCACTTCCCCACGCAGATTGTACTTTGTTCCCTTGTTAGAAGCAGATGGCCTCAGTGGTCCCAAAGCTTTGTGGATGATGCCCGTTCGCACAGCTCTCTCATTAAGTGTAGAATGTGCCTAGAGACTCTCCAGCCACTCTGCCTCATCAAAGAACAGCCTCCTGCCACCTTTTCCACAGCTGCCTACCTGTGTGTAATGACGGGGTACGGCAAACACCTCGTAGAAAACCAGTTGCTGTTCAACACAGGGCAACACCTTGGCCTAACTTTCCTCGGCACGGTCAAACAAAGCAGAGGCTCGTCGGGACGACTTTAGGGAGGCCTGTAATTGTAAGCATCGTGGAAATGGCCCTGTCTACTTTTGGGCATGTTTCAGTCCGTTTTATTTTAATTTTATCCTGGAGCTGAGGTCTGCTGCAGTCATCAGGAATCATCGGTTCTCTCCCCCACGGTGCCGCCCCCATCCCTGTCCCAGAGGACCCCTGAAGAAAAAAGAAAGGGAGGCCTGTCCAAGCTATCGCTGTCTTTTCCCTAACCTCTGTCCCTCCCTGTGCAGTCTGTACTTCACTACTTCACCAGGAGGAAAAGTCTAACTCTGCCCCTGCCTTCCCCCCCACTTCTTTTAACTTCATCAGCAGCAACCAGACCATAGGAATAATTGCTCCGTTTTGCTAAATAAATAATTGAAGACAAATAATTTTGCCTTTGTTCCCAGAAGTTCTTGTTTATTGGTCTTAATCCAAGCAGGGTGTAATGCAAAGGCATTACCCGCTGTGCTGTGTGTTGTTGTAGCAGAAAGTTATGGGTTTTGTTTAGATAATTCTGATTGGCTGTTGTCTTTGGTTTGATTAACATGACCATTAACCTCTTCCTGCACAAGGGTGGGAGACCTAGGCCCCGGAGTCCTGCATGTTTTTTATCGTTACACTTGGATGAGATATGAATTTAAACACAAAGCAGAACTGAAAGAATTGGAACCAAAACAACTGTAGCCCCGGGCTCTGAAACCTGGACCATAGCCACTCCTCTCAACCTTTTTCCGTGCCATATCACCGCGGTTGTCCTTACAAGAGCAGAGCACCTCCAAAGTTCTCAAACATGCACATTCATTCTTTTTTTATTTAAGTGTAACACGTAAATCTTCGGCCTTGCAGCTCACATGTGCAGCATAGGAGAGAGCGGTGCCTGCCAGAGTAGTGGGTCTGGTTTTGAGAAAATGAACCATCTGCTGCACATCTGCGGCATGTGAGAGCGGCTGTCACGGTCTAGGCTGCCAGAGCCACTGCCTCACCTGCCAGCTCCTGGCTCCTTTCAGCATTACAGATGTGTGTGAATACAATCAATGTTTGGCGCACTCTTTTTAACCCCAGGTTTGATCAAGGGCAGATGTTCCTGGTACCAGCCTCTGAGCTGAGGCCCCTGTTTTCTCTCCCGAACCAGACTGGCCACTCCCTAAGGATTCACGATTCCCAGTGAAATTCCCAAGATTCCGATGAGGAGGGAGCGAGCAAGGAAGAGTGAAATGAAAAAGGGGGGAGGGGATGCATTGGCTCTGTTGTCATGGGGGTGGCCAATACAGTCAATTAAATGGTGGATTAGCAGAAATGGGAGGACTGAGGAAAAATGTCTAACTAATTACCGAGAGGGTAAAAAATGTTGTTTGACCTTTTCCATCCTGTAGAGTTTTTTGAGATTTTTTTTTAGCTTTGCCAGACTGTTACTGTGTTCCAACGATCACTGTGATTCTTAGTTGTTCCCATGGTCAGTGTCGACTGGCAGTGACTTTTGGCCACTTTTTTGTCTGCTTTGCTCTAGTCCTGATGACATGATCTATTATTGTTGGGTTTTTTTAAATTCGGCATCTCCAATCCCACCCAAATTTGGAATGTCCAATTCACAAACTGTGTAACAAGCATGCTCATATACGCCCACTGCTGCCGGCTCGAGAGAGTGAAGACAACTCCTGGTTCTCCTCTGAAACACACGGTGTCAGCCAGCTGCTTCTTTTCACACCTCAGCCACAACCAGAGCAGATATGAAGGAGACCCAATCATACATGTTTGCAGAGAGCAAGCCATGGGCAGCCATTGCACTTGCATGGGCCAGATTTGATCCGAGACCACTGTGCTCACTATGCACTGCAAGCGGCAGTTTTACCGAGTGAGCTACCCAACAGCTCCTGTTGGTTTTATTTATGATTATCAAAAATAGCGTTCCATTAATTTTTGTTCTGTCTTTGGCAGCTCATGAATTTCAACGCATTAGGAACAATGTTTTGCCTGAAAAGATGTGAAAAGAACTTGGTATTTATTTAGTTGGTTTAGTATGTTTGTTTGTTTTCTGTTGAGGAAGTGTGTGACAGCCCTCCCAGTCATTCTTGAATGTGTCATCATAGTGTCATATGGCCATCATCCCGACTGTAAACAGAACACAGGGCTGTGCCATGGGAAATGAGGTGTATTTTATGGAATCAGTCAGAGCAGGGGCAACATTCATGCCCCCAACGCCACTCTCATAGTACTGAGTACTGAGCTGAAAAACCTTGTTGAATGTAGAGAGAGCGTTTTGGGGGGGAAAAATTGGCTTCCAGCTAATAAAGCTGACAGGCGGAGTAGTATTAATCCCATCCTGCTAAACAGTTCCAGCCGAAATGACAGGCTCTAATAAGCATACATACCGCAGGGTGAGCCCCTCCACAAAGACCCACTCTTTGTCTTGTCCTCTGGCCTGACAGGGAGATTAGCCCTGCCGTTCGGACTGGACGCCAACAAGGATGTTGGGAAAGATTCTGTCCAAAGTCATTGGGTTCGTTTTTGCTCTAGATGGAACAAAGGCCAGAAACACACGTTGAAGGAGAGATCCCCTATGGAAAAAGAATATGCTGCAGTATATTGTAAATATATCAAAATTATCTTCACAATATATTTAAAATATACTGCAGTATATTTCATTTCCATAAGGGGTGCACTTTAAAATAGATCTAAAATCGCAATCGCCCCAATTTCTTGAAACAGAAAAAATCTATACTTTTTGTATTAATGAAGTATTGTCAATTTTTCTGAAACTGGATAAAATACAGTACTTAATCTCACCAGCACTAATACTGAAGTGAATATTAACTGCATGTTCAGTCTCCTCCTACTGTTGAGGTTTACCCAGTTGTCATCATATATTCTACAACTTCACGGTGCATCAGAGTGCAGTGTAACAGGATGGTTGATTCCTAGTCCATTGCTCATAACAGCAGGGCTTTGTTAGGTTGGAGGTATTTTTCATTTCAGCTGTTGGCTGCATTCCTCACCGTTTTCCCATTTATGGCTAAGATCAGTGACTGGCAGGAGCCTGGTTCAGTGAGGCAGTGCAGGGCGAGCATCCATCTGCCTATTACGCTTGCGTGCAGTTATTAAAAACAGGGATTTGGTTGTTAACATTATGTAGGATTGAGTTCATTAGTTATGGTTGTAAACAATGAGCAATGTAAAGAATGTCATGGTACTATATGTGAGCTTGTGTGAGGGAAAGAAATGATAGGATCACGGTTTTTTGAATTTTCTCTGGGTTGACAGCAAGCCTAACACCATCGTCACCGTCAGCCCGCCACACCTTTGTTCCATGTACTGGGGTGTAGAGTACTGGTGTGATGGGGTGCAACAGGATGAGAGAGATTTCAGCGAGGTCCAAATTACAGCACACAATTGCTTGCCTTTGAATGCGTTCCAGTGACCAAAATAGATATCACGTTGCGGCTGGGTGATTTTTCTCACTGTCTCAACAAAAGCTGTGTGTACACACGGGCCTCTCTCTCTCACTCTCGCTCTTTCCGTCTCTGTCTCTCTTGGACCCTTCTCTTCCTTTACTCCTCCTTTCTCTTTCTCCTTCCTTCTCACTCTCCCTTACTCCCCTGTCCAGTCTAAATCAAAGGTTGGAGATCTGACAGCTCTCGGTCTTAGGTTATTTATTCTGGTAAGGGGCTTGCTTTTTGTCCTTTATTCTCCCTTGGTTGGTGATACAGTCATTGCAGTGATTAGCAGCAATTTCCAAAACAAGTTTTGTGGTTTTAGTGTAATTACAGTGGTCTGCCCAGAGCTAGAATTGTCAAAAGGGAGTTTTCTTTCAGCAGGAAGGGAACTGAGATAACATTACTCTGGTCCTTAGATAACAGCCAATCAGTACCAGAGCAGCATTATCTTTGCAGAAGGAACTTATTTTCCCACATGTGAATCCTGGTACTATCAGTGTAAGCAATTAGGAAGGCTTATGAACCAGGAAATTATCGATTAAATCATTTTGCTGTGACCTTGAACTGTATTCAACTTCATGTGTCACTCAGTATGGTAGACCCTGAGTGGACCGTATCAACGCGTTTTACATTTTTTTTAATGAAAGGACTACAAGCAGAACGTGAATCACATTTGTGCTGCTTATGACAGCGGGCAAGTGGGGACAGGTTTTGTGTAGGTCATGTGCGGGACAAGGCAGGTGGTTTGCAAGGTGCAAACCCGGTCTTGAGGCAGGAGCACAAAAGGCCCTGTGTCTTTTGGGCCATTTACTTGGAAGACGAGCCAATGCGTATGCGGAGCCTGGATGCAACGCGAGACCAGCGCTGGTGTTAGACAGGCAACACATTCTCCGAGAGCCGGATGAGATGTCGGGATCTTGTTGATGGCCTTCCGGATTCTTCTCTGAATGTTTCTGTGGCACGCACTTCCAAGGTCACTCGGGGCAGCCAAGTCTTCTCCTGATGACATTATTGCCATTTTATATGTACATCTGGTGACTGAAATTATGTTCACTGGAAAAGATACATGTGTGTACAGCATTTGTGCGTATCTCTAACTGAATGAGCATATCAGCTGTTCCAGATAGACTGTCAGTCAGGTATTCCCCCCCCCCCCCCCCCCCCCAGGAATGGTACACTTATAGCTCCCTCCTCTCTCCTTGAGGCGCTGTTTATTTCAGGATGCGGGGCAGCAAGAATGCTTGATGTCCCCTGGGTGTCATAAAAGTTTATTTTCAAACACACATATGTGACTACTCTGTCCTCTGTCCTCTGTCCCTGCCCTGCTCTTTGGTTAAGACCAAGTTATCTCTGCACTTGGCCGAGATACTATGGTGATGAGACCTTTTGTTAGGGCAGCCATTCTGATAACACTGAATGTTCTGGAAGCGTTTATGTACTGTTGCAACAATATTGCACCGATACAGTTGAGTGTTCGCAGCTCCAGATGGGCTGGCAGGTCACATGGTGCAGTCTCATGATGACTGACATCTGAATGTAGCTTTTTATCTTCCAGAGACAGAGGGATTTAAAGAGATCATGTTCTCCCTCCTTCTGCTTTATGTCGTTGCAGTCTGCCTTCTGTCTACAGAACTGTAGCTGTATTTTTGCATTCAACACATTGCTTTATTTGGACAGCGGCCTTCAGCGTGATTAAATATAATGGTTGTTTCTCTTGTCATCTTTAATCCTCAAATTTGAAAGCATGTCAGTATTTTGCAACTCCTTTCTCAGCAACTGCAATTGTTAAGGGTATTATGTGCAGAATCATATCTATTTCCAAATTTAGGTTGACCTAGAAGTCCTAGGAGACCTATTCATGGAGAGTAAAAAAAGTAAATAAAATGTTTGTGGTGTTGCCAAACCATTACAGCTTGCATAAAGCAATTATTTTCATTCTTAATTGGTGTTGTTTCCTATAATCCCCTTGGAATTGTCTGCCAGTTGAATAAAAGCCATGTAATGTGAATATATTATAAATAGTAAGTTACATTTATTTATTTTAGCTTTTCACCCAATGTATGCTGGGATAGCCTCCCCATGACCCTGACGGTTTAGGGAATGGATGTATGGATGTAATGTCTTCCACTGGGTGTTAGCTGATATAGTTCATTTTTAGACAACACCACCAATTGACACTGTGAAAATATCTGTGTTCCAGTCCTGGCTTGCTCAGTGGCCCTGGAACCAGACCAGGCCCACGGCTGTACCCATGGCAGTTGTTACCCGGCGACTGGCGACTTGCTGGTAGGCCGTGAGAAGAAACTGAAGGCTTCATCCACTTGTGGCATCAGAAGGAAAGAGCCCTACTGCATCGTCAGTCACCTGCAGGCAAGTTCTCATCATCCCCCAGGAAGCCTCTTGCTCTCAAATCACCCACAATCCGGCACATCTGTACAGTGGCTCTGTCCATATGCACCAGTACAGTGATGACCATCACCGTTATGCACCAACTGATGTCCTTCGTCTCTGAATAACTCAATTGCCAAATGGTCTGGATTAAATCCAGGCTGTCCGGAACATCTCTGTACCACGCTCGAGTGCCTCGAATAGATGTACCACTCAAGAGCCTTGAAAATGTGTCATATTAATAGCAAGCAATGACATATAATGGTAATGGCAAGCTGCAATAAGTATCAATATACCAAATACTTCAAGTTTGTGTCCTCAAAAATCTATATATCCGACTTGCTAAAAACAGCAAGAAAACTGATTTGACTGTTCTACTAATGCTATACCTCTGTTTGTCCAGAGTTACATTAAGCTGTGATCGATAATTAACAAGTCATTGGCACTCTGTCATTAATGTCTGTTACTTCTTTTAGTTCGTAAGCGGCCCCAAAAATATGGACCACTTGAGTGTGAAATGTTCACAGAGGGCTTCCTCCTCTGAACCCCCTCTTTGAAACCCCACCCCGCAGGATGAGAAGAAATGTTTCCAGTGTGACTCCCGGCGGCCGTATGAATCAGTCTACAATTCCGGCAGCCACCGCATCGAGAACGTCATCACCACCTTCAAAGAGCACCGCAAGAAGTCCTGGTGGCAGTCAGAGAACGGTACCTTTTACATTCATATTCAGTCTTAGGGCCTGATTTACTAAGACCTTTGGCATGTGCAAAACCTTTTAGCACCCACAAAACTAATAACACAACTAATGATTGGTGCAAAAAAAACTACCATGACCAATCATTGGTCATGTTATTGGTTTTGCATGTGCTAAAATGTTTTGCGCATGTTAAAGGTTTTAGTAAATCAAGCCCTTAATGTATGTTTCTCTGTGAAGCAGGGAAATCCTATTCTATATCTAAAAAAAAATTAACACGTAGGTGTGGCACGTGCGAATTAACGCACGTCTAAAATGACACATTATCCAACACGTAGTCAAAGCTTTATTTTCATTATTCCTTTAGTTTTAGTTTATTCTGATATTTTTACACGCAGACGAAAGACAGACATGTCCGAAACCTAAGTCTGTCGCAGTGAATAAAGTTGGCCACTAACAAGATACTGAGTTCCATGGTAACCATGGTAATGGGAACAGCATCAGGGCTTGGTTTGCAGGCAGCTGCCCTCTCCTGCACCCGCGGGCCACACAGACCCCAGCCATGAGAGCATGGTTCTGGACTCCCTTCAAAGCTCGTCTGGATCTCAGTATCGCACTGTTCTGAGCACACTGCGCTGATGTCAGTCAAGACCAGCTGCACAGATGTTGGTAATTACAGACTGGGGCTTCAGCATGGCTGGTCCCACTACAGCCTGGGCCTGGTAAACACCCTTCAGCAGCCACGTGCTGACAAATGACCTTCTGCGTTGTCGCGTGTTCACACTGATTTTTATTTGGACCGTGTATCACACGCAGCATGAATGTAATCATTGAATACAATGAAACTGCCAAATGGATTATTTTATGAGGAAACACAAGGCTGGTATACAATCAGCAACAAACAGTCAGTGATTCCCTGGCCTTTACTGAGAAGAGGAGCTGCCCTAAACATAAATGAGATAAAACACACTACAGCCTGTGGCCCCGCCTGCAGGAAACGGTCACTATTTTTGAACAATTTCCATGGAGGCTCTGGGGAAGCTCAAAATATGCGACACTAAACAGTGGAGCACTTGTCCAACACATGTGCTGACCACAGTGGCCTGTTGCTGGATGCAACGCTACTAAATTCCCCTGGATTGCCTTCAGTGGATGGGGGGTCATCACCCTATCTGCCACCCTGCTCTCAATCTTGGCATTGTCTGACCACTGTCTGCATCCTTAGCCGTGCTGAGAACTCAATCCTGTCATTGTGTGAGTGTGCGAGTTTGTATATGTATGTGTGTGTTTGGGGAGCGCTCCTTCCCATTACTAATGGCTCTCTCGATCAGCATTAGCTACACAACGCCCGCTAAGGAAAAACAGAGAGCCATTGAGCAGTCAGCCTGGCTGCCAGACCCCAGCAGGCCGCACGCCTTGCCTTTCCTCCCCTCTCGTTTCCTTCCTGTTTGGCTGCGCATTATGAATAACAGGTTAATCGCAGTTCGCTCCCAGCCCCCGTTTGTCACTGCCCATGACCGTGCGTCTCAGGGCAAGCCCCTCCTCCTCCCTCTCTTTTTCTCCCTCTGTCTGACTGTAACACACACACACTGCAAAAACCACATCTTAGCAAGCATTTTAATCTTATATTTAGACTTTAGAATCTTATTTCTGCTAGTTTTTTGCGAAATAAGACAAAGATTTGTCAGTGGGGTAAGATAATTTCAAGATTTGCCAGTGGGGTATGATAATTTCACTTGTCAAGCAAAAAGTAACTTAAAACAAGCTAATATTTTCCACTTTAGAGAAAAAATAAGATTTTATATCTCATTGCCAGACTAAAAGACATTTTTTGCAGTGCACAGCAAATGCAGTTATGATCATGGTGGTTAAAAGAACTTTAACTGCTGGCTTGCTTATTTTCAGAGTGATGCAAAGATGGACCAGTGATATTAGGCCTACGATAACAAGGGCTTACCTTTCGCAGGCTGTGTCTAACCGGTGAAAATTCCCTCCGTCTCAGAGGACCCCGGGGGCCGAACGACAATGATCTGACGACTGAATCAAAGAGCACCAGAGTCTCTCATTACTGTAGTATTCAGTTCTCATTCTTCAGCCCTGACGCCATTTGCTTTCCTTGATCTCATAGCCGACAGCATATAACCAGAAAGAAGGTTATAAAGCACCCCTGTCGTTTAGCTTATGATCACATGCAAAGACTGTTTTATAAAGAAAGTGACTTTGTGCTGTGCTGTCATTTAAAATATCTTGCCATGAAATGAATGCCCCATCAGCCGTATTGCATAAAAGGTCATATGAAACAATTCAATGTGTCCCTCCTCGCTCTCAGGCAAATACTTTCTGAAGTCGGGAGCTGTACAACGAGGGAAGGTGTTGAGAGAACCATGAAGAGTTTCATTAAGTGTGTCGTTTTTCTGTTTAAAATACCAGAACCCCATGGTGTAGGAGATTCTCCACAGCTGGGTCCTGTATAGCTACGTGTCAGTAGTGAGGTGGTCTTCCTTGTTCCTCCGTGGAGCACCTTGAGATGATCAGAAAGCACGAGTCCAGTCGATAGCTTTTTAACATCCTTGTTCTTCTTCATACTCCTTTTAATCTTTGTCAGATTGTTGATTGTTTTATATTCTCACACGTATTGTGGCTTTTATTTTTATTATGTTTGTATCTCTCTTCGCTGTGTTCCTACTCTTTTTCTTGCTTATAGTCACGTTACCTAAGTTTGGGAAACCCATGTGTGTTCCCTGGCTTGATTTGCACTCTACAGTGGATAACCATAATATGGTTGCCATATTACATGATTGTGTCTATTCACTCCATTCTACATGACGTACTGTGGTTTTGTAAGCACCAGTATACTGATACAGGAGATCTGCACAGCATCCGTACATGTTACCCTCTCTGCTGTGTCTTTAGGGAAGTCCAATGTCAGCGTTCAGCTGGATCTGGAGGCAGAGTTCCACTTCACCCATCTCATCATGACCTTTAAGGTGAGCGTCTCCGACAAACGGATCTGATACCGTTAAGCTCTGCTAGGTTGGCCTTAGCGCTCTGTTTGATTTACATTTACAAATCCTATTAAATGTGCCATCCGGAACAGGCACTCGCACAGGGAATTTGAGCTGACATTTACATTTTCATTTAAAATGGCATTTTGCATTAATGAAATGATCTCTTTCCAATGTGACAGACTATGGTTCACTTCTGTGTAATTCAAGTATTAAGCCTTTCCTATTAAAATTTTTAGTGTTCGGGAGATCTTGTGTTTTTTAATGGGGACTGATTGAAACCACTCGAGTCTGACCCCATTTGGGACCGGTTTCCTTGGTAACCCTTGAGAAATGACTCTGGTCTTTCTTGCAGACGTTCCGCCCGGCCGCGATGCTGATCGAGCGCTCTGCAGACTTCGGCCGCACCTGGCAGGTGTACCGCTACTTCGCCTATGACTGCGCCGCCATCTTCCCTGGGGTATCCCAGGGGGCACTCCGTAAGGTGGATGATATCATCTGTGAGTCCCGCTACTCTGACATCGAGCCCTCAACAGAGGGAGAGGTGAGCCAAGGGTGTATATGGGATTTATATATATAATTTATATATATATTATTTTAGATTTTTCAAAAAAAAAAAAGCTGAGATTCCAAATTGTAATGCCTATAATTTTTTTACAGCACATATATAGTTGGGCTTTTAGTGGAGTAAATCTTAGATTAATTGCCTCCATCAAGAGTGTGACATCTGTGTAAGCTGCCTCAGTAACCTCTGCAACAGAGTGGCAGGGTGTCTGCACTGCGTGTCTGTACTGCGTGTCTGTACTGCATGTCTGTACTGGGTGTCTGTACTGTCTGCCTCCTCAATGTGGGTTAAATAGTAGCTAACAAATTGCCTTCTCCTCTCAGGTAATCTACAGAGTTCTGGACCCAGCGATACGCATTGAGGACCCCTATAGCCCCAACATTCAGAGTAAGTGAGCAGTACATCCTGTGCATACAGGGGATAGTGAGCACTATTGCCTGAGTAATTCACCATGGCAGCGACCACTGAAGACCTCGCACTTGGAGCAAGTGGCCATTATAATGACCCTTTGAAGTGTAAATGGATTTACTCCTGCATATTTATGTTGAACAATCCAACTGTACACATATATTTTATGCTAAATTACAAATTGAAGTAGAAAACCTAGTGATTTAATTAATGAGAAGCATACGCAGCCACCCACAAACACACAGTGAAATATTTTAGTGTAACATGAAGAGATGGTGAAATGGAAAAACAGTCTCCCACACAAACAGCCAGGGCTTTATATATTTGACTGGAATTAGCTGTTCCAAGAAACCAATGAGCACAATTTTCCCTTACACCAAGGGCATACTTTAGACACACCGAAACTAGACACAAGCTAACATGCACAGCAGCCTTTGCCTATACATTCTTGTCCACTGGACTGAAAACGATGTAAAATGGATGATGACCAGGATTCATTACATTGGGTTGATGCACTGTGTGTGTAGGAGCGTAATAGCTTTTCATAAATTGTCAGATTAACTCTGATAGGTGAAGGGGGAATGGTCTGTTATGAATAGCTGCAGTAATTGTAAAATGCTAGAATTTGACGTGTCACTTAGCAGGGCCAGTGCAATCGTTCTGTGTAGCGCATAATCTCAACATCAGACCAAAAAACCGAGGAGGGGTGGAGGGGGCTCACATTAAGCCTTCTGTGTCATATATCTAACAAGGCGTTAGTTTAGTCTAGAGAACCATTCCTTGCAGAGGACAGAGAAGATTTGGGAATTGCTTTTGGGATGGAAAGTTTTCTATTATTTTTCTATTGCCTGCAATGCCCGAATGTCTCAGTCCAATGACTGAAAAATAGAGTTGGCGAATGTAAGATTTATAGAGTATTTTATACATTTATTTAACTCTATCCATGGGACTATCAGACCTCAATGATTGTTCTCGTTGGTGATCATTGTTTCACAAGGAGGGTTTCACAACCACCATATTTTCTTTGTGTTGTATGCCAGGAATGGATCCTTTACAAGGCCAGCTGTTGCCTCCGCCCTAACATTCTGACCCAGATCACATTAGCAATGTGATAACCGTGCTCCCATATTATAGCAATGAAGGGAACACAACCTTCTCTGGCTGGGACCCCTCTGCCAAGGAACTGACCCCCCCGACCCCCCAGCCCCCCATAGTTCCTCTTCCCTTTAATTTAAGTCACATAATTCTCTCCGCATCAGATTTCCCATCACAAATACATTAGTCACTGAAATCCCTTCACACTTTGTATCCTGCTTAGTTTTGTATGTCTCATTGTGCCACAGATGACTGAAATAGCGAAATACCCTCCCTCCCTCGGAGTGGGAAAGGGAGTAGCTTTTGCCACGGTCAAGGTCCTGAGAACAGGTCTCCACTCAAAGAAAAGAGAGACAGCCAGATAACAAAATCAGCGAAAACTGATAGGCCTTTCAATTGTTTCTCTTGCTCTCTCTTTCTCTCGCTCTCTCAGTTTCTGACAGACAGACACAGACAGACAGACATTCAAACGCACGCAAGTGCACACACACACACACACACACACACACACACACACATGCACACAAGCATACACGCCCACACACACGCACGCACACGCACGCACACACATACCTGCAAGGTCTGTGGGGGATTTTTGCAGGATCATCTCTCCTACGCATGAAATAAACTTCGACAAGAGAACACATTGTTTGTGAAGTTTATGGTATTTCATAAATCTTTGCATGTGTGCATTGGATGCATCTGGACATCATCTCTTTTATATAACCACACTCATACCTTCGAGGTCATCATAAAATCTTCTGAATTTACACACAAATCTGAAGCGCAGTTAACCTGGCTTTGAAGTGGAAGTGCCGCAAATGGACTGAAGCGAAACAAATGGTCTCACTGTGTGTGTGTGTGTGTGTGTGTGTGTGCGTGTGCGTGTGCGTGTGCGTGTGCGTGTGCGTGTGCGTGTGTGAGCGGGAGTGGGAGTGGGAGTGGGTAGGGGGGTAAACCAGCTGGACTTTGACCTACCAAATGTGCTGTGTCTGTGAGTGATTTATACCACATTCTCTGAGGATACACACAGTAGCAGCAGTGTCTGTTTATGATTTTAACACTCTCGCCCATTCCCCGATTTGCACCCTGTCTTGCCCCATTGCCCCTCTCTGATCCAAAACCAATCGTTCAGGCACAGTGGGTCTGCTACGCATGACTGGAGGCCACGTCCTCCCACCTGAAGTTAGACTCCTCCCCTTGGAGTGGGACTGATACAGGGGACAGGAGAAGCACTTCCTGCCGTCAGCAGGGTGTGGTCATCCAGCGAGGGGGAAACCCATAGAGCCAGTGTGCGGAAGCTGAATAGACCACAACAAAGGACTGTGGTCCTTCAAAGAAATGCTAACTTTTTTTGAAGTTTTGATGTTTGAAACTGCTCCAAATATTGTGACGAAGATAAATATCTAATATTTTTCAAAAGTGCTCCTCTGACTAGAGGGCACTTTTGACTTGTTGTTTAGGAAATTGCAAAATATCAACAAAAAAAATAGGGCTTTCTCACCCCCTCCTTCTCACCGTCCCCTCTCTTCCCCTCCACATTTCTGTCCTTTAGACCAGCTGAAGATCACCAACCTGCGTGTGAACTTCACCAAGCTGCACACGCTAGGAGACAATCTGCTGGACTCGCGGGTGGAGATCAAGGAGAAGTACTACTATGCCATGTATGAGCTGGTGGTGCGCGGAAACTGCTTCTGCTACGGCCACGCTTCCGAGTGTGCCCCCATAGCTGGGATCAGAGACGACATCGAGGGCATGGTGAGAGGGGGGAAGGGGGGTGGCATTCCCTGCAGGGGCATGTTGCTTTAACTCTCGATGGTAAAATCTGTGTTCCGTATGATACGTTAACATCCCCATTACAGTGGGTAGGTACACAATCTAGGATATTAAAATGGATTGTGATAGCAGCATTTATGTAATTTACAAAAATAATTAAATGAAGAAGGTTGAAATATTAACCAAGGGGATGTCACCAAGAAAGTCTAAAGACTGGATAGTGGCTGACACGTGGGTTGACATGTTCAGAACAAGGTACAGATGTAGCCCATTCATAGCCACAGATCTTGGATCATTTTCCATCCTTTGCACAGAACTGAATAGGATACCGTGAGTGGGCAGTACTGGGATCCAGCTGAAGATTTTCAGTACTAAAGGTACATACTGTAATATTTCCTCCCACACCCACAGGTGCATGGGAGGTGTGTCTGCAAGCACAACACAAAGGGCCTGAACTGTGAGCAGTGTGAAGGCTTCTACAACAACATGCCTTGGAGGCCAGCTGAGGGCAGGAACACTAATGCCTGCAAGAGTAAGTGAGACACAGCAAAGCAAGGTCTGATTTTTTACTGCTGCCTCAATGGAAATTTAAAGCTCTTGTTATATTGAGCTTTGGGTGGTACATCCTTTAGTTGGCCTGTTCCTTTATAATTAGTTTATTACTTAACACCTAATGGAGTTTATCAAGTTTGTGACAACCAAGGGCTTTGTCTGAGTGCCTCTTCTGATATTTCCCAGAATGCAACTGCAATGGGCACTCCAGCCAGTGCCACTTCGACATGGCGGTGTACCTGGCCACAGGGAATGCGAGTGGCGGGGTCTGTGATGACTGTCTACACAACACTATGGGCCGCAACTGTGAGATGTGCAAGCCGTTCTACTACCAGCACCCAGCGAGGGACATCCGGGACCCAGGAGTGTGTGTGGGTGAGTGAAGGGGCTACCGTTCCTTGTATGTATGTTGTGTTTGAGTGTGTGTGTGCGTGCATGCGTGTGTGCGTGCGAGTGGGTGTGTTTGTATGTGTGTTTGCGTGCGTGCATCCGTGCGAGTGTGTGCTTGTTTGTGTGTGTGCGTGTGTGCATGTGCGTGTGTGTGTGTGTGTGTGTGTGTGTGCGCGAGTGCGTGTGTGGGTGTGTGTGCGTGTCTGTAATGCGTGCATGCGTACGTGTGTGTGTGTGTGTGTGTGTGTGTGTGTGTATCAGTGTAGTTAATGATTTGTCGTATTCGCCCTGTCCAGCTTGTGATTGTGACCCAGACGGCTCTCTGAACGGGGGCATCTGTGACGGGCATGATGACCTCTCCCTGGGCACGCTGGCTGGGCAGTGCCGCTGTAAGGACCATGTGGAGGGGACGCGTTGCGATAAGTGCAAGTCTGGCTTCTTTGGGCTGAGTGCGGAAAACTCCCGCGGCTGCCAGCGTGAGTACCACCCATAGGGACCCTGCGTCTGGCAGCAGATGCATCAAACCCCTGTCTCTCTGCTGCCCCCTGGTGGCTGTGTGACAGTGCTGTGCATCTCTAATCCCCTTTCCATAGCCTGCCAGTGTGACCCCAGGGGAACGGTGTCCGAAAACCCCCAGTGTGACCCTGTCAGCGGAGACTGCTTCTGCAAACGCCTGGTGACCGGGCGCAGCTGCAACCAGTGCCTGGTAAGATCCCTGTCCTGCCCCCTGTCCTGCCCACCTCCACCTCTAGCCCGCTAAATCTATACCTACACTCGGACTGTGCTACATCCACACCTCCATTTTACCACCCCCTATAGACAGTAAAATGTTCACTGTTAAATCGACTCTGATAGAATACATTTTGATCCCTCTTGGACTGATATAAACTCTTTTTGCATTAAATTAACACTAAAGATTTTGCAGTTTACTTTGCTAAATGTGCTCCTCTCCACAGATCTACAAATATGGATATACTGTATGACATATGTACTTTATTTCACAAGTCTTTATCGTATTTATCTATCTTTCTTCCATATTTGAACATATCCAACCTTGTGTTGCTTTATCATAAGGGCAGCAGTAGATGTGTTTTTACACTGCCAGTGAATCATATCCTTGCAAAGCCCGTGTTTTCTCTCTTGGCCGGTAACAGTATCCAGGAATGTGCCCTCTACGTTAAGCACCATTGTCTAAATTTAGTTCAGGGACTCAAAGCCTTTCCGGATGATTTACACGTGCCTTAATTGGCCTCTCGGATGCAGGGAGCGTCACAAAACCTGATCTAAGACAGACTATACTCCCTACTATATTCTGCTCACAGACTGTAGCTACATGTTTTTTTTTCCAGTTATTTTCAAATCTGTACCTTTGCTGCTAGTCACAGCACGCACACAAGCACGCACACACACACACACACACACACACACACACGTACACATACAAAACACACACAGCTACTATCTATTGTTCCTGATGATAATAATGTGCCTACAAACAAAAGCTTCAATTGTGGAAAATTAGCTGTGTGTTATTACTGTAAATGTCTGAATACGTCGCTGGAATCTGAAACAATATAACAGCTGTGGAGTGCCTAACGGGCTCAGTAGCTCCACTGGAGCCAGAATGGAGTGAGCAGTGCTTGGAAGCTCCTGTAAGCTGGACAGGGTGTGTGCTCAGTGCCTCTCTGTCTCTTCTGCTCCGCCAGCCGGAACACTGGGCTCTGAGTCACGACCTGAATGGCTGCCGAGACTGTAACTGCGACGTGGGCGGGGCTACCGACAATCAGTGAGTGTCCTTTCTGTGTGGACCTGTTTGTGTGTTTATGTTTGTGTGTTTGCATGTGTGTATCTGTGTGTGTGCGCACAGAGGCCTTGACCCAGCGATCTCGTCCTCAGTTGCTCCATGGAGACGGGCCAGTGTCGCTGCCGCAGTCACATGACGGGCCGTCAGTGTGAGCAGGTGGAGTCTGGGTACTACTTCATAGCCCTGGATTACTACACCTATGAGGCGGAGCTTTCCAGGCTGGGACAGGTAACACTACGGCACCCTCATTACTGCTGCCCTGCCATGACATGTACACTATGCACGTCGTACACCTTATGTATATGTGCTCCTGGGTTTGTGTGCCTGTCTATTCCTCCTGTGTTTGTGTGCTACTGTTTGTTTGTGCGCCTGTATATTTTCCCTGGTGCGTGTGTGTATTGGATTGCTCGTCCGTATATGTGTTTCTGCCTATGTATATGTGAAGGTTTGTGTGCCCAGGTGTATTTGTTTATGTATGTGTGTGTGTGTGTGTCTTGTGACTCACTTTTCTTAGGACTTAGCCATAGCTTACCGACATAGCCTTATAGACTCAGCCGTAGCTGTGAACTAGACTCGATATTCATGTCTGTGGATAGCTACTTCTTTATGAGAGAACTGTACTTTTTCTGACCTGTTTGTAGTTGTTTCAATGATCTTCGGTATGCTCTTATTGTACGTCGCTTTGCATAAAGGCGTCTGCCAAATAAATATAATCTAATGTAATGTGTGTGTGTAACTGTGTTTGTTCTGGCAGGGCTGCTCTGTGGAAGAAAGAGAGTACCAGCCGGGCCGTCCCATCACCTGGACTGGTACCGGTTTCGCTCAGGTGCCTGAGGGAAGCAGCCTGGAGTTCTCCATCAACAACATCCCCTACTCAATGGAGTATGACGTCCTGATTCGCTACGAGCCACAGGTGAAGGCCACACCTCTACTGTATCCACAACATGAATAATAACACTGTGCCTTATAACACAGCCCACAGTGAGCCTCTGTCTTTCGCAGAAGCATTCTACTCTGTGTGGGTTGTACCTGTGTGAGTGAATGATAATGTGTGTGTGTGTGTGTGTGTGTATGATCTCCAGATGCCAAGGGACTGGGAGATGGTGCGTGTTACAGTGGTGCGGCCTGGTCCGATCCCCACCAGCAGCCCGTGTGGGAACACCATCCCTGCAGACGACCTGCTGACTGTGTCTCTGCCTTCTGGAGCCAGGTCTGACTGGGAACCTCACTACTGCCTCATACACACACACACACACACACACACACACACACACACACACACACACACACTTATATCATCTCAGCCACTGTCGATGGTCTAATCTGTCTAAACAGCAGGATGATTCTGATGAGCGCATTTTATTGTGATTTCTTGAACGGTTGAGTGATTTATCGATTGCATGATTGCGCGGGATGGTTTGTTGATTGATTGATGGACGAGTGTACATTGCTCATGTCACAGGTACGTGGTACTTGCCCTGCCTGTCTGCCTGGAGAGGGGGGTAATGTACACCCTGCGCCTGGAGTTCACTCGCTACTCAGGTCGAACAAAGGTCCCCAACACCAAGATTCTCGTAGACTCAGTGAGTACCTGGCTCCTCCCAGCACTGTCTTACTATTGCTATATAATATCTTACATTCACCACATAAGCAAAGCGGTGAAACCCTCTGCATATTAAGTTGGAATCATTCATACACTACATGGCCAAAAGCATATGGACACCTGCTCATCCAACATCTCATTCCAAAATATGGAGCTGGTCCCCATTTGCTGCTATAACAGCCTGAACTCTCATGGGAAGGCTTTCCACTAGATGCTGGAACATTACTGTGTGGATTTGCTTCCATTCAGTTTGAAGAGCATTAGTGAGGTCAGGCACTGAAGTGGGGCTATTAGGCCTGGCTCGCAGTCGGCTTTCCAATTGATCCCAATGGTGTTTTATGGGGTTATGGTCAGTGCTCTGTGCAGGCCAGTCAAGTTCTTCCATACCGATCTCGACAAACCATTCAGGAAAGGGCCTTCCCCAAACTGTTGACACACAGTTGGAAACCCAGAATCATCTAGATTAGAATATCATCGTATGCCGTAGTGTTAAGATTTGCCTTCACTGGAACTAAGGAGCCTAGCCTGAACCATGGAAAACAGTCCCAGACCAAGGGGTGTCCACATATGCTGTATCTCCTTCCAGTTCTTTGTCTTCCTCTTTTCATTTCATTTTTCCTCCTTTCTCTTTTCCTATATCCTCCTACCTGTCACCATCTTTCTCCACTCTTTCCCTCTCCTCCTCCGTTTTGCCCTCACCGTCTCTTTTGCTCCCTCCCTTCCTCTCTGTCGCGCAGATCTCTCTCCTTCCTCGTTACTCCTCCCTGGAAATGTTCATTGCCGGGGACCCTGCCTCCATTGCCCGGAAGCAGAGCTACGAACGCTACCGCTGCCACGAGAGTGCCAAGGCCGTGTCACGCCCGCAGCTCAGCGACTTATGCGCCAAGATGATCATCAGCATGTCGGCCATCATCAACGATGGGGCCCTGGGTGAGTAAGGATGGACAGGCTGGCATGCAGCACAACCATACCCATAGCAATGCATAACAGCCGGAAAACTACAGGATAGGGACAGAGCATCTCTCTCTCTCTCTCTCTCTCTCTCTCTCTCTCTCTCTCTCTCTCTCTCTCTCTCTCTCTCTCTCTCTCTCTCTCTCTCTCACTCTCTCTGTTAGGCACACAATGGGTTAATCCTGATTCACTCCCCCCTGTGGCTGTTACTAAAATGTTAATTTCTATGGTAATTGTTATTTCTGTGGTATATATAATCTTTAAATGGGCTGATACTGACGCAGCGTGCCTCTCCTCCAGCGTGTCAGTGTGACCCCCAGGGCTCAGTCAGCTCAGAATGCGACGCCCGGGGCGGTCAGTGCCGCTGCAAGTCCAGCGTGATTGGCAGGCGATGTGACAAATGTGCTCCAGGGACTTACGGCTTCGGGCCAGCGGGCTGCAAACGTGAGTGTTCCCCGCCCCCTTACAGGGACCTCCGCTGTCTTTCATTCAGTCACACAGCAGCTCATCTGCTCTCATGCTGTTTGTCACCATGATGTATTTGCAACTGCTGATGTAAAAATTACTGCTAATGTTGAAGTCATTGTGATTATTGCTTTTACCTTAATTATCTTGATTTGCTCAGAAGGCATCCTTAAACTTATTTTATATCACTTAATTAGCACTAGCTGTGAGGCTCTACAGATGTGAGCTACAGCTCAAAGTTTATTTTCAGTGCGAGCAACTTGCAGTCAGGATGCAATCAGCACTAAACATGGCATTTGAAAAAGGAAAATAATGTGATTCTCAGGTAAGTGCCTGTGGGCAAATGCTAGCTGTTAGACCCAGACAGTTAACTCTCGTCGTCTTCATTTGAGCTTTTGTTCTGACGGCGCCCCCTGCTGTCTCCCTGCCCAGCATGCGAGTGCAGCCCTGAGGGCTCCCGGAGCCGTCTATGCGAGCAGTACACGGGGCAGTGCCAGTGTCGCCCTGGCGCCTTCGGCCCCCGTTGTGATGGCTGCCAGGCTGGCTACTGGGGCTTCCCCAGCTGCAAGCCATGCCAGTGCAACGGGCATGCCAAGGAGTGCCACCAGAGGACCGGCAACTGCCTCACCTGCAGAGACAACACTGCAGGGGACAAGTGTGAGAGGTGAGGACATCTGGAGAAAGTGACAGAGAAGAGGAAGAGGAGAAAAAGAGGAAGAGACAGAATGGGGGCTTGCCTAAATGTTTTCTTGTTGGCAGCTGGTTCAGTATTTTGATGGTGATGTTAATAAACCCCTGCATTAACCTGTATTGATTTCCCTCGTAGGTGTGCTACTGGATACTATGGCAACCCAGTCCTGGGCTCAGGTAGCCAATGTCGGCCCTGCCCCTGCCCCGACGGCCCCTCAAGTGGACGCCACTTTGCTGCCTCCTGTTACCAAGACAACCGGAATCGACAGGTCGTCTGCAATTGCAAACAGGGATACACAGGTGAGCATTGCTAAGTGGCTCCGCCCTCTGCCTGGCTGATCCATCTCCGCATCATCATGTCCAAGATGAACAGTTATTTTTATCATAACAGTGTTTATTTCTCAAAGAAATAAACACAGGGGGTAGTTATGTTTGACAAATATTTACCAATCCATTTTCACTGTTTCCGAGAACCCAAAATCAGTAGACATAAATGAATGATAATGAAGTATTGATAATTTTTAAAAGAGCATGCTATTTGCACTAGCTAAATATAATGCTAGGTACACTAGAACATACTATGTACACTAGCTAAAGAACATGCTACGTACACTAGCTAAATATAATGCTAGGTACACTAGCTAAAGAACATGCTATTTACACTAGGTAAAGAGCACGCTATGTAGCCTACACTAGCTAAAGAACATTCTATGTACACTAGCTAAAGAGTATGCTATGTACACTAGCTAAATATAATGCTAGGTACACTAGAACATATTATGTACACTAGCTAAAGAACATGCTATGTACACTAGCTAAATATAATGCTAGGTACACTAGCTAAAGAACATGCTATTTACACTAGGTAAAGAGCATGCTATGTAGCCTACACTAGCTAAAGAACATGCTATGTACACTAGCTAAAAAGTATGCTATGTACACTAGCTAAATATAATGCTAGGTACACTAGCTAAAGAACATGCTATGTACACAAGCTAAACAGCATGCTATGTGCACTAGCTAAATATAATGCTAGGTACACTAGAACATACTATGTACACTAGCTAAAGAACATGCTATGTATACTAGCTAAATATAATGCTAGGTACACTAGTTAAAGAACATGCTATGTGCACTAGCTAAATATAATGCTAGGTACACTTGAACATACTATGTACACTAGCTAAAGAACATGCTATGCATACTAGCTAAATGTAATGCTAGGTACACTAGCTAAAGAACATGCTATTTACACTAGGTAAAGAGCATGCTATGTAGCCTACACTAGCTAACGAACATGCTATGTACACTAGCTAAAGAGTATGCTATGTACACTAGCTAAATATAATGCTAGGTACACTAGCTAAAGAACATGCTATGTACACTAGCTAAAGAGCATGCTAGCATGCTATGTACATTAGCTAAAGAGCATGCTATGTACACTAGCTAAAGAACATGCTATGTACACTAGCTAAATATAATGCTATGTGCACTAGCTAAAGAACATGCTATGTGCACTAGCTAAAGAACATGCTATGTACACTAGCTAAAGAATATGCTAGGTACACTAGCTGCCCATTCCCATAAACCAAGATAATCCTGATGGATCATAGTCTTTGATGAATATTTTAAGAGATCCATAGCTGTGTACATATGTACAGCTGTGTACAGGGATCGTTGGTTTGAGAATGTATAGTAGTAGTGTGTAGTGTGGTTAAGCCCAGGAGTCAGTCAGGCACTGATAGGCCTCAGCAGTGGAAGGAGAGGGGAGTTGGTGTTCTATGTCCAGGTCAGTAATGTCTGTTGTTTCCCCCCAACCCCATTCCACCCACCCCTCAACAAGGCATAGGGATGGTTAAGCGCTCCGAGGGGAACGTCCCGCGTGAGTAATGGAGAACCCCCCCAAAAACCCCCACCCCAAATCCAACCCCTGCATGGCTTCAGCCTCCTCCCCACGGTGCTGTGTCACAGACTCCCACCACAGTGTAGACAGGTTGTGTCCCCCAACATTATGTTTCCATCAGCTTTTTACCTTTGTACAGGGGTTAGAATTAGGGTGGGGTCCGTTTGGTTCAGTGCATGTGAGGATGGGGTGGGGTGTGTTGGGGTAGAGTGGGGGTGCACACACTGCCCAGTGCTTGCAGTTCTTGCTTGCTCAAGCCGGCACACAACTCAGGGTTGCCAACTGTCTAGAAATGTAAGGACAGTCCATAAACATTTGGTTAATTAGGTCTGTAAATCAATGAATCACAAAGTTGCTGTTTGGAGCTGTTTGGAAATTCATATTTAAATATAGACTTATGTAATTGCACATATTGCCATGATGAGTAAAAGCTGCATTGGCTAGCTTTTGATTGTTGTGTTTCCTGAACATGTATCTGTGATTGATAGATAGAGTAGTTGCAACTTGCACCTTTTGGTTGTCAGGCATGCTTGTAAAGGGGCTCTTTAAGTGCCCATCAAAAAACGTTAATGAAAAAAGAGATTACTTTCGACTGTCTTTAGAGGGCCTTCTTCCTACTACCGGCTGACGGGGTTGTGTAGCGGCAATTCTCCAGTGGTTGCTACGTGTTGGGAATTGAATAACATAGGGTTCAATTAACTACCAAATTGGGAGAAAAAGAGGAAAAAAATCAGAAACAATTTTATTTATTTTTTTTAAAAGAGGGCTTTCAGCATTACTCATGATAGGTGTCAGCAGTCATGCATATGTCTGTGCTCTGTATATGCATGCAAGTGCATTTTGAAAATAATTTGTTTGTTTGATATTCCTGTGCATTTGTGTTTATGAAAAACAGCCATTTTCTCCTTCAATTTGTTAGTAAGTGCAAATTTGTAAGGTTGGCAACCCTGACTCAAACACAGTATAGTTGGGTAGTCACCCACCATCTTCCTGATGCCCTGCTGTCTGCCACAGAAAGAGGATAAAAAAGGGGGTTTTGCCACGCTGTCAGAGAGCACTGTAATACAACCCACCACGCTGCAGATTGCCACATGAGTGCTAGAAAACTTGGAGACACAGGGGGGAAAAACTGGATAGATTTGCTGCAACAGGAATTTAATGTACATATTCTCTCAATGCTTGTACTTTTCTGCAAAGTACATAAGAAGCTTTAGGTGCCTTACACATCCAAAAGTCAAGCGCCAGTCACGCGCGCAAAGCTGCCTTTCATCTCGCTCCGTCAGTTTTTAACAATTAGGGACTGGGAACTGAGAAGGCCTTGTTTGGAAGCAGGTGTACCTCATGCTGTGCCGTGTCTGGTCAAACACAAGCTGCCCCTCCTGATTCATGTATGTACGCTCAGCATATATTTCCTGATCTCTGCGCGTGCTTTGCTCTCTGGAAGGAGAAGTGCTGTTGGCGGACAGCAACTACTGTTAACACCAAGTCAACCAGATCTGAGCACTCCTCTGCCGGCCCAGCTGCCATCAGCTGGATGAAAAATGCCAAGAATGTTTTCCTTTCGTGGCATTCGTCTCAGAATATGTCTGGGGAAGAGAGTTCTTTCAAGTGTTAGATAAATATTCCCCGATGCGCCATTACATTTTATGGGACATTACACTCATTTAGCAAGCACACTTATTCACAGCAACTTACAAAATTAACTACATAGGTTCATACAATAGTGCAGTAACTAGTGAAGAGGCTAGTATCACCCTCATTAACCAGTATTCGAACAACAAGTTAATCAACTATGCTGTTTATGCTTGACTATACAGCATAACCAACTATCATACTGCCTTGAAAATGTGTGACTTTAATGTAGGTTTTCACTAATAGCTAGCAGATTAGCATTCTGCTGATAACTGTTTAATCAAGCTATACCGAGACACTTCCTTTCGGCAATGCAGAGTTGCAAAAAAAGTATTAATTTAAATATGAACGCTCTAATAAAGATTAACACATTTTTCTGGTATTATTGTAACTCACATTGTTGTATTTGACATAATGTATCAGTGGTCTATTTTAAACTTTTAAAGTGGTCTAGCTTAAGGTTTGTGTAAAAAGGTGTTTGGCTGCTTCAGCGCACCAGTTGTTTTCTTGATGTAGTCATATTTCAGTTCTGAAGCCAGTTCTTGCTCTGGGCCATATCTGTTGAAACCATCATGCTCTGTAAGGTTTCTCTCTTGGTCTGTTGGAAAACCAGTTGGAAGTTATATTTCCTCGGTGTGGCCTTGAGTGGAAGCTGGAATCCTCTGAGACGCTCTCCCTGCCTGTTCGATTTGGGAGTTTCCCCTTCCTGCTCCTCCTCTGACTGGCTCCCGTTGATCTCTGACAGGCTCTCGCTGCGAGGAGTGCGCCCCCGGTTACTATGGCAACCCCTCAAAGCCTGGTGGGCGCTGCCAGCCCTGCCAGTGCAGCAACAACATTGACCTCACCGACCTGGACTCGTGTGATCGCCGCACCGGGGAATGCAGGAAATGCATGTACAACACAGAGGGCTCCGACTGCGGCATCTGCAAGAGCGGTTACTATGGAGACGCCAAGCGCCGTAACTGCCGAAGTGAGTGACTGATAGAACCGCCGTGGACTTCTTTTGTGGGCATGTGATCAAAAGCAGATGAGACTGATGAAAAAATGTAAGAGCCAGCTGCACTAATTGTGGCTTTTTAGCCACACAATGAAATGCTAAAGTCTCTCTTAGTGAAGTTGACTCTTTATTCTTTGATTTGTTTCTTTACCATAAACATGCCAGTAACACAGAAGCATGTTGGGCATAAGACTGAATATACTGTATTATGCTTGACAGATTCCATTATCAATATGGAAACCACTCGCCATAGGTCTCTTATCTTCAGATACACAGTTCATTTTCCTGTGCACAGTATTGTGGATATTGCTGTTATGGTATGTTTATTAGGATAGCAGAATCACTGCTTGTGTATCTTTACTCTATCCCCCAGAATGCACTTGCAACTTCCTGGGCACCGAGCGCAGACAGTGCTCCTCGCGAGATGAGTGCGTGTGCAACCGTGGCACTGGGCAGTGTCAGTGCTTGCCCGGTGTCAGCGGGCAGACCTGTGACCACTGCATTGCTAATTACTGGAACCTGGCCAGTGGGCGTGGCTGCGAATCCTGCAACTGTGACCCCAACAATGCCGTCAGCCCAACTTGCAATGAGGTATGTCTCACTCTCTCTTTGCAGGTTTAAGTAGAGCTGTAAATGTTGAGGGAATCCAGGAGGTATACATGCATTCATTTGTACTATTTGGGTTAGGAAGCTTCTTTGTAAAGCTGTTACATTTATGTATGTGTGTACATGTTCTGATTCTCCAATGGAGGGCTTCCCAGCTTTGGTCCTCAGTTCAACAGCTTTTTGAGAGATTTTTAAGCCACTCTGGAAACCCTCAGAGATGAACAAAGCTAAATTGAATCAAAACAATGGTTTGAATTGCATGAATACAGTGTATGTGTGGAATGAAAGTCAACAGGTTTGGAGGCTGTCCAAGACCAAGGCTGAATAGCCCTCTTGCTGTATGAGAGCCATTAAACATTACTTTCCAACCGCAGGTTCCCCAGCACTAGGCATTAACAATAAATACATGTAAGGCAGCTGCTCCGTTTACTCAAAGTCTCTGTGTGACACTTTCCAGTTCACAGGACAGTGCCAGTGCCGTGATGGCTTTGGCGGGAAGACCTGCAGGGACTGCCAGGAGAACTACTGGGGGGATCCCAGGGTTCAGTGCAGAGGTCAGTGTGTCCATAGGGATAGTTAGGTTTGGACAAAGGTAACTATCCCAGGGGGCAAAGGTCATGAACTTTTTACAGTTGCCTTTCTGTGAGAATCCCTGGTGACCTCATGTACAAACAGTGTTTTTAATTCAGGTCCCAAGGCTTAAATTGAAACCAATTGAAAATTCAATACAAGTGGCGTCTGTGTTCCTCCATTAGTGGAATCCGCTGCTGTTGCAGCTAGATCGGCGCTATATAGGATATTAACAGATTAGTTTTACCCTATTATTTTTATGTTCATCAGTTGTCTACTACAGGAGCTTTCTATCTCTTATTGTTCCTCTCGGCTGTCCTCTCCCCAGTGTGTGACTGCGACAGGCGTGGCATCGAGACGTCACAGTGCAACCGGGTCACAGGGCACTGCGCGTGCCAGCAGGGGGTGTCAGGCGTGCGGTGCGACCAGTGTGCCCGTGGCTTCTCGGGTCAGTTCCCGAACTGCCAGCCCTGCCACCAGTGCTTCGGCGACTGGGACCGCGTGGTGCAGGACCTGGCAGCGCGCACCAAGACCCTCGCCGAGCGAGCCCACGAGATCCAGCTCACCGGGCTGACCGGCGCTTACGAGAAGAGCTTCCGGGACCTGGAGGAAAAGCTGGCGCTGGCCCAGGGCATCGTCAACGCCCGCAACGCCACCGCCGAGGGCATCACCAACCTCATGGGGCTCATTGAGGACTTAAGGTGCATAAACACAGACATCCGGCACACCGAAATATATAGGCGCATACGCACACTTACTTACAAACACAGACATGCGTTAAATTTTATACATTCACTTTAAAATACACACATATAAATTGTACACACAAACACACGTACACATACACTGTGAAGTGCTAGTTTACCAAGGACATGATGCACTGTTCAGTGACACAGTGAGACATAACAGAACCCTGAAATGAAAGTAAACGATGACAATGCTTGTCTTCAGCCATCTCTACTCACTTTTCTTCTCTTCACCCCCTCTCTAACTCCTCCTCTTGATCTTTCTCTTACTCTACCCCCTCCTAACAGAGGACGTATTAGTGAGACCACAGACTCCCTAACCCGCCTGGAGGGGGAACTGACCAGTGTGCAGGACAACAACTATGAAGCCAGCAATGAGCTGAGCTCTCTGGAGAGAGAGGCCAAGGAGCTCAACCTGACCTCAGATCAGCTGAACAGCCAACTGGACATCTTGAAGAACTCCAACTTCCTGGGTGAGAGCTTTGTCAAAATGACATCTCTGTTTTAATCCATTTGCTTCCATTTTGCACATGTCTATTTGCTTTTCCGTGATCTTTCATCTTTCACCTTCATCCAACTTTCATCTTTTTTCATCTTAAACTCTATGTGTCCTTATGCCTTTGTGGTCCTGTGGACACTGTATGAGACTGTCCCTGCATCGCCTTCTCCCTGCAGGTGCCTATGACAGCATCCGCAGCTCCTACGACAAGTCCCGTGACGCCGAGCGACGTGCCAACCAATCCACCACCAATGTGCCCAGCACCGTCAGCCAATCGGCGGACACGCGACGCAAGACAGAGCGACTCATAGCGGACAGAAAGGACGACTTCAACCGCAAGAACGCCGCCAATAAGCGCGCCTTAGCAGATCTCAATTCCAAGACACAGAATCTGGACATGAAGAAGATCAATGAAAAGGTGAGCTTTTTATCTTTCTTTTTATCACTTGTAACATCCCTGTGCTTACCTGTATGTGAAATGATGTTTGACCAACCAGAGAAGCTGACACCTCTCTTTGACCCCAGGTCTGTGGAGCTCCTGGTGATGCCCCCTGTGCAGAGAGCTCTTGTGGTGGGGCGGGTTGCCGTGATGATGAGGGCAACAGGCACTGTGGAGGTCTCAACTGCAATGGTGCCGTAGCAACAGCGGACAATGCCCTGAAGAGGGCCCAAGATGCAGAGAAGGAGCTGAACAAGGCCATGGGCGAGGTGGAGGAGCTCTTCCAGAAGGTGAGCCCTGGAGCTACGTCTGCTTCAGCTGTATTAGTCACTTGTTTTTAGAGATCTGTCAAAACATTTATAGGAATTGCTGATAAAGCAGTGTTAGTTATTATGACTGTACTATTAATCACTGAAGCCAAGCTATGAGTGATATAAAATTAGCTTGAGTTGGTAAAATATAGCCTAATTTAAATGTGCTTATATGACTTTGAAAAAAACTCTCTAACTCACATCCCTCCTTATCTGGCTTTACAGGTAGCTGAGGCTAAGACAAAGGCAGAAGAGGCAAAGGGAAAGGCACAAGCAGCCCTGGACAAGGCCAACGACACCAAGAACAAGGTGGAGCGCTCCAACAATGACCTCCGTGACCTCATAAAGCAGATTCGAGACTTCCTCATGCGTGAGTCTTGTGGCTTTTACAATATCCCTTGTACACACACATTCATACTCACATTGCTACATAATTGTCCACCCCTGTTGGAATGTATGAAGCCATTATATGAACTTTAGTGTTCTGATCTTCTTCTGGATAATAACTGTATGTGCTCTCAGAGACTACTACTCACAGATTAGGTAGTTTGTGGCAAGCCTTGTGCAATCTTTAATCTGTCCATCACAAAGAGTAAATTCAGAGAGGAATATTGGTTATAATTCTGCAGAGGAGGGCGCTGACCCAGACAGCATCGAAACAGTAGCAAACCGGGTTCTGGAGCTGTCCATCCCAGCCTCACCCCAGCAGATTCGCCACCTCGCCGAGGAGATCAAAGACCGAGTCAACAGCCTGTCCAATGTGGACGCCATTCTGGAGCAGACCCATGGTGACGTACGCAAGGCTGAGATTCTGCTGCAGGATGCCAAGAGGGCCAGGTAGGTCTGGCGAGGCAGGAAGGAGAGAGGGAGGTAGACAAGGTGAGGTTTGGGTAGAAAAGAAGGTGGAGTAAGGGCGGAGGGACAGCTGGGAGTGTAGGATAAAGAGGGGTAGCAGGAGAGAGCAAAGTAACATAAGAGTATGTAGTGCTCCTTGCTGTACCTTCCACTGTTGATTTGGGTTGCTGACAGCTTTCCTGAATCGCTTCAGTATATATCCAGCTGTATAAATGGATAATATGTAAAAAATGCTAAAAAGAAAAGTTGTGTAAGTCGCTCTGGATAAGAGCGTCTGCTAAATGCCTGTAATGTAATGTAATGTAAGTCCGCCTGTGGAACTGCACATTAATAGCCTGATTTACTAAGACCTTCAGCATGTGCAAAACCTTTTAGCACACGCACAACTAATAACACGACCAATGATTGGCGTAAACAAATACCATGACCAATCATTGGTTGTGTTATTGGTTTTGCCTGTCCTAAAAGGTTTTGCACATGCAAAATGTCTTAGTAAATAAGGTCCTTTATGTGCAGTTCAACGGGAGGACTTGCGGGCACCCCATTGACCAGTAAGGGTCGCTGGTGCGCAATGAGACTCTTTTATCTTGACTGACTGAAAGCCTCCAATTGTGTGTCAACCTGAGGCACATTCCAGATTTGATACCAGACTGTGGGATCCATTGTGATTAGAGCAGAGCCTTAACCATCACCTAGCAGTCCCTCAATTATAGCATTTGCATGGAGCAGGATTAAACTGTTCAATGTTGGATACTAGCATAGGTGCGGGAAGTTGTTTTGAACTCAGGGTGCTGAAAATCACAATGACAAATCGTTTGCTATAACGCAACGGAGATTTTAAGTTCTTTTGTATCATTGATACAGATACATTTATATTTATATTTATATTACCTTTGGTAGCCTATTCAATGTATTGCATACAGATTTAATATACTGTAGCAATCGTTCAGAGAGGGTGCTGCAGCACCCTCAGCACCCCTACTTCCAGTGCCTATGGACACTAGGGGCAGGGAAGGATGGTTTACAGAAAAGCTCTGACCTGTGTCTGACCTGTGTCTGGTTTCTGAAGGAACCGGGCTGAGGGCGCTAAGAATACAGCAGACACGGTGAAGCAGGCCCTGGACGATGCACGTAAGGCACAGGCTGCAGCAGAAAAGGCCATACAACGTGCCAAGGATGACATTGGCCAGACTGAAGCCCGGCTGGCACAGGTATGAGAGAGACAGACAAACGTTTCCCTAAGCAAACCCCGCACTGTAGATGCTCTCATCATGATCTACAGACTCATTTTATCTTTAATTCGAGAGAGGGGCGATTCCCATATCCAATGAAAATCCCCGTACAAAGGTTCACGGAAAGTTGTGGAATGGACATGCAATATTCCACTGTCATTAGAAAGTCATAGAAAATTGTTGCTGTGATAACTCAGTAGCTTGACATCATTTACTATCACTTCAAACCATGACCAGTGTACCAATATGAATAAGAAACTGTATATCACTGTAAAAAATATATTTTTATATGGATTCAGAAAAGAACTTCCCCTCACAATTCAATAGCCAATCTAGTTTATTGTCATGCAAATTTGACTTCCACAGCAATAAAATTAGTCATTGAAGGTCTTACATTTATCACTGAAACATAGATGAAAAGACGTGGGAAACCATTGCAATTGGATTTGAGTGGGAGCTCTGGAGGGGGATAGATGTAACACAGGGAGTACATGCCTAATTATAGTTCCCCAGCTAATCATGTTTATCCCTGCAGATCCACTCAGAAACCTCTGCCAGTGAAAAGGACCTGAAAGACGCTGTGGATCGCTTGGGCAGCCTCGGCCGGCAGATCGATGTCTTGAAGACTAAACGCGCAAGCAACAGCCTGGAGGCATCACGTGCAGAGGAGACCGCCACCATGGCACGAGATAAGGCCAACGAAGCTAAACAGGTGAAGATGAGAGGAACCCTGTGGTGCATACATACTGTATACATGTACTGCTTAAGCCTATTACTGCGTAATGGACAAATGTACGCATGTAGGGGGCAACCATGGTCAATGCATCAACTACAATATTTGAGATGGAAAACATATCAATTAGTAATAATGTAATTCTACATCAACAATATAAGCCTCTGTGATACATATGATGCATAATAGCTATTCAGTGTAAGTGGTCCAATCCATATCAAACAGCTTCAGTAATTATATCAACTGTGCAATGACTATATCTGCGACAGATTAACAAAACTCGCAAGTGCGGAGGGGGAAGAGACTGGCCCTGTTCAGCCCAGTTGTCACTGATTTCTGTCTGTTTATCTGTGTGGGGATAGATTTTGGATGGCGAGCTCACAGACAAATACAGGACAGTAAAGGACCTGGTGGACAGGAAGGCCACCACAGTGCAGGATGCCAAGCGGAAAGCAGAGCGCCTCCGGGATGAGGCCAAGCAGCTGCTGAAAGATGCCCAGAATAAGCTGCAGAGACTGGCAGGTCAGCATGGATGGAAGCATGACTTTGTCCAGGGTTACTAGGCCCACTGGGGAACGTTTCTTAGTCTCCATCAGTTTCACATTAAAGAAAAGCCAAAGTCAATTCCCCTCTCTAAGCTTTGCTGACAGCTGCCCTGTCCTCAGTGCAGTTGCCAGCATAGCACTGATAAGGATGTGTATTTGTTTTCACGCTGACGCTTATAAAATTTTCTATGCAGAGCTGGAGAAAGATTACGAGGACAACCAGAAAACGTTGGAGGGCAAAGCCAGGCAACTGGACGGACTGGAGGACAAAATGAAGGCTATACTCGATGACATCAACAAGCAGATCCAAATATACAACACTTGCCAGTAATAGCCAACCTCCACCCACTCAGGAAAGACTGGGTTGCACTGCAGACACTGCACTGGAATGAAAAATGTACCACTGTACTATACAACTGCCCTCTAGTGGTCAGAAGCACACTACACTAATTATGCCAGCAGTGGAGGGGACTGTCATACTACAAAGTATAGGAGTGACATTGGCTGTAACATTGCATAAGATTTCACTGAAATTTGTGAAAATGCACATGTTCTTATTTACAGTTGTGGATATACATAGGGAGATGCATGGAACCTTCTTGACAGCAGAAATACAGTCTTTACTCAATGTGATGTCAGCATGTTACATTCACTCTTTGTAATTTGTGAGCAATGAATTGTCACCTGACTTGAAACTCCCAGTAACAAGTGAGTTTTTTTCTACCTCCATACCTGCCTTAAATTCATGTACAGGTGGTTGTCCCAAAACATGTAATGTAAACCTTTTTTAATCAAAATGCCTTTTCTGTAACAAAGTGTAATCCTTGTCACTTTGTTCCTGTATTCCTCCTGTCCTTACAATTTGAAAGAAAGTCTGGTTGTGCCTCATACATTTATTTATTTTCCTCATTCATAAATGAGTAAAATACCATAGCATGAGGCAGTTTAAAATGTATATAAATTCTAACGTACTTATTCAAACAGAAGCCATCTCCATGTAAAAAAGTAGACTGCATTTACTTATTAGTGACAAATAATGTAGAGTTAAATATAACAATTAAGGGCCTAATTTGTGCAAAACCTTTTAGCACACACAAAACCAATAACATGACCAATGATTGGTCATGGTATTTGTTTTGCACCAATCATTGGTTGTGTTATTAGTTTTGTATGTGCAAAAAGGTTTTGCACACACTAAAGGTCTTAAAACAGGCTCTAATTGTAGTCCACCTGAATGTGTAACAACAATGTGTTTTGCAAATGATTTGCTCATTTCTAGGGCAGGGATATTGTCCATGGTCTCTGTGGGTTTTGTGGCTTCCCTTCAAACCACAGCCAGTTTAGTCATTTGAAACAGGGTGCATGAAACATTTAGCCGATGGCATTTATCTGAATCACAATCATATCCAGACTCTGCAGCCTTCCTGGACAGTTTAACATCCCTGATCTACAGGCAAGGAAAGATGTAGTAATGATATCCTGAAATTGTTCTTGAAACTGCAAAAACTGAAAAACTGAAGTTAATTAATGAATCAGTTACAAAGGAACAGAAGAGATTGCATGGATAACCACAATAGAAAAGGTAAGGGGCAACATACTTATAAAAAACGTGGAGTTTAACAAAGCTACATTCCAGCATTAGACAAGCACAAAACAATAAACAAGTACTTCTCACATTCTAACACTAGTTCTGCCAACACTACAGTTCAAAGGAACAACGTATTTAATTTTTTATTATTACATTTTAAAATTATAGTGAAACATCCTTACAATTGTATGTATTCATCAATACTGTGAGTGGAATAGAATGAAAGACAAAAGCTTCACAAATTGCATACTTAAGACTTTAAAAGATATCCAGTTAGGAATTTTGCAATGACACATGTATTGGCTGTACTATATTCTGTCCTGTGGAAAGCAATACAATAAGCCAACATTTTGCTTATGTTAGAATTACAACTTGAGCTTGATCTAATTATGCAAGAACATGCATACTTGTATTTATGTTTACCATAGCGCATACACTCAAATGAAGTCACATTTAAATATAGCTCATGCTTGGCTGGGTGACTTGATCTCAACATAAATTGATGTATTAATTTGTATTAACAAAATAACCACTGGTAAATAATTATATTTCGCTGCATTTTGTATGCAGTTCTCTGTCAATTTATTTTTAAAATGTATGCCCTATTGAGGTTTAACACACTGACAATTGTATTAAATATTTAAATAAGGAGACATGCTAAATCAATATAAAATTAAGAAATAACATATCCAGTTTGTTCTTTATGTCTTTATGTTTATATTTAGTGGTGTGTTAAGATTTTTTTTCCCTGTGGCTGGAAATTTATGGCATATACAGCTTTTGTCCTAAGCTGTTGGAGGATGGGAGCAAGGGAAAGTGGTTGGCCATAGCAAGCTTTTATGAAAGAATGTTGATGGTCTTTATCAAGCTATTTTATAGCTGATATGGAGAATCTCTGAATTAAAGGATTTACCCAATGGCCAAAACATCCAAAAAAAAATAAAATAATCCAAAGTCTCACTTTACGTAATTGGTACCCTTACTAATTTCCTAAATGTACTGATTTTAGCCCCAAACTTAATATTTTAAAGTAATGAATACCTGCAAACTACTATTCGTACTTTCAACGTATTCAAACTTTCAGGTTAATCCTTTGCCTGACTTGCAGAATTCATATCCCATGATAATTTATTTGGATCCTTAACTTTGAAACCTTAACATACACTTGAATCACACAAGTTGGAATTTGGTCAGGGAATTGGGATTGGAGGGTGTGATGTATGATACTGAAGGTTCAAATAAATTCGTTTGCTTGCTGGATAGATTGAATACACTGATAGTTACACTACTTTGAACGCACATAAGGGACCTTCAGTGTAGTCAGTTTTCTATATTTAGGCTACTTACACGTGTCTGCTTAAACACTGCCGCAAACTACAGTGTGGAGTAAATAAATAATTCTGTTTTTAATTGTGTGACATTTTATTTGATGAGCTGTTTCTAATGTGTGATTTACGTTGCATGTATAGACTAAAAATATGTAGGCTAAATATGGTAACTTTAGATTTCCAAAAACACGTTTATTGAAATGTTAAAATTACATGTGATTGTGTGTCTATAAGGTTAATGTTTGGACACACCATGAACAAGATTTCCAAAAATGTTCTTTACAGAATTTGTGTATATTGATAGAGGTTTTGCGTCCCGAAGTTTTTTTTGCACATTTATTTCCGCAAAAGACCTCCGTCACGTGACAAGGAGCGCTTTTGATGTTGACTTCAGGAAGCAGTTGGGGCTTTCGTTTCTTTCTGTTTTTGTTCTTAAAGAAAGTGCGAGTCACTGCACAAAGACCGGTGAAGAAAGTTACAGGAAAGAGATCACGTTTACACTTAAACGTACACGGTTCACGTCGATTTTCATGTGTTGTTAGTATTGTACAACATGGGTCCCGGCTAGAATCTTCTAGAAACACCGGAGAACGGAGTTTCCTGTCTTTCGGACAGGGGCGAACAGCGGCCCGCTGCCGAATCCAGGAGCCTCGGGCTGAAGTGATTGGATTTGCCGGGGTAAACGCCACACTGTCTTAGACTCTGTAAGTACGTATGGCCATATATTTTCTGTTCGCTTACTTTAATAACGCTAGTCCAGGTAGATGGCTACCATTAGGTGTATGTTCAGCAAGAAGATATATTATCAGTCCTTAAATTGACGTTGGCGAGTTGGCTAGCTAGACAAGTTAGCTAACGTTAGCTATCTACATTTAGCTTGCAGGCTAGCTAAATTAGCCACATTGTGTCATTCGTTAAACTGGCTATAGATAGCGTGGTTAGTGTCTTTACTCAATGTAGCTAAGGTTCATGTTATTTGGAATAGCTTGCTAACGATTCCGTATAGTTGCGTGATGCATCGCTTGCTAACCAGAGATAACGTTACCAAGCTATGGTAATTCACAGCAAGATTGTTTAGCTAGTTAGGTAATGAGCTAGCTAGCTAAGTTGCTACTAACTAACTAACGTTAGTGTAATCGTGTCCTTGGTAAATAACGTCGTTAGTGCTAGCTAACGTTAGCTGTTTTCCACCGGCTTTAATGCCGTAGCAAGTGAACGTGTGTTACATCATTGGCTAGTTAACCTTCGTAATAGCCACACTTGCAAGTTATCGATATCGGAAGTAAAGCAAGGAAGGGTGTCCAAAGACAGTCAAATAAGTGAAAGAGGTAAGTTGGCTAACTAGTGACCTGGCTAACGTTACTAGCTAGCTAAACTATGGTTTGTGTGTAGTTGCCAGGTTGATGTTGCCATGCCGGTTCATCGGTCGTCGTTAATGCAGACCATCTCCTTCGAAGTTTAACGTTAACGTACCCCCAAAATACAAAGACTGCTGTCACCGGATCATGCTCCTTTTTGTGCTATTTTACCAACAGTGAGTGAGTTAGCCACAGCCATGATCAGCCGTACATTGTTGCTGGTGTAAGTTAGCGCTTCATTGTTTAGGCAATAGTGCCTTTGATACCTGTTGTATCTCCCTGCTGTAGGGCTACGTTAGCTAACTAACGGTAACGTCTTAAAAAGCTCACAGTGACACTGCGGAGAAGAAAACACCAATGTTCTCAGTAACTTAATCTAACTTGACACAATTTGCTATTGTTTACGTTAGTCCTTTGCAAGACAAAACGTGTCTCCTTAGCTTGGTCTAAAATGAGTCTGAATTTGTTATCTCGTTGAGGCCGCTGAGCGAGACATTTGGATCATGTATCCTCCAAAAGCAAAATCAGGATTCCAGAACTGGAAAGAGAGAAAGGAAAGCGAAGAGAGAGAAAAAAGAGGGTGACAAAGAAAGGAGGTGGATTTATTAGTCTGTGCAAATGAACTTATAGCTAATTCCATGATGAAATAGGCTTGCTAGCCTACTTCATATCTTCACATATAGACGTTTATGTGAGTGCTTATATTTTGCCCTTATAGTTGAAATTTAATCAACACAGGCTGAATTTCAGGAACTCCAAGCTATTCATACTAAATCAGTTGTCCCTGGTGCTGCTAGGCCCAACAGATTCATAACTAGTTTCAGGCTCAGCACCCCAGTCACCCCATACCCCACCCAATTAACCAGCCCTACTCCCAACTGAAGGAGATGAGCAGCATTGTCTTGAATGACAATCAGTTAGCCTATCAGATGGTGTCTTCCCCCTGTGTCTAATTTGTTCTGTGGTTTGAGCGACCTCAGCATCTTTCATTTTGTCTGCTACAGCCTTGAACAAATCACTATTTTGATGTTTTCTACCATTCATGTATTGCACAACGTTTATTTATTTTGTTTCTGTCTCCTCGTCAGCCCAGAAGTGAGAGGTTGCATACTCGCCATAACATTTATTTTATTTTATTTTTTACTGTAAACTAGCTGGCTAAATTCGTAACCCAAGACACCTTGCAAGTTGCAGTGAAGCATTGAGTGACGCGCTATGTTAAAGTGGCAGCCTATGTTTAACTGATAGCCATTGTGATGCTACTGTCAAAAAAGACAGTCAATGATAAGGTGACTGCTAGTGTTAAATGATACTCAATGTAATGTCACTGCAATGTCAGAGTTAAAGTAACAGTCAATAAAATGTTAGTAGTTCAAGTCAATGGGTCAGTTATTAGGTTCTGAAGGTGTGGTTGGAGTAATTGTGCTGGGATGTGGTGGCTTGGGGAGGTGGGACCTGCGGGTGCTCCTGGCTGCAAGTATACTGTGGAAGCCTACAAGCTGTTGCCTTTCACATGGGCCAATTCTGAAATGTTGTTCATGAGTTATTTGTCAATTTTGTCAATTTTGTAATTTGTCAATTTTGTGTTGACTTATTGTTTCCCCAATGTTTGTTTTGGCGATTTTCGTGTTGAAAATAATAACATTTCAACTACTTTGGTCATAATTAATCTTTGCATTTTCACATTAAAATTTTTTTTATCAACTGTCATAATTAGGGTTGCAAAGGGGCGGAAAGTTTCCAGAAATTTACCATGGGAAGTTAAGCTCGGGAATTTTGGAAATTTTGACCAATTTTAATTGCAAAAGTTAGCCTATAACATGGAACTTAAATTTATTTGTAAAATACAGATAAAATGCAGTTCTAGACCTTGCAGCATGCTTTAGTTAAAACAACCCAATTTAATGCAAATTCAGTTGAATTTCAACACTGCACTGTGCAATCTTCCATTACATGTGCAGTGCATTCTTTTATCACACGCAGAAATAATTCCCAGCATCCTGCGCACGACAGCAAGGCTATAGAGTACTCAAGTGAGTGCGTCAGACGTGGGCGGAGTTTGGTTTTCGGAAGTAAATTCCCTATTACAGATAGAACGGGCTTCGGAGACTATCGATAATTTCTTGAAATCTGATTTATAGAATGAGCCAAAACATTCCTGGATTAGCCTGTCCGGTATAAGGATATAGAGCATACATCGCATGTTCCCATTTACATTTTTTAAAGTAATGATTTAATGATTGTAGTCCGGTTTGTAGTCCACTTTTTGGCAGTGCATACCACCTTGCTAATTCAGCTATTTTACTTAATTGAACCGCCCGCAGGGAATTATGGGACGTCGAGTTTTTAAACGGTGCCAGTGCTGGTATATTCACACAAAAAAAAAAACTAAAACGTAAAGTATACTCAAAGCTGGTCCAGAAAAACGACATATTTTGCGAATGGGCGTTATATTGAACTGAATGGGGAAGACACTTCCGAAACCAGTGTGACGTAGTCACTTGAGTACTTTACTGCACACTACTGCATTTGAGCCCAAGGACTACATCCAATTTGAATGGGGCATTTCTTTTTTGGGGGGGGGGGTACATTTATTTTATTCAACAATGTTCAATGAAAGAATCCATTATAGTTCTACTCACAAATGTTTGCATGGATGTCTGCTTATGACAAAACAAAATGTTTATATTTATGTCTGCATATGACGAGGTAAATACAGCTAGTACAAATTACGCCAACATTTCCAGTTTATTCTCGTTTATTCCCGTTAGTTCCCATATATTCCCGTTAATTCCCATGGAAAGTTTCCACCTTTGAATATTCCCGGAATTTTGCAATCCTAGTCATAATTAAATATTTTCTTATCGCCCCTTTCATGTATCCACCTGACCATTGAGGATGGTTTATGGGGGTTTATTATTTATTATGTAAAATAAACTTGTATATTGAGTGAGAAGAGCAGTGATGTTCCCATTTGGGGTTTGAATCCATGGAATCTAGAGTACAGAAGTGTAATGGATTGTGCTATACCCCTGCCAGGCCCCTTCTGTTCTGGGAGAGTTCTGTCCTGAAAAGTCGCCAAGATAGCCGGGCCGGGCAGGAAGCGCCACACCCCAGAACCAGACCCCAGCAGCGACGGCGGGGCCGGACGGCCCGTAAGCAGCAAGTGGCTGAAGATGGCCAGCAGCAACGCCGAGGCGGCCGGCCGACGCAGAGGCCAACGAGGGACGGATGAAGGCACCAACAGCAGCACCAGCAAGAAGAAGCAGAAGGACAGGGCCAACCAGGAGAGTCGTGAGGCCAAGCGCACCGCTGGCGCCGAGGTCAAGAAAGGTAGGACCACCGTGGGATTTCTGTCCCTTTCCAGTTGATTCTGTGGACCATTGGCTATTTTTGGCTAATTTGTGAACCGGAACATTCAGTGTATGGGCAGGGGTAAAAATGTACTGTAAATGGTAAGTTTATCAGGTTACGTAAATGATTGTAACCTATTTTGAACTAGATGGTGTAAATGATTGAGTCGTCGATTAGAATTCCTCAGCAAGAAAAACAGTTTGATGTCAAATTGTATCAAAGTGGCCATCGTTGAAAAGTGTGGCGTTTAATAATTCTCAATTGACAGATATTGCTTCCCATATTGATGTACAACCCTTATATGAATACACTTATGAAATAATTTTTTTAATTTTTTTTATTTATTTATTTTTTTTAAAAAGCCTAAGGTTCATACTTCTGATTGGTACCGTCATCCTCCCACATACATTTTCTCATCCACATTTATTTTATTCCCTTCCATTTCCTCCTTTCCCTTAGCCACTTCTCCTTTTCTTATCATGTTGTCCTCTCGTAATGCACAGCAGTGGGCTATTGATTTTCATCCCTCTGGGAGCTGTACATCAGTAGGATTTGAGAGTTAAGCCTAACCCCTTTTAAAGAAGTGGTTTGTAACCCTGTAACCCAAGGAAAACAATGATGCAAGAAATAAATGGGAAAATGTCATCTGTACGCTCAGTAAAAAGGTACAAAAAAGTGCCTGAAAAGGTACACATGCTTGTCAATGGCGTTGTACCCTATAGGTAGATAAAATTGTAAAACTAACTAGCAATAAATAATTAATTTGCACCATTTTTGCTTGTAAAGGGTACTTATTAGCACCCACATAGAACATTATTGTGCTTTCATTTTGGGAAATTTTAGGAAATTTGTTCCTTAAAGGAGAAGTTCGGTATTTAGCATGTTCAGCCCTGTTATAAGGTTATTTACGATCATATACAACTGTCCATAGCAACATTTTGACAAACTGTGCAGTCTTGAGATATATTTCTTTTTGCTCATGTCACAGCTAGCTTACACAATGGATCTGGATGGGCATATAGAAAATCCTTCAAAAAACACCATAAACTCTCGTTTTCAAAGACGGGAAACTCACCGAGTGGTCACTAGTGTCTTCTTGTAATTTACGTTTACGTTTAAAACTTGTTTTAAATTACCGTTTAAAGGTTTATATAACTATTTTCATTTGCCGTACAGCCATATGTTTGTAACCTTCTGCTTTAAATTTTGGGAGGTCTTGGGTGAGTTTGAAGGCTACTGTAGAAGAAGAAGAGCCGCTTCTGGGTCACCAGGTCGGGGCTTTCTTTGCAGCTAGTACAAACTCTTCAAAAAAGAAAAAAGATCCATTTTGCTAAATTAGTGTACGAATGTGACTGATTCCTTCACTGTGAGCGCGCAAGACCGCTAGTGAGCAACAGAAAACTACAAACTTTCCAAAACAATTCAGAAGTATTTCCGGTTTCCGGCTGCGGATGTGTCTATCTAAGCCTCCTTTTGTGTCTATACAAGTCAATGGATTTAATAAAATGATAAATAAAACCCGATACGAAGCATACTTTGCAACAATTTTTGTGTCAGAACATCAACGGACACCAGTGACCACTCGGTGAGTTTCCCGTCTTTGAAAACGAGAGTTTATGGTGTTTTTTGAAGGATTTTCCATGTCCATCCAGATCCATTGTGTAAGTTAGCTGTGACATGAGCAAAAAGCAATATATCTCAAGACCGCGCAGTTTGTCAAAATGTTGATATGGACCGTTGGATATGATCGTAAATAACCTTATAACAGGGCTTAACATAATCTGTAGAAAAGTCAAATTAACTAGACCATAGTAAGAAAAATATTTAACTAAATTTTTGAATGGTAGCGCATAATTCAGAGAAGGTGATTTGACTCATTGGCAAAATTACTAAACATTTAGGGATCTGAAATATGCTTTCTCTTATATAAAGTGTGGACCAAACTCTAAAGTTAAAAAGAAAAGCTACTGTACAGTATATGCTGTTTCTGTTGTGTTGCTCCATTATGTGTTTGTAGTCTCTGCTTTGCTAGATGTCAGAACAGCTGGGGCATGTAATTTTGCTTTGGACTATGTGGGTATTGTAGTCTTCTAACTATGGCCATCTTGAGTTGTAGTCCACTGTGGTAGCTTCAATGGTGTCTGGTGTCAAATGTTTTTCCTAATATAATTTGGAGCCTCATTTTGAGGTTATGGGCAGTACATCTAAAACAACTCCATGTGGATAGAGTGAAATGCAACAAAGTGTACATTCATTTAGAAACCTGGCTGTCTTAAAAGCCAAAGTGTTTAGTTTGCACTTAAGTTTGATGAACACAGTATGTACAATCTTTAATGTTATTTTTATGAGCCTTTCAGTTTGGATCCCAGCACTGTTTGGCAACCTTACACTTTATAAAAGTTTTTATTATGCCTTTGCTGTGAACAATAGCCAATAAAGGAAAATATTTTTGTCTCTGCCAAGTTATGTTAATTCTTATCTGTACTTTCCCCAATAATGTGGAATTGTTGTGTAGAGAGAGTGCCAATATAAAAATTTCATAGTACAATTATCTTGGCACACATTTTCACGATATACAATATTATCTCGAAAATTATTGAAGTACGTTGAAAGTCTTAACACGGTACTCCCATGACTTTAAAATACTAATTTATACCAATCAGAAAACATCAATTTCTCAAGTATGTTTGTATCTAAAACAATATGTAAAAATGGTAACATTTTGGCCATGCCAATAACTAGTTTTAACAAAATAAACTGAATTCAGCAATAAATATATATATTTTTTTCAACAAAATAACGTGCAGCTTATTGAAGTAAATGTAAGCATTTTGATGCGGAAAAGCTTTGTTGTTTCTGGTAACGTTATCTCCTGCTCCAGCGATGTATGACCTCTGCCTTCCGGTACAATGAAAACTTCCTTTATGTCACTGTGCGTACTGATTTTCAGAGAATTAGCAGTGCTCCACCCATGTCCATAGCCCGTTATTAGGCGGTTGACCAAAGCTAAGGTGTAACAGCCGGTTATTTCGATAATGACCGTCATATAAATCTACGAAGATTAAATAACTGTTAATGTTTTTTTATGGAGATATACTTCTATCGATTATAGTCCCATCCCTAGTGGAGAGAGTTATTGAAAGATGATCATCACAGATAAATTGAGCATGTGTGTGCATCATGATGTCATTTTGTAGTGGAAAGTTAAAAATGGAGCAAGTGTTTAGTTTAAGTCAACATAATTCTAATTTCCTAAGACTCGTATGTAAGAAATGTAATTAGTTCAATCGCAGCATAATAAAAAGAGACGACTATCATGCTTTATTTTTATGGAATGCTATATGGAAATCTAGCGTAATGGAATGAGAACATCCCTCCTTATCTCAAGAATGCAGGGTGTGAGGGTGTGGATTTGCTTTAACTACTGTACATGAATAATCTCCCTTTGTTGGCACTAGCCTTGGCTTTGAGGGTGGTACCCCGCAGTGTGCAAATGTAAGAGAGGCAGGTCCTTCACTCCATTAAGAGGAAACAACGGGAAACTGTTGTGCAGACAATGGCGCCTTGTCGTCATGGAAATAACAAGCCCAGAAAAACTCGCTACACGTGCACGAAAGTAAACCACGGATCAGTTTGCGTGACCATGTCTGATCATTCAGGAAGAAGACCCTTCAGAATAATACTTTATGAACCCAGGAGTCAAGCTTTCCTTTCCATTTAGCTTCGCAAGAGGAGCTCCCAGGTTTCCTCCAAAGGGCAGTTTAATTTGTGTGATAAAATGCATATCGACAGGTGCAAAGTTAACTGAAGCACAAACCGTCTTAAATTAAACCGCTAAAATAAACACAAATTATTTCAAGATTTGAATCCACCGTTTTTGTGTGGTTGGGTGTACAAGATGTTCATGTCCTTTGTACCATCTGAATGCCCTGTGGTAATTACGAATAATGCGATTTAGGAAGGGTCCGGATCTTTGGACAGGCAAGTGCATTTGCCAGGAGATCAGTGATCATTTCATTGATATCAGTTGTATTGTCAAGTTGTCTTTTTAAAATAATTTAATCATTCACACCAGTTTGATGTTATGAAAGTAACCTGCAGTATTATGGCAGTATGTTCTGCCCATGACATAAAGTTTTGATTGATTGTTAATATTTGAAGGCAGAAATCGTCTGCTGTTGCATGTGTTTGTTGCCATAACTAGGATCAAACACAGCCCTCTTAACTTAATTATCTCACATAGCCTGGCATAAAGAGGAAAAGGCTTTGTGCTGTAGGCGGATTCTCAATGGGAAGGTGGGTAAGAATCGTGCTTGTGAAGCTGCTGTGCTTTTGTACCCTTGAGCGAGTTTCTTTACCCTCCGGTCGATTCAGCAAGAGCAAGGCGGTCAGTCACACTGCCAGCGCGCCTTTGAGAGGGATTATAACGGCGTTAGCTGGGTGGAAATCTGAGTCGGCTACTGCTCCCTCATCCACGGCTTCCCTCAGCGTTTAGAAGATCTCGCTAAATGTCGTCAAGCCTAGGGGATGTCATTGGGCCAAATATATGCAAGACGTGTCACGGCTTTCAAAAAAAAAAAACAGGTGATCATGATGAAAAGTGTAATATAAGTATGAATCGGCAACAACAAAGCGTGAGTGCTTTATTATTCGCTGAAGGGACTGGATGTCCTTTGTGTGAGAACAGTCTAGCTACATGTCCTCAGGCAGCCTGGAACATGATCCTCTTTTCTTTCTTTCTTTGTATATTCTTCTTGCCTTGACATCTGTTGAGCGTGACGATTGCTATTTTAAAAAAAACGCTCTCTACCTCACAAAGAAAATGGCATGTTCCATGTTCGGGATACGTACCATTCTGGCAAACGAAGTATCGCCTTTCGTCATAGGCTTCTCATGAAGACCTGTAGTTTTTTACAAATATTAACTACATATGTGATAACATACATGGTGGATTGGGATGAGTCGCCGTAGCGTGCATGCTGAATGCTAAATTTCGGAGTTATATGTGTAGGGGCGTGTGAATGTGATTCTGTTGTTATCTGTGCAGTGTTTTTACTGTGTAATTTGCAAGACTGATGACAGGACTCATGTATTGCCGGGAGCTGGTATATCCTTCAAGCACACAGGGTGAAGCTGCTGGAAGCATGTTTTAGTGTAAACACCCTTTGGTCAGATGGTGTGCGTGTGTACGTGTGCGTGTGTGCGTGTGTACGTGTACCATTGCTGTTCTGCTGAAGTATTGAAATACAAGCTGATGTAAACTCGACCTCAGTGAAAATGGGTTTGTCAAGGTCATGCAAACGGTCCTGCATTAGACAAATCAATTCAGTGGTTTTGCATTGTGGACCATGAGAACTGTAGCATCATCACACCTTATAAACCCTCTTTGTGTATCCAAATGTTGAATTACGAGTGCATTTCCCCCCCCCCATGTTAACATGCCAATGTTGTTTTGAGTAAAATGACTTGTCTTTATGACTAATATAGAAAGCCATGTACTTTTTATTATTTCATTACTGGATAGTCCCACGGCTCACTGTCAGGAGCAGAAGGAGGGTTAATTTAGCTTGTGACCTTTGGAGGGGTCGCATAAGTGCTTGTTGGTATATGTGCTGTGTGTGTGTGCGTGCGTGTGCGTGCGCACGCGCATGTTGTGCAGCATAGCAGTAAAGGTGAAAGCGAATGTAGTTTACAAATCACTGGCACTTGTCTCTGAGCCTGTGTACGCAGAGCACCAACGGCATGCTCCTGTTTAGAAGAGAGGGTTTCTTACATGTTTTGTCTGCACAGAAATAAATGGGAGAGTTTGGATAACTGAAGCTGGGCAGTAGCTCATCCGGTGTAGCTATGACAGAAGGTATTGTAGATACAGCTAATGTTTATCTATGTCTGATACTGGAATCTACTGCATTATGGCCATTCTGCAGCATAATTGATATTTTGAGCTCTCCGTTGTGTAGTTTCACAACATCTTTCTAGCATTTATTTTTGCGGTATTATTTATTTCATTTTTTCTAGTAGTTTGTAATTAAATACATGGATATTGTACTTAGTATGTCTCAGACCATTTGTGTATTCAGGATGCCATTAGTGACAGTCCTTATTCTGAATACATGCTTTCAGTTGAACTATGATTTTGTGCACTGCTCCATTAAAGAAAGGTCATTTTTGCTTCCGTTCAGCATACAGTAGTCTTTTTCTGTTTATTTTACTTTCTTGATATGCTTGTGAGAAACTGCAATTCTGATGAATCAACTATTATAATAACACATTGATTATTTTTATTATGGAGCAATAGAGCTGACAACATGCATGCTATAATTTATTTCATATTATTCCATTCATATTATTTCCCTTCACAACAAGGAACTCATTTCAGTCATGAATGAAATCGCATTTACTGGCTAGCTTGCTTAATAATAGCTATAAGCTCTTAAAATAGCAAGCTAATTTTTGAACTTTACAGGATCCGATGCTGGGTTTTGACGATGCACAGTGATGTTTCTGATGGCTCATGAGTAGGACCACCAATTTGTTTCCTGCAGGGATTTAAGCTTATATTTCAATGGTTACCATCCACCGGTCCCCATAGGCACTCCAATGCCGCAGTCAAGTGACTAATAATCATACAATTGAAACTGTAATTGACACATTTATAAAAACAGTTAGCTGATCTAATATGGGGAAAGTCTGGGGAAGGAAAGTGAACATGGATGGACGTTTAAATGCCACAAAAAGCATCTTTTTGAGCCAATGAGCGAAGCAGTATTTGCCTGGTACACTGCATACTGACTGACTGAATTATTTATTTTGCACACCTTGCAATTTAACAATACATTACGCAAAGAAGTTAACAATACACCAACATTTAAAAACTAAGAAACATCACAGAAGAGACTGTTAACCAACTGGCCATGATAAAATAGTTTTCATTTGAACTTTGTACATGACATTCATCACTTAGCCCATTTCATTTATCTTGTTTCTTATAATATACCTCAGCTGCAAACAATTTTCTTATTACTAATACGATTTATTATTTTTATTTTAACTTTTTGTGCACTATTAAATGTTATATAACTGCTGTCATTTTTTATGTGGGTGTTTCTCATTGCTTCTAACAAAAACTAATGTGCCCTGGGCCCTGTACAACATTTTAAAATACTGCAGTTTGTCCACAGTAGTAAGTAATCAAACTGAATTTAAAGGCACTATAGGTAACATTTTCAAGTAGACAAATAATAATAATAATAATAATAATAAGACATCCACAGAGCTTATAGAAAGATGCAGGGTAAAAGTATTGCTTTTCCTCAAAAAAATATATTGTCTATGAATTTGTAATTTCTAGCATATTTTACATCTGTAAATTGTTTTGTTTGTCTGCCTGTGATGTCAGATACTGGGGTTACCGCCTCCAACAATGTTTCTGAACCTGTCACACACCCATCTTTTCTCACAAATAAAATGTGCAGGCAGTTGCCAGTTACAGTGAAGAAATGGCTGAATTCGCTGGAAAAGGATTCTCTGAGCTACATAAATAATGCTAACTTTAGCTGTCAAGCTATCCTATCACGGCTAACGTTAGTCTACATGCATATTGAACGCCGCACACAGCTAGCCCACGTAAGAGAAATCATGTCACTTAGTGAACAAAAGCCAGAATCTAGATATCTAGAGGGGTGGGAAATGGAAATCTAGGTTGAGAGGCGTTTTGACATAAACGGACTAGGTTAACCCCAATTTAGCTCAGGTTTTACCCGGATATAGCCTGGCTATGTTCTAGTCGGCTTGAAAACTTTCACTTTTCAACCAAATGTAGCTTTCACCCGAACGCCTAGACACTGTTTCACCGACTTTTCAACACAAAAAAGTTCACTGGACACTAGCAATGTGTGTGTAGCTAATGCATTGCTATAATATGTTGCAAAGTTTCTTTATAAATATCTTATTCATCACTTGTCTGACGTAAGACTCATCGCTTGCCATTTTAGATGCTACAATAGCCAGCTTCTCGACACACTGTACCACCACTGTGCACAAAGACAGGTTGTGAGAGAATCTGGCAACCACTGGCGGGGGCGCAGTTTCAAACAAGAGCATCTGTCAGGGTTGGGTTTGCTGTTCTTCCTTGAGGACACTCGATTGGGTTTCGTATGGTATACTGCTCCTTTAACATGTGACTGTCGCTTGTAAACATTGCTGTTAATCATCGTCTATGCTTAATTTGTGGCAATTACTTTATCAGCTTAGATGATTGAGGTGGTGCAAATGGTATATTTATTTGAGAAGTGGCTTGACAGAGGCAATCTGCCCTCTAGCTGGCGGAGGACTGAAGTACCATGTGGGAAACACACTGGTGGCCCTACTCATGGGTAATGGTGTTAATTGCTTACTGTGCCAATTTTGAAGGCATGGAATAGGCTACATATTAATATGCACGCATGTAGTGCAGTGGTACATTGTATAGATGTGTCTTTTAAAGCTTTTTTGTGAAATTGCAAGAATGATTTGAGTGTGGTTAGTTGTGGTCACCACAGAAGTACTGGTATTTCATATGGAATTATAAATGCCCAGTTGACGGTTTTAAAAATAATACATTTAAATGTTTTGTTGTTTTTGTACATTTTTTAACATTCATACTCATTAAAAAATTTTAATTAAAATTTGACAAATTTAAACATTCTTGAATTTTGTTGTTTCTTATAGCCTATATATTTTATTATGGCTAACTTGCTCTTTCTAAACTGAGCCTCAGTGCTACATGATATATTGAGACTATGTTTAGTAATAAGTGAACTGACTAATGTTATTTTCATAGGAAGTATCTAAATTATATCACCATTTCATTGAAAACTTTATTAAAGCATTTCAGAGCTAATCAAACGCAGGTACCTACACAAACTAATCAAAACAATACATGCTTATGTGCACTCTTCCAAAGAGTCGGTTGCAGTAATGAGCTTGGCTTATGAATCCAATTGGGCATTTCAAATTGGCGGAAAATAGGCGTAAAATGAAGTCCTGCATGAAATGACCTGAGCACAGGCAGTGGAACTGTATCTAACTGCCTTGACTGCACAAACCCAGTCACAGTGCAACTCTGATGTTGTTGGAGAAGAGTGGTACGTGACTGCATTATGATGTAATCTGTTGCTATTATGTTTTGTTATAAATAATTTAAAAATGCACGACATGTTGTGGTCAAAGCTTTTAAAAATTCCCTCCTGTCCCTTATATTTTATTCTGGTGGAACACAGACATCAGCATCTGCGGATATTTTAGAGGGGTTTAAAATGGCTCCCACTCATTTTTTATAGGTTTTTTTTTTTGTGCTACCTAATACAACAGTAGTGAACAGTGCCTTTCGTTGGTACAGTCATTGAACTGCACTATGAAGGTAATATACAAGACATTTATTTCCAGGACACCAATTCATACAAACCCCTATTAATGCAGATGGGCTGTGATGTGTAAGAAAAACTCCAGGAATGCAGGCTTTGAATACTACACTGTACATAAGTCTACCACTCTTGTGGCCAGAGACATTGATATAAGTCCCAGGCTGAAACATGACTTCAACTAGCCCATTCTGTTAATAGACTGAAAGCAGTTCAAGGTCAGAAATTCAGAGATGGTGTCCATTTTCATCACGCGTCTCTGGGTTATAGCTGATGGCGTTAGGCTCTGCATGGGGTAGGAAATTGAGTTTTGTGTGTCTGTTTGTGTTGTAGATGCCTTCCTCGATTGGAAACAGAACGCTAACGAGGTGATCGTGAAGCTGCGCTCCGGTGACTGCGTCTTGAAGGTGGAGGACGTGAATGCTGGTTTTTCTGACACTGCCTGTCAGGTCAGATTCCCAGGTGAGTTCTGCGCCGTCACACTCGTGCATTATCAAATAGTCACTCATCGCAAGCCACAGATAAAACCGTTAAAGGCTATCAAGACTGCAGTATGCACTAAATAAGCTCACATATGACATTCTGCTCTGCCTGGCTATTTCAACTCTAAATGTGTGTTGTGTTTTGGTTAAGTTGACATAATTTTCATTAAAAAAACGAAAAGATTTAAAAAAAATTTGATTAAAAAGAAACGGTTAAAATGGCATCTGACTTTGCAGTTCCACAGGTTCGTGGGAAAGCAAGGACAATTTAGCAAGTTTAGCCAAAAAAGCCAAATCATCTGACAGTTACACAATTATTTAAATGTGATCATAGATAGGGATGAAAATATCTTGTATATCAATATTGTGTAAATGTAATGCTTGTAAAAGCTTCCTCAGCACACATCTGTGTGTGATGCAGGTCTTCAGATGGGTGAAATGAGCGAAAGCTTCGTTAAGGGCATGGATGTGACAGGGGACCTTCATACCTGCAGCACAAGCCTGAGTTTGATGGGCTGTGACTCCTGCTGTTTTCAGATGGGCGCCAGTGGAGCTGTCACCTGCATGCAGAGATCGAGAGCTCCTGCAGCAAGGTCCAATACAAGGAGAAGGGCAGCTTCCTGCAGCTGGTTATGCAGAAGAAGATCCCCTTCAACACCTGGCCATCTTTGATGGTAAATTATCTCCACAGCTCATATACACACTGTCTCTAATTGTAGCTTATTCTAATTATCCTATTTTGTGGTTTCATTTTCATACCATTTTGCCTTATTACGTAGTACAAGTGAGCCTTACCACTAAATGCATTGTAAATGGTTTATGAAATGTTTCTTTGTTTATCCTTTATTAGAAGGAAGTGGGTCTTCATAATAAGTGTTGCACATAGACTGTATAAAAATATGGACAAAGTCACTGTGACGTCACCCATTGCCTTCCCACAGCCTCGTAAAAACCGAATTGAGTCTCTGGATGCATTTTTCGCCGCCAGTTTGTACAAACTGCGTCTGCTCCGTGGAGCCGAAGAGGACTCAACCTGTCCCTCTGATTGGTCCTGAACAAATGTTAATACCCTGTCCAAAAGACACAATATTTTTAAAAAATCTGCACATGCAGAGGCATTAGATGAAGGAAAGGCACCTATTGCAATTACATTTTTTTGTGGGAAAAAATGCAACCAGGAAGTGAGCTTCAAAATGAAAGCCCAGTCTTGGCCCCCTTGGTGTTGCATAATGCCTCATAACCATAGTAGCCCATTTATAACGATTGGTTTTTATAGGACATGTCCATGTACCTTAACTTTCTGTAGGTTGGCAGCATTGCGCTTACAATGACACACATTTCCTTTGGGTTGCATTACTGTCTGTTTTATGAAGCAAATAAATGGCTTGCCAACTAGCTGACAACATGGCTAGACACAATTGAAAATCAATGAAACTTGCTAGCTAGCTATAAGAATAAACGGTAAATGTCTAACTTGCTTTCTTGGATAGCTAGCTAGTTATAGTTATTTGTGCATCTAAGTTTACTTGTGCATCTAAGTTTACTTGTTTAATCTAGGGAGGCAAGTTGCACTAATACTTTAGGGCATATGAGAGCAGTGCAACTCCCAGACCATACTTTGCCTTTTGCTTTCTCTCTGCTCCTTAGATTATATTGGTTAAAAAGAGACACAGATGGATTTTCTGAGTATTGGTTTATTGTCCAAAACTGGCGCTTGTCCTTAAAGGGGACATGAAGCACTTGGTAAAGTGGCTCTGGTTCGTTAGCTTTTTACCTTAAATTAGATATGACCGTGCGTTCAAATCTCAAACCGACCCGTATTTGCTGGAAAAAGAAGTTGAAATTCGCTTTTTTTCCACTAGGGCGCAGCCATCTTGGACCAACTGCGGTCGTGACGTCACTAGGTTGGTCGGCCTCAGCTGCTCAATGTATTCCTATGGGAAAATAGCTGACTTTCAGTGAGCTCAACGATGTATCGTGAGGAAAAAATAAAACTTTTTTCTCTATTGCCCCAAGATGCTCAAATGAGTATTACCGAACAAAACTTAATTTAAAACTTAATTTCCACGAACTGCTTCTGACCATATTAATGCTGTGGCCTGCCGGCAACTGCGGCGCTGCTGCATTGCCTTGATATATTAGTTAACAGCCTGCAAATATATACCTACCGCGACCAAGCATCACAAGCTAACGCTTATTTTATATAGGCAATATTAGCTAGACACGACTTTAGCTTGCAAACCGTTTATCAAGGCATCAGCGGCGCTGCAGTTGCCGGCTTGTCAGGCCACAGCAGTAGGCTATGGTCAGAACGGGTCAGAAGCAGTTCGTGGAAATTAAGTTTTAAATTAAGTTTTGTTCGGTAATACTCATTTGAGCATCTCGGGACAATAGAAAAAGACCGTCTGTGCGTTTTTTGTTTTATTTTTTCCTCACGATACATCGTTGAGCTCACTGAAAGTCAGCTATTTTCCCATAGGAATACATTGAGCAGCTGAGGTCGACCAACCTAGTGACGTCACGACTGCAGTTGGTCCAAGATGGCTGCGCCCTAGTGGACAAAAAGCGAATTTCAACTTCTTTTTCCAGCAAATACGGGTCGGTTTGAGATTTGAACGCACGGTCAACGAACCAGAGCCACTTTACCGAGTGCTTCATGTCCCCTTTAAGTAACAATACAACTGAAGAGTGTGTTCCCTTTGTTATAGTTATGTCTGCAAAAAATAAAAAAGACAACTTTCAAATTAATTGGCTGTCAGCTTGTCATTGCGTCGGTGGGCATACTTGTCAAGAAACGGTGTACCCTCTACGTAATATTAGTACTTACTTACCGTTTCCTGTAGAAATGACACGATTTTGGATGTCTTAAGTGCTAAAATCATTTTCTTTGGTACTAACGGTACGAAATTCTTCCATGGACATACTCTGACCACTTTGCTTCTTCATGTTCCTGTGCATTAGTTTCAAATCATTAAGTGCCTTGTCTGTACTTGAAAAGTGTGTAAGACTAAACACCAATAACAGTTGGATGCATGTGGTAATATGGCCCAAATCTTTCCTTAGAAATGTATTTCATTTTGATATAAATAATTGTGGTGTACGGGTTTTTGCTATTGTTTATTTTTTGGGTGCATTCAGAATAGAAAAAAACAATATATCCGCACACTGAATTTATAAGCTCCCAAAATAGGCCAATTTATTAAAACTTTTGAGCAAGGTCGTTTTTTCAGGCAAAGGCTTGTATTGTAGTTTAAACCATGGTTAATCGAAACAACAAACTAGCACAAGTCTAATGACGGCTGGATTAATGTCCACATGCATGTGTATCTGCTGCTGTTAGCATGTTAAAGTGGTTTTTAATCATTTGTGCGTGTGTGCGTGTGTGCGTGTGGGTCTCATTGAAGGCAAACAAAAAAGAGAAGGAGCCTGTGAGTATCCAGACTGAGAAGAGCAACGAGCAGCCGGTGCAGCTGGAGAAAGTGGAAGAGAAGGCGGAAGTACCCAGACCTTCTGCGCAACCATCGCCCTCCACTGAGCAGAAGCGCAACAAACCGGAACGTGGCGTCAAGCGCTCCATGAAGAACAAACTGTCGGACAAGGGCGAATCCCCCGGGGCGAAGGGCGCAGACACGACCAAACAGGCGGCTAATGGGGACCTGCCGGCTGAACCCAGCGCCAAGCGCACCAGTCGCCCTGTCAGAAGCCCCAGAGATGCTGAGAAGGGGCCCATGAGGGACGCCCAAGCCAAGGGTCCAGCTAACGGTAAAGCAGAGGGCGCGTGTGAGGCTGAGGCTGCCGTCACCCACAATGGCCAAAGCAAACAGGCCAGCAGCGAGAAGACGCCTCCAGCCCCACAGCTGGAGAGTGTCACGCCCTCGATAGAGTGTAAACATGGAGTGAAATCCCAGGTAGGCCAACCTGTCTCTCTGTCTCACACACAAGCACACATACACACACACACACACACACACACACACACACACACACACACACACACACACACACATAACCACAGTAGATTGGCTTCAATAGTATTACAGTCGTTCAGGTGAATTTATGGGCTTCAGATGAGGATATGCTGCTCACAGCTCTGACAGTGTGAAGTAAAAAGGCTGTGAAGGTTACATGGAACACTTGTGTGACCAGAAGGTGTGGTCATCGAATGATATTGGCAAAGAACCACACCATTCACATTTTTAAAAGTTTATTTTTCATTCAAAATGTTTATGGAACTTTTTACAGCTTACTTTCTGCAGAAGCAGTGTTCCCCTTACACAGAGCCATGTTTCCTAACAGGGCCGTAGAGGGCACTCAAAATCTGAGTCCTTACTGTGAGAGTACTTTTACCTGTCTTTATTCACATTTTTTAGATGCCTCATCTTCCCACTTAAAATAGTGGATATCTTTCACCCTGAATTACATTTTCTCAGTGAGCTGTGAATGTTGCTTTGGGTTTCCTGAACCGTGAAAGGCTGGGGAATGTTTCTGGCATTTGTGTGGTGCAGCCTTCGCTGTGCGTTTCACTGACACGTATGGGCTGTGTGAGACAGGCCAGTGGCTCTAACGGGGGTGATTGTAGTGGCTCAGACTGCCGTACAGGACCTGCGCTCTGCTCTGTTCCAGGTGAAAGCACAGGAGGAAGAGAGCACCCAGGCCTCTGTGTCCAAGCCTAGGCCAGGTGAGGAGGCTCACACCGTTGCAGGAGCAGCCCCGGCTGCTGTGTCCAAGCCTAGGCCAGGTGAGGAGGCTCACGCTACAGCAGGAGCAGCCTTGGCTGCTGTGTCCAAGCCTAGGCCAGGTGAGGAGGCTCGGGCCACTGCAGGAGCAGCCCCGGCTGCTGTGTCCAAGCCTAGGCCAGACGAGGAGGCTTGTGCGGCTGCTGTGTCCATGCCTAGGCCAGGCGAGGAGGCTTGTGCGGCTGCTGTGTCCATGCCTAGTCCAGGCGAGGAGGCTTGTGCGGCTGCTGTGTCCATGCCTAGGCCAGTTGAGGAGGCTCGGGCCGCTGCAGGAGCAGCCCCGGCTGCTCTGTCCAAGCCTGGGGGAGGCGAGCAGGATCACGCCCCGGCTGGAGGAGAGCCCAGTCATGTGAGCGAAGGAGCATCTGGGGCAGCTGACGAGACGCCGAGGCGGCCAGAGCGGGAGACTGAAGCCGTGGCGGGAAAAAAGGAACCCGCGGTGCCTGAGGCGACCGCCGCCCCGCCCGACCAGCAGAGAGTGGGAGAGGCCGGCCCGGCGGCCGTCTGCACGGAGGACCACCCCGCCAGCAAGACGGCCACGAAGGACGAGAAGACGGACAAGCCCAAAGAGGAGTCCTTGGAAAAGGAGCAGGAAGGTGTGCAGAAATCTCAGAGCAGTAGGGCTGTATATGTCCATTTCCAACAGAACCACAGCACTCTGGGAACCATGAATCATACAGGAAAAATGACATAACTTTTTTTTTTTTTTTTGAAAAGTTGATTAATTTTGATTTTTTAGAGCTTAGTGGGTTTGTTTACATTTTTAGGTGTAGATATTATTTCACGACAGCTTTCCTGAGGGTGTTTATTCTCCAGTTTCTGCAGTGTAGCTGTAATCTCTATTTATGCTATGACGCATGCAGTGTCACCTCAGTTTATTCATCAGATTCATGATTATGGGCCAAAATCATTGCTTTGCTGGAAATATGTTTAAGGGGGAACTTAACCACACTTTAATGTTCTAGTATTTTACTCATCCCTCAGACACTGTTGGAAGGTTAAAAAAAACACTTTACGTTGTTTGAGTGGTTGTGTAGATATCCTGCATGTAAAACACACCTCTTTGACTATGTGCTGCCAGTCCATTGCCTGTGATTCCTACACACTTGCCCTTTAGGAAACGTGTATAAGGAAAAGTTGCCCTTTAAGTTCCCATTTCCCCCTAAGCGGTTATTGGGTGGAAAAGTTGAGAAAAGCCTGACTTGACTCATACCCTTTATACAGATGGCACAGCTTAGCTATTCAGTATCCCACAAATGCCTTATTAATGGCACAGTGATGCATATGCCCTGTGGGCCACTGGAATCTAATTATGTATTTTTGGGTAATAACACTGTAAATTGTGCATTTTTGCTTTTTAAAAAGAATGTTATTCCCTTAGTCTTTATAATTTAGACCCTTTATTTGTATGTTCACAGCTCCGGTGCCTATGGTGAATCTGAAGTTAGTGAAGAACGACTCGTACGAGAAAGGCAACGACCTGATGGTGGTTAATGTGTACATGAAAGGGATATGCAGGGAGACGGCAGATGTGCTATTCCGGGAGCAAGACTTCACGCTCATCTTCCAGACCAGGTGACCACTCCTGGCACACGTCCCACTCTGCCCTCTCCCGTGACTGTGTGCCCAGTGTAGAGGAGCCTTGTATTCCCAGCTGTGGTATCCCCAGCAAGTACACAACACACACACACACACACACTAGGGATGGGGGTTTTGGCTTTTTTTTGTACACGTTTACACTTATAATGTTGGCGTGTATCCGCGGTTAAACGTAACATTACGTCATAGCGCGTAAGCGATGACGTCATAGCCATAGAGGCCAACGATACTGGTCGGAAACTCGGGTAGCTGCTAGTAAGTAAGCAAGCAGTTATGAAAGATTAACGTTAGGAGGTAAATATAGGTTAGAATATACTTTACTGTTTCAAAATGTTTTCCTAAAATAAACTAGTGTCATGAAATTCAAATAAAACAGTCCAATCACGGAGTGTTTTTGTTATTGTCCACCGGCTTGGGACTGAGTATGGCTCAACATACTCCATTGCCTGGCGCATCCACTTCGCTTAACGGTCTTGTGTCTTTCACAATCATATCCGCGATCAGCTGGGTGATTTTCGCAGCTCTCTGTGGAGTGCACTTGTAGAAGACGGAGCCTATTCGGGGTTGGGTGCTAGCATTACCCACCGCGGCATCTTGTTCAAAATCTACGTTTGCGTGTTTTAATCGCAGATGATTGTTCATTGAGCTGGTACTCCCCCCTTTCACACTTAAAACAATGTTACCGAGTTGCCGTCGACTTGTTTTGTAAAATAATTCCGGGCTTTAGCTTTTCCGCCGCTGATTTTGATGCTTTCACTCAAATTCACTGAAGATATATACATAATATTGTACGGGGAACAATTATAGCCTACGCAACATTTAAATAATTTATATGATTAAAAAAATATTTAAAAAATTATTTTAAGATTTCGGTTAATCAGTCCTAAACGGATAGTGATTAATTTTCGTGTACACGGTTAAACGTGTACACGACCCCATCCCTAACACACACAGACACACACACACACACACATGCAGGCCCGTGCCGAGGCCTGGCTGCTCCAAGGGAAAAAATAATACTTTACATGTTTGATCTGCCACCAGCTACTATCACTACAGATATTTATAGTGTTGTTGTATCGGGGTTGGAGATTGGGTAGCAGATTATAGCGTTCTTGTATCGGGGTTGGAGATTGGGTAGCAGATTGTTTTAACCGGGTGTTTTTTTCTTTTTCTTTTTCCTTTTAACAGTGATGCAAATTTTTTGCGGCTTCATCCGGACTGTGGACCAAACACTGTCTTTAAGTGGCAGGTCAAACTCAGGTACGGCACCTAAATAATGAAAAAGTATGTGTCTTGATGAACTGCAGCTGTGGTATCTGGTATTAGGGGAACCAAGCTCTTGGCTTTGAGTTTGTTATCTAGAAACGGTGAAGGAGAGAGAAGGAAAGTACTATGAATTGAACTGATCGAAAGATGTTCAGATGTCGGTGACTTGCATGCGTCTACAATAGAAAGTCAGTTGCATGAGTGATGCTCATTTTAATAGGTTTAAAACTCAATGTATGAGGTATGTATCAGGGTAAAACTGTTTTTAAAAATATCCAACCACTGAACATGAAGTCGGTTCAGTGAGACTTACCCGGACACTTGTCTAGCCACGGGACAGTGTTTCCAATGCAGTGAGTTTTTATTTATGCAAGAGGCCATGCGCGGTGGGTTTGACTTTGTCATCCTTGGCAGGAATCTCATCCACCCTGACCAGTCTCTCTACGCCTTCACCCCGTCCCGCCTTGACATCACGCTAAAGAAAAGGCACAGCCAGCGCTGGGGGGGGCTAGAGGCCCCTGCAGCACAAGGTCTGTAGCCTGGCTTCTATCTGTCGTGTATTCCTAGAGCCACTACACATCCTGCCAATTATAGGATGGTTGGGTCTGAAAATCCGCTCGGTGTGCCATGCAAGTCTGGTGTGTAAAAACGTAGTGTTCTTCTGCCTCTCTGATTGTACATGTCGACTTTTGGCCTACCAATGGCAAAGACTCTTTACATGCTGAGACAATCAAAGGATCAGAGGGCATAAATAGAAGGTAATTTGAGTGAACAGGCAGCCCTTTCACTAGGCATTCTCTCAACATGAATGAAGCAAATATAAACTATTCCAAATATCAGTTATTTGCAATGAACAGCAACCTTTTTTCACATTTTTGGAATCAAGTGTGCCATAAAAAAAATTAAGATTGTTCTTGGTTACCATCCCTCAGCCCCATCATGTTGCTTGACCTTTAGCTCCTAACCACAAGCTCTATTCTGCTCTGTATAAGGTGCAGTGGGGGGCGCCAAGGTTGCTGTGCCCTCAGGGCCTGCCTCTCTTGACAAGACCCAGCCGGGGAGCAGCCAGCATGCGCTCCCTGTCAAGGAGGAACCCCGGGTGGGGGAACAGAAAGCCAAGGCCCCCCAGACCGAGGACAACAGCGGCCTGGATGCCGTGGCGGCCCGCACCGTCACCGAACACGTCCCCATCAAACAGGAACCGCTTGTTGCCGCTGCGGTGAGAACAGAAAGGGGGGGGGGGGTTGCTGTGGGAGCGTGGCTGGGAGTAGATCACATGCAGTGTAATGCTGTAAACATCGTTTAATGCAGGCAACAGGCAAACAACATCCACATGGTGCCTGCACTTGAGTTGCATTCATTTCAATCTCTCAGTAGTATTATGGAAATTAAATTTTATTAAGATCTGAAATCAATAACTCAAACTTTGTCCTTGATATTAGTGTATCATACAGAACTGTAAACAAAGTAACACAAGATGACGGACACTAAGAATGTTGTTGCATTGAAATGTTACCTTTCTTAACCTCCTCATCTCTATGCGTTTAGTCTCTGACAGTACTAGATGCAGGTATAATGGGAAACAATAATTAATTGTACTTAAAACAGGGGTCTCAAACTTCAGTCCTGGAGGGCCACAGTCTCTACTGGTTTAACTCCAGTCCTGGAGGGCCACAGTCTCTACTGGTTTAACTCCAGTCCTGGACAGTCTCTACTGGTTTAACTCCAGTCCTGGAGGGCCACAGTCTTTACTGGTTTAACTCCAGTCCTGGAGGGCCACAGTCTCTACTGGTTTAACTCCAGTCCTGGAGGGCCGCAGTCCCTACTGGTTTTTGTGAATTCCTTTCAATCAGCAGTCAGTTTAGGCCTTGAAAACAAGGTGTGCGGATACATTGCATTACAGCCGATTACATTACTTACGTTAAGCACTTAAGTGCAAGAACACATGAAAAACCAGCAGACACAGTGGCCCTTCAAGGATTTGAGTTTGAGATCCCCGCCTTAAAGTATTATGCACGTTTTCTCCCGAGTAGCAACAGATGCAAATTGTATCAGCATTCAAATGGAAAACAAAATACCACTGATGCATTGGGAAGCACACATGGCATATGCCCATATTATTTGGGAATGTCCCATGCTGCTCCTGGTAGAGAGTGTGCACAACAGCCTGACAGCCTGCATCTTCCTGAAGTTGTGAAGAGCGATAGCGGACCGCAGGTTTAGACAATGGCAATATCTGTTGCTTTGTAATTCAGAAATAAGATAAAATATTTGCCGTTACATTGACTGTACTTTTTAATCTTTTGAATAACACTACATGAGATGTAAATCACATGGTTTGGTAATGCAACTGATGGTTTTGCTAACTAGAGTGCGAGCACAATATTACACACAGTAGCAAAACATATTTCATTAAAAGGAGGAAATCTTATGATTTTATTCTGTAGAATGACCTAAGTCTGGCTAAAGGCCCGTCCACACCAAGAACGATAACTATAACAATAATGATGTGAGCATCCACACTGATGAACGATAACGTTGTGTAAACAGTGGCACCCAGCACGCACTGCGTGCTCCAGCTGTGTCGGCAGCTTATCAATGAACGATGACGCCCTGTAAATTTTGATGGATTTTCATTGGCTGTCAGTGTTTCTATCGTTCATCAAATCGCTCTGAAAGTGATCCCAGCGATATCGTTCGTCACTGTCATTGTCGTTATGGTTGTGGTGTGGACTCCGCCATCCACTTGAGTTAGAACGATTTTTTAAACGATATATTTTTATAGTTATCGTTATAGTTGTCGTTCTTGGTGTGGACGGGCCTTAAGGCTATATCTAGATGTATAATTTGTATAATCTTAAAATTAAGTCATTGATGATTTCAGCAATTTATGAGTGGTCAGTTATTTGCTCGCCATGAAAATTCAGTGTCACGAATCACGATAGGGAAATTATTGCATTGATATAAGAAACGGAATGAGAACCTTGCCGCTAAAAACGTATTTTATATGTTTGTGCATATATATCCATACATGTTCTTTTCCTTTCATTACTGTTTTGAGCACAAGTTACCAACATTGTAATCCAATGTTATCCAGGACTGTACTACGGAACATTATTGCCAGCAGCCAGGGTTTAAGAGCCTTCAGGAACGCCCTTCATTTAATTAATTGCAGTGATGTCATTTGATTTATAACCAATGATTCGGCAGAATGGTTTAGAGGACATGAACACGCTCTGAGGTGTTGAATTTATGCTACTGAATCACATTCTGTTAGCTACAGCTTTATCATGGCCATTTAGCGATATTTGATTGAAGTTGCGTGCTGTACCTATAATGTCCGCCCTCTTTCTCCCTCTCTCCTCCTTCCTCTGTCCCTCTCCCTTTAGCCTAAGCCCACGTGTATGGTGCCGCCAATGACCCACGCGCCTCCTGCTGGCAGCGAGCGCGCTGAGGAAGAGGAGGAGAAGAAGGTTTGCTTGCCAGGCTTCACGGGCCTGGTGAACCTGGGCAACACCTGCTTCATGAACAGTGTCATCCAGTCATTGTCAAACACACGTGAGCTGCGGGACTACTTTCATGGTGAGCCACTGTTCTCCATACAGATTCTCCTTCCCTCCTTCGTCCCTCTACCTGACATTGCATTCAATAACCCTTACATTGGAGTTTTTCAGTAATGCAGTATCCTATTTCAACGGTTACACATGAGACAATGATGCATTTTAAACTGTTACCTGGTTCCTCATATTTGTTTGAGCCTGTCGCACCATACAGCCCGTCTGTAGGAAGGAGGTAACTGTAGCATTGTCTGAATGCACATAATCTTATTTTGTGTGCTTGTTCCCTGCGTGTTTGTTCCCAGATCGAGCGTTTGAGACAGAGATAAACTGTAGTAACCCGCTGGGCACGGGTGGGCGGCTGGCAATCGGCTTTGCGGTGCTGCTTCGGGCTCTCTGGAAGGGAACACACCACGCCTTCCAGCCCTCCAAGCTCAAGGTATACAAAACAACGCTTTCTTTGAGCAGCTGATGTGCATCCTCTCCCACCTGTAAACTAGGCCATCAGTCTGTTCATATGTTTTCTGCTAAGGTCATTGTATGGCTAAGTCACTATTCACTGAAATTGTATTCACTGCTCTTATGCAGAATATCTTTTTGCTAAAACACAATACGACAACGAACAGAATGCTTTGCATTCAGGTTGTTGAAGTTTGCACTGTACCAACCATCTGGATCCTGCACCAGCTGCAGACCAGAATTCAGAAACCCATTTTCTTGACAGTAACAACAAGAGAGATCACAAGCTGCGTAAAACTGTAAATAACAAGGTGTATGTAGTTGAAGGGGGAACAGTGGTTCCTGTCTCATATGATAACTGTGCTTAATTCAACAGTAATGCTTTAGGTGATGTATCCAGTCACTCATTAGACATCAGAATTAGTGGTACCATTTTTAGCCCCAAGCTGTATCTGCAGTTATGCAGCTGTCAAAAAAGCATCTGAACGGTTGCTCTGCTGTCAGACAGCACTAACTGCCGTACGTCTTACTGATTCCAAATTATGAGCTGTGGATTTCTGTTTATCTCTTGTACAACTCATTTTATTTTGACTGACTTAGTCAAAATGTGGAGCAAGTTAAGAGAACGATTTTTCCATTTTGTTAGAACCTGAATCTGTAGGCTCAAACTAAATAATTTTGAAAATTTATGCCTTGGCAAAAATTATTTGGTCTTCTGCTAGTGAGTTAATCCTGTTAATCTTTATTTGCTGTTGACGTTAATTACTTGTTTCAATAAAGCTGAAATTTTAGCAGTGAGAACTTGCTCTGTAAATATTTGAGCACTTTGAGTTTGAGTTGCACCCAAGATTATTTAGCACTGAACCACTGCTGTGCAGGCAGTTAAGGCCTGAGAACTCTTTGTTCAATTTTAATTCAGAATTTTTCTAGGTTTTTATTAAAGGGACTACACATTTCCAATATCCAGCTGCAGTTTGGATCTTTACTCTGCTGAATTTAGTGAGAAACGTTTTGTGGAAATAAATCGAGAAAAAGGAAAAAAGTATCCTTATTACGCAGGTTGCAAATCTAGTTACTTACTTTTCAATGAAGGTGGCATGCATATTTACTCTGTTTAGCAATATATTATATTTATATTGTATTTAAATATATTAACTATAGATACTATTTATCTAAAGACGGAAACCGGGGAAGTATAGAAACTGCAGCTGGTGTGTTAGACAATAATAATAATAAAAGCTGTTTATCTCTTGGAAAAAGTCAACACGCACAAACATTATCAACGTTTAAACTAGGGGTGCAGCGGTTCACAAAACTCATGGTTCAGTTCATCGTTTTGGTGGCACGGGTGGCAGTGTTGTATAATGGTTAAGGAACTGGCCTTGTAACCGAAAGGTTGCAGGTTCGATTCCCCGGTATTTGACAAAAATATTCAGTTTTAGGTTTAGGTTTTCAGTTTTTCTTTCAAAAGGAAAAGTGCTGCTTTGTTATTTTCAAAACATAATACCCACATGGCTAAGGCTACCTACATAAAATTAGAATGTTTTTCTCAGATTAAAGATTTTCAATTCTTAAAAGAATAATAGTTTTTCCACTTGAAATTCAAAATCAGTATTTTACTGTATCAAAATTAATAGAACATGGTTGCAATTTAAGTTTTCTCTAAAGGTAAAGCACTTACAGAAATGTTCTGATTTACATAATAATTTGTGAGACTAAATATGGCAAATATGTGTTGCTTTTATTGAGCACAAGTGTTGCTTGTGGAATTTAGACTCTCTTGCCTTTTTGAGAAACCATGTCAAACAAGAATGGGAAACCATAGCAAATCTGGGAGATCTGCTGACACAAACACATTGAAGCATAGAGAATGTGGTCTCTGTTTGGTTCCATTAAAGATTGAGAAATCACTCCCTCCTTATTCCTCCTGTAGGCTATAGTGGCAAGCAAGGCCAGCCAGTTCACAGGCTATGCCCAGCATGACGCCCAGGAATTCATGGCCTTCCTGCTGGACGGGCTCCATGAGGACCTCAACCGCATCCAGAACAAGCCCTACACGGAGACCGTGGACTCGGACGGCCGACTGGACGAGGTGTGTGGACGCTGCGCTCGGACAATTCAGAAATGATCCAGCGTTGTCAAGATAAAACGCATAAAGTGTAAAAGATTCCATAATAAAGAAAGCGCATCACTGTCAAAGGAGTTTGCAGTAGCAGGGCCTGCTTTCTATAACAAAATGGAGAACAAATGTTTACTTTCTTTAAAATAATAATAAATTTTTTTTTTTTTACGTACATGATTTGGCAATACTTGTTTTCTTGTAACAGTGGCTCATTTGTTTGTCCCCGCTGATGATCTTCTTATGAAGTAGCAGCATTAGATTTATGACGCAATATGAAAGACTAAAAGCTGTTTGCTCTTTAGGAAGATTTACTGTTGTACCTTTAAATGAGGCACTTCAACACTTGTGTGGTGAATGTAAGCTGTGCTAGGGGTAAGTGAATATGGGTAAGTGAATATGCAGAGAAAAAGCAGTACACTGTGAACAGCGTGTGATGAAGGGGCTTGTGTTCGCTCTTGCCTGGTGTACAGGTGGTGGCCGAGGAGGCCTGGGTAAGTGAATATGGGTAAGTGAATATGCGGAGAAAAAGCAGTACACTGAACAGCGTGTGATGCAGGGGCTTGTGTTCGCTCTTGCCTGGTTTACAGGTGGTGGCAGAGGAAGCCTGGCAGAGGCACAAGATGCGGAATGACTCCTTCATCGTGGACCTGTTCCAGGGCCAGTACAAATCAAAGCTCGTCTGCCCCATCTGCTCGAAGGTTAGATTATTCCCCATTCAAGTATTTCACATTGGATACGCCCCAGCGGATGGCATGAGGCTGCATGTAAAAATTCCTTGATTAGGAGAATCGGCAAGGGGGAATGTTTGGACCCAGTTTATGACTGGGCCTCAAGCCTAGCAACTCCACTCATCGCAGTTAGCTTGCGCTATTGGCCATGACTCAATGACACGACATGAGATGAATCATTTTCGCATGCTTGGTAAATTTTTTTAATCACAAACGGGGTTTATGTGGGCAGACTGGTGGGAGTTGGTGTGAGACAGATACGGGTGTCATTATTTGAACTCTATTACTGCATTGTTAAGAATGTAATGGAATTTGACACAAAGGGTCTCTCACTGGTGGTGTATAAAAGGGCCCAGGTCCAAGCTCATCCCAGTCCGTATTATGTACAAACATGAACACCAAAGCTGTTATTTTCCGGAAGCACCGTTGCATGCTAATTGTGATTTAGTGTGCTAAAGATGATTAGATTCTGTTCTTGTCCTGCTCATTTATACAAGAGAAGTATAGTTTGATTACTATTCAGTTTTTTTTTTATTGGAACTGTCTGCTGCTTTCAGGGTAATGGGTAGGGTAAGTATATAAGAAACCTCAATGGGATTCCATGGCCTGTAATTACATAAGTGAATAAACAGGTGTCTTCCTGGCATGAAAAGTGTTTTTAGCGCTCCCCATCATTGGGCCGGTGCTTGCGCTCGCAAATAAATCCTATTCTAACTGTAGTTTTAATAATTTGTTTTCCCTGTTTTCCCGCTTTGGCGCTCGCAAATTTTTCTTTGGCGCACGCCTAAGGTTTTTCTATTCAGGAAAATACACTGAATACACGCTCCGGTTGTCCTACCATTGAAGGACCATGTAGGGTGTGTGATTTTGTTCACTCTGTCTTTCTTTCAGGTGTCTATAACCTTTGACCCCTTCCTGTACCTGCCGGTCCCCTTACCTCAGAAGCAGAAGGTTCTGACTGTCTTTTACTTTGCAAAGGAGCCCCATAAGAAACCAATTAAGGTACAGAAACCAGTGCCCAGGTGTCCTGCTTTTTGGTCATTTTTCTTTTTTATCTTGTTCCTGTGTATTTGCAGTCAGTGAATAAATTATGCATCATCGTGAGCCAAACTTCTAACACTGGCATTTTTAATTACTCTTTACCCCCTGTGTTTGTGCATTTTTAGTTTCTGGTGAGTGTCAGTAAGGACAACTCGAGCACGGCCGAAGTCCTGGAGTCCATTTCCAGAAGCGTGCGGATCAAAGCGGAGAACCTGCGGCTTGCTGAGGTAAGATGGGCCCCTCTGCATCCCTCTCATTCTTCATAGATGTAGGCTGGTTGCACTACCCGTTTTATATAAATTACATAAGGATATTGTGTATGAAATGGTTAAAAACAATAGACAAATAATATTACTTGCCATTTGAGTAGCAATTTTGAACAGTTGACAATGGCACATATTTTAAACAGAAAGAGTAGATGTTTTTATTCCAGGCATCAGTACACAGAGAAGATTCTGCTGTTAGAAAGTGGACCAAGTGAGGAATGTGAAATGTGTGTTCAGTGGAACTACAGCCATGCGTAGTAGTCCTCGATTGCTCCTTCGACCCCACAATAAAGTGAATGACCCCACGTCAACACTTGTATGAATCAATAGCCGATCATTTGATAGTTCCTCATTGTTGCTTGCTGTAGCCTCATAATCTGATGTGTATCCCTGTGAGACCGCCACTTCTTATACGCTTTCAGTGTGCTTAGTTCTTTGTGATTCTAGAAAGATATGAGCACATATTTCAGTTGCTTAATCTCAGGATAGGTCAAAGATGAATACTTCATACTGTTCGCAACCTTTCTCTAACAGCAACCGCCTAACAGCCATTTTTCTCTAACAGCCTTCTGCTTTAAAGGTTGTATCAGCGATTTTGGGTGACGTCACTTCTGAAGCGAAATCCCAAACAAACATACTTATGAATAATTATGTTATGTTTTAAAAAATAGTGTTCAAGCATCCAGAATTATAACCACGTTAACGTTTGTAAGAAACCAAACCGTTTGTAAATCCGTCAAGATTTCAGCGAGATAAGAGTATTAGCGTTTGTGCAGATCATTGTGATTGGTTGGAATACTGTTTATTTTGGTTTTGAGTGGTTGGTAGTACCATTTGTTTTTGTGTACGATCTCGGAGCATAGGCTGCCTACAGAGACGCGGTTTTTTGACGGCCTGCTTATGGGGCGGGCAGCTAGCGGATCGTGAGGAAAAATCAGATGAATGTGATCATTTATGTTTCCACCCAAAATCGCTGATACAACCTTTAAGTATGGGCAGATTGTCCTCCATTTTGTGACATAAATTTGATGCATCTTGATCGCCCCTGATCAGTTGGATCTGCCGGTTTACAAGGGGAGTTCTGTGAAAGGAATGGAGTGTGTGTTTCTAGCTCCCTCTTGTTCCAATAGTGTAAAAGCCCTTATAATGGCTGAGGGAGGGTGAAGTTGTCAAGTGATGTTCTCCCAATTCCCACAAAGACCAAAAGGGCATCATTACCAATAGCTAGCATGCAGCTTGTTATGCTTGCCACATTGCATCGGGAACCATTGCAGGAAAAAAATAATAGACTAGCAGTCATTTATTTGCTCAGCTGCCGAGGTGCACTGTGTAGAGCTGTAATTTGGAGCTGCACTATCTGTATGCCTGAGCAACCCAAAATAAAACATCTTGGCCTCAACCGAGCAAGATGATGTATAGACAGAATTGAGGACGTTTCCAGAGGTGCCGTCTGCTGTGGCTTGGCCGTTGTACCCTTGCAATGGCACTACGACAGTAAAAACTAGTTCAACAACAGTGTCGTATTTCTCTGCTAGAAATGTCACAGCATGGTTAGATTTAAATGTGTTAAATGAGGTGAACTTCAGCTGAATAAACAGCCTGGAAGCCCTCGATAACACAAGCATTTCAGACGGCTTAACCAAACACATTAAATACTTTTTTTTTGTGTGAATTCCTTGTCTGTTCCTGTGAACATTAGAGGGGAGATTTGTACACAGATTATGCGTGTCAGCTGAACCAAGGATTTGTCTGAAGAGACTTTGTTGCCTGTTAAGACACACGCCCGTGACATTCTGTGTTGCAGGTGGTCAAAAGTCGGTTCCATCGGATCTTCCTGCCGTCCCATTCTCTGGATGCAGTCTCTCCCTCGGACATGCTGTTCTGTTTCGAGCTCCTCTCTAAGGAGCTGGCCAAAGAGAGGGTGGTGGTTCTGCAGGTGCAGCAGGTATACTGCAGAGCTGTGGACTCCGCCTCCTCATCTGTCTCAAAATCACATACATGTATAAGGCCTACTTCTACAGAGCATTGCTGTGTACTGGGGCATGCCTGTCATTTTCAGAAAAAACCATGGGGGAACTTTGCACAAAAGCTCTTCATATTGTTTGCTAAAACCTTGTTTTGAGATGACTAGTCTTATGAATAGGAACCGTTAATTAAAACAGTATCTCTGTACTGTAAGGCCTTGGACGCTGGTAATTGTCTGGTTATATTGTGTGGTAAGGCTCAGTATCCTGTCTCAATTTAATTCCCAGCGGCCACAGGTACCCAGTATCCCCATCGCGAAGTGCGCCGCCTGCCAGAAGCCCCCGCAGTCCGAGGACGAGAAGCTGAAGCGCTGCACGCGTTGCTACCGTGTGGGATATTGCAACCAGTGAGTGATGTGCCTGGCAGAGGGCCACTTTCCGCAGTTTGACCCAAGATCCACCACCGTCTTTCTGGAAGATTTATTTGGCAACTTTATTCCATCATAATAATGTGTTTTCTGATTAAAATACAAGGTTTTGGGGGTTGGGTTTATTTTAAATTTATAATTTCCTCCTTCCTTTTTCTCCTATAGAATATGCCAGAAGAATCACTGGCCCAACCACAAAGCGCTGTGTCGACCGAACTTTGAGAATGTTGGCCTTCCCTTTCTGGTCAGCATTCCAGAGTCCCGCCTCACCTACGCCCGGCTCACCCAGCTGTTGGAGGGGTACTCCAGGTATGGGTGTGTTTCTTATACAGGGCTAATGCATAAGTACAGCCACGGTATGTCTGAAGTCTCGCAGTCTGAGCTTCACCTTCTCTCCCTCTCTCCCTTCTCTGCACCATCCTCGCCTCAGTCTGCATCCAGCCTGAGTGTTAAGCAGTTTTCAACCAATGAGCTTCAAGTGTGACACAAAATGTACTTTCTTTTATTTACTGGCTTCTACCTTTTGCTTGATTTCCCCTTGGATGAGGGTTTGATCCCACAACCTTATAAAATGAGAGCAATCCAGAAGGCCTGTCATACAGAGCTGGCTAAATCACTGTGCACACTGTTTTGGGTGGGTGGCCAGAAAGGAATGTTCCAGACTGGCTTTTATTCAGGATGTTGTTTCCCTGCCCAGGTACTCGGTCAACGTTTTCCAGCCCCCGTTCCAGTCTGGGAGAGCGTCCCCAGAGGCCAGCCAGTGTCGAGCCGAGCCGGCCCCCGTGACGGCGGAGCCCTTTGACTGCGCCTCTCAGGAGGGCGAGGCGCCGGTAGGCAGCGCTGGGGACGGTAAGGAGGCAGACGGCAGCCAGCCCCCTGAGGGACAGGCCTCTGGCCACTCCAGTGGGGACCAGGACCTTCTCTCCACTCACACCGCCGACTCCGGCTTCTCAGAAACCGCTTCAGGCTCCCATGATCCTCTGGGGGAAAAGGAGACGTCATACGAGAAGGCTGTGAAGCCAGAAGGTATTGTCAGGTTTTTTTCCCCCCACCAACAGCACTCTGCTTAGATTAGTCAATGAGCGCACTCCAGATTCCAGTGTTATGTCTCCCTCTGTTCTCCATAGCAAAATTTCTGTTTCTTTTGCCACCTAAGCTGTAATTAATGTCTGCTAGAAAATGTCAGTAAGATAATGGTGTGACTAAATAGCTGTAAATCATTTTAGGGATTGATTGGCTTGGATGATAATAGATAACAATTGCTACATTTGTAAGGATATTTGTCAGGATATGTTGCACTTTGTATAATTTTTGGCCTTGTTAAGGACATTTGCACTCTACTGGGTACAGTGTGCTTCCCTAACCCTTCTTCTCTGTCTGTCTGTCTGTATAGCGGCAGTAACTGGCTACCAGCAACCTTCTGAGGCTGTGGCTGGCCCCACCTCCCAGTTCTACATCTCTGTCCTCGACTCTTCCAGCAAAGAACAGAAACTGGAGGACAAAGGTGAGACGGGTCTTGAATGTGTACGTGTGTACATGCTTGCATGCGAGCATGTCCCTCTGACAATGGTACATTATATTACATTGGAAAGGGAAGTTGTGGTATAGGTAATTGGCTAGGCGTTTGTCCTGTGTAAATGATAGGAAATGAATAGTCTCCCTAATAAAGCATTGTCTGATGTTGGGCTCTTTGGGCGTTTCCTCTCCTGCAGGTGAGGCTGCGCTGGATGTACCTGAGGATACCACCCTGGAGCTGGTGTGGAAGAACAATGAGCGACTAAAGGAGTATGTGCTGGTCAGGTCCAAAGAGCTGGAGTTTGTGGAGGATCCAGGCTCTGCCAGTGAGACGGCCAGGGCTGGACACTTCACCCTGGAGCAGTGCCTCAACCTCTTCACCAAGCCTGAGGTGCTGGCCCCAGAGGAAGCCTGGTACGACTCGCACGCGGGTGTACAGACACACACACACACACACACACACACACACACTCACAGTCAATGTGAGTGTTGCCATTGCTTACCATAGGAATGAGAAAAACAGCTTGTCACCTCAGGGAAAAGTGTGCATGAGCATGGAAAAATACAATTAAATGAAAATGATTTTGGACGGTAATTCCATCAGAAGCCTCAATGGGGAATTTCTGTCCTAAATTCTTTATTTTCATGTAATTACACTTTCACTTGTAATGACGTTCACTTGTTCTTTTTTTCTATCTCTCTGATACAGGTACTGTCCTAAGTGCCAGCAGCACAGGGAGGCCTCCAAGCAGCTGATGCTGTGGCGTCTTCCCAACGTTCTGATCATACAGCTCAAGCGCTTCTCCTTCCGCAGCTTCATCTGGAGGGACAAGATCAACGACATGGTGGACTTCCCCGTCAGGTACTGCCCCCGGACTCTACTCCGTACGTTCTGTAGTGTAGCCTCTGAATACGGTGTAGATCAGCCTGCCTTTCGGATGCCAAGCCTCGCGCCTATTTAACTGTCATTCAAAGATCTGCCCCGACGTGCCGTCACCATTCGTCCTCCCACGTAAATCAGACTTGCCGGAGTTCTTGTACATTCTTAGAACACCACAGTGAGTGATATACTTTTATACTTTTATTTCTGGCCCCAGGAACCTAGACCTTAGCAAGTTCTGCATCGGCCAGAAGGACGACGTCCAGCAGCCCCCCATCTACGACCTGTACGCCGTCATCAACCACTACGGGGGCATGATCGGGGGGCATTACACCTCCTACACTCGTCTGCACAGCGACAAGAACAGCCAGCGAAGCGACGTGGGTTAGTGTCTGCACCAGTTTCTTTTCCTTCTCTTTGATGCGCAGTTTGTGTGAACGCTGGTTGAGGCTCTAATTTCATCAGCCGAATACAAATGTGTGCCCGTACACATTTCTGTACACATTTCTGTCATTTTCCGAGTTTTCAGGGCTGCCAGGTACAAGTGCGTGGCCACAGCCAACCCTTACAGGCCACAGGATTAATTACATTACATTACATTACAGGCATTTAGCAGACGCTCTTATCCAGAGCGACTTACACAACTTCTTATTACATTTATCCATTTATACAGCTGGATATATACTGAAGCGATTCAGGATCAGGTTAAGTACCTTGCTCAAGGGTACAACGGCAGTGTCCTAGCTGGGAATCGAACCTGCAACCTTTCGGTTACAAGGCCAGTTCCTTAACCATTATACTACATTGGCTTATTGATCAAGCAGGGTGCTACTCCACTGTTCCCAGTGCTTTTCTCACCTCTCCTGTAAGCTGGCGGGGTCATGGGGTCATGGCAAAACAAGATTGTGCATTGTACACGTGTGACACCTGTTGGTGTGTGTCTGAGTGGGTTGAGTTTTTAAAGCATTTTAAGTGGATAGAGTGTGTGGGTGTACTGTTGATGTGACGTGGTGTGTAACTTGGGAGTTAATGAGACTGTACTCCCCCAGGCTGGCGTCTGTTTGATGACAGCACTGTGACCACGGTGGAGGAGTGCCAGGTGGTCACTCGCTATGCCTATGTACTGTTCTACCGCCGACGCAACTCTCCTGTGGAGCGGCCCGCACGCCTGTTGGGTCCCCTGGGGGCCGAGTCCCCCGCCGCGGCAGGAGCCACTGCCAGCCAGGTGAGGGCGCCACTCGCCACTCTTTCCCATCCTCGCTGAAGCACTGGGCTAGACCTTGGACACATAGCGCCTCCCAAGCTCTGATTCAGGATCAGTTTCATCAACCTTAGTCTTGTCAGTAACTACTGTGTGGCAGAAGGTAAAACTGATCCAGGTTGAGCCATCAACACCTAGCCGCCTGTCCTGACACCTCACCCAGTAAACGCAGTGGGCCGCATTTGTAACGACCTGATAATTCAGTTTGGCCTTGTGGGCCTTATTCATCCAGTTTAGCTGATTTTCTGGACTAATGTTGTTATTTGTGTATTTGTAGAATGCTCATGGGTTTTCAAGGGTGTGATTTTATCAGTGTGAACAAACAATAGGGACTATTGTTTGGAAAGTGGTTCTTAGATGTGTAAATGTAGGTGCCAGATTTGTTCTCAGACTTTACCAAATGTTGTAAGACACGGTGGGAGATGGGATCAGTATTTTTCCATTTTAAAAACCAGTGTGCTTTCTCTTCACTGCTTTGCTCAGTTATCAAAGTGTGTTCCTGACAGGTTCTGTAAGCCATGGTTTCAGCAGAATAATAGTATGCTTTTGCACTGTTTGTAATCCTTCTGGCAGTTGGAACAGAGACAGGCTTTTTGCCCCTTTGTGGAGCTTGGGGAGGGGGGGGGGGGGTATTTTTTTGTGATATCTGGAAAACCAGTAATTCTCCTGTAGCTACTGGGGAGTGACATTTTTAACACTATGAACACAACAGAATCAGAAGTGTGTATCCCCATTGGATTGCATTTGCTTTATCTTTGTGGTAGATTTTTTTGTAAGATTCTTTGGCTGTTTTCTGTAATTATTTGGACATGTGCGTAGGTATGTGGCCAATGTGAACTGAACCCCAAAGAACCCCAAGTGTGTGTTTACAGCTGTATTTATACGTACATGTATTTATACGTACACAAATTGGCACTTCTGCTACTCTATTTAGCTATCTGAATGCAACATGGGGTTCAACATTAAGGTTTTTTCACACTTGCCCGTGCAAGTTGAAAAAAAAAAAAATGCTAAATTCATACTTTCCTAGGTGTGTTAAAGTTTATCGGTGACATGAAGTGCATAAAAGAAAGTCTAATAACATGTGACTTGCCTATTGTATTTTTTTCATCTGGTACCACAGATATTGGAAAAAATGTTAAAAACCATAAGCTTAAGAGATTAATCTTTTGAATAAGCATTCGATTTTTGAATCTGCCACCAGCAATAAATAGTAGAACCACAGTAATGGGGACCCTTAGGACTGGGGGGTTGTCTGAATCATTTATTGGAATAGTTGTATTAATCTAAGCGTATGTTTAAGAGGCTCTAAGTTTATTGTTATAAATACTTTTCTAAGTTAAAAAAAACAAAAAAAAAACAGTTTCTTGTCTGCTTTCTGAAAAATGAGCCATAAGATAAAATATAATACACCAATGAAGGGTCTGACGACTGCAAGCAAAAAAACTCTGCGTCCTGCGTCCTCAGAAACAAAAACCAACAAAAAAAGGGTGGACTCTGTAATATGACTCTGGTTCATTTGCTTTTTACCTTAGATAAGTTATTACCCTGCATTGAAATCTGAAATTAACCCATATTTCCTAGAGAAATAAACCAATACTTGCATTTTTGCAGCTACTAGCACTCGGATGCAGCCACCTTGGAATGAGCTAGTTTGTGACATCATTAGGTTGGTTTGTCTCGGCTGCTCAAGCTGCTGACTTTCAATGAGCTCAACAATGAATTGTGAGGAAAAATAAAACTGGGGAACCCAAGGAGGCTCCTTTTGTATTGCCCTGGGATGCTCCAATGCACATTACTGAACAGAAATAAATTTCCCCAAACTGCCTCTGACTAGACCGCAGCTGCTGCGCTCCTGGCTGGCTGCTCTGAAATGGCCACCTGTGGGACAGGGGCAATGGGTCTGCAGTGAGCACTTTATTGGAGAGGCTCCTCGCTAAACAAAAACCCCAAGCACGTTGTACGAAACGACGTACAGAGGGGCATCTTCTCCCATAAGAATATATGTAAATTAGAGGGGTTGCGTTCCAATGTGGAGTTTTACATCATCTTGGGGTGGATAACGTGACATTTAATACCATAACAATATACAGTATGTAAATTAGAGGGGTTGTGTTCCGATGTGGGGTTTCACTTGGTCTTGGGGTGGATAACGGGCCGTTTAATACCATAAGAATCCATGAGGAAAAAGGGAGAGGTTCTATCGTGTCTAGGTCGTGTCTTAAGCCGTCCAGTCAACACTAGCCTGGCCTTAAGTTAATGATACAGTACGCTCTCCCCAGCACAAACACGCCCACACATCCAGCAGCTTCGCTGTATTTCTTACTGTATTCTTATTTCTTAATCACAAAAATGTACTTTAAATATGTCTTCCATAGCCTAGTCTCTCTCTCTCTCTCTCGCTCGCTTTCTCGCTCTCTCTCTCACTTTATCACGCTGGAGCAGTTAAATTTTAAATTTAAGGTGCTTTATTGCCATGACATGCACTACGTTCCAAAGCGACTGTTACTGTTGTCGTAAACACGTTTTTATATTTTTACGGACATCATTGGTTGGTTGCAGTTGGGACGACACGACGTAAGTAGGGGACTGATTTGACGTGAAGCGCTAATGGTCATAGATAAATAAACGACAGATACTGGGCCAGCATTCTCTGTTTTGTTTTTTTCCTCACGATTCATTGTTGAGCTCATTGAAAGTCAGCAGTCTAGTAATAGAAATAGCTTGATTGTGCTCCAAACACAGATTTTTAGACGGACACAACATGCAGTTATAGAGGGTTATGTGAATTTCCTTTTGTTAATCAATGGAACCTGTGAGCCACCTGCCTTGTAACTTTTTTTTTTCCGTCTCAAACACAACTGGGCTTAGCCGTGTACTAGCTTAGTCGTGCCAAACGTCATTGTTGAAGCCTGCAGTTGTTGTGGATGGCTGTCAGAAAATAAATGGTTTCCATTCAATGACATTTGAGTCCATTTATTTTCCTCCATTTTGTGTTTTTTTTTTTTTTTTTTTGCTGGTGTCATTAGGATAGCTCTGATGAGATGTATGGAGTCTGTTCTCTGATTCAAATCAAGTTGGCAGTAACAATAGTAACAATTCAACAACTTTGCCAAACTCTATATCTTGTGCACAAAACGCATCCAGGAAAAGGCGCTCATTTCATAATGACCTGCATTGTTGGCATCATTGATGAGGAATAGCAATGATCTAATAACTAGTCTTTCCTGTGTCTGCTGAATTAAGTCTTATTTCCCACGCTCATTACAGATTCATATTCCACATTACCCGTTGTCATCACGTGTCATTGCTGCCAACTTGATGTGGAGTGAAAACCTTTAACAAATTCTCTGTAGTCCTACGATCTCTGCACCTACGCGTGCCATATTCTTTACACAGCCACAGCTATGCGGAAAAAAAGGCTACTAAACTGCCTGAAGAGTACATTGTGTTACTTGTGGACTGTTTTGTTATTTATCTTTGTTACCCAATGGAAAGTATGTTAAACTGGAAAGTGGGGCTATTGTCAGGATCAAGGTCCAGACGGTTTTCTTCTACATGGTTTGAGCCGGCTGCAATGGTCTGTGGCGTGCCGCCTGTCTATAGGCTTTGTGCAAGGGAAACGCTGAACACCCACGCAGCCGCATCTGTCCGGCTTCTCAATGGGATCTCTTTCACATCATTCTGTCAATATGTACTTAAAATGTCCGCTGAGGGGAGCGTCCCCTGGCCTGTTTTTTTACCATGAATAGAAAGAGCTGAAGCGCTGGAGTGTTTAATCCGTTATGACGGCAGTGTCATTGTTCTTCCACGCCCCTTCAGCATTTGAAAAGAAAATGCTCTCATATGTACCATTTTCTCTCCCCATCCATATTGAATCAGAGGCCCGGGGGGTCTGTGATAGTGTGTATGTGCTGCAGAGAGATGGCTGAGGGGTGGAGGAGCCGGAAGGCTGGCTGTGGTGGCGTGCTGTAATGACGCACTTTCCCAGAAGCTGACATAGGTTTCCGCCAATCGCAGGCCTCTCTAATATGGCAGGAACTGGAGGAAGAGGAGGATGAGAGGGGGGAAGAGGCGTCGGCGGGCCTGACGCGCAGCAGGCTCCGGAGGAGAAGAGAGGAGGGACGCTGGCTCCAGCAGCAGCAGGAGCGCATCTCGGATTACACTGACGACGACTACGTCAGATATTTCGTCCTGGGTACCCTCGCTGCTCTGCTGGCTCTGGTTCTCAACCTGCTCTATCCCCTGCTGAGTTGAGGCAGCTGGGCCTAGGGGGCCTTGTTCCCACTCCGTCCTCACCCCATTAGGGCAGGCTAATAAAACTCTCCCAATAACTCTCACATGCTCTTCTGGACTTTCCCTGTATTTTCAAGAGCGTCTGGGAGTGTTACAGCAAAGCATCCAACCCAGAAAAGGGAGTTTTCCAGTAATTGATTTTAAACTCCTGTTCATAATTTTGAGACAAGCGGTGTATGGGGTCCGCATACACACAAACGTTATGCGGGATGCATCATATGCTAGAGGAGGGCCAGGCCTCGCTAATGCTTTATCAGTTTCCCTAAGTCAGGCTGGATGACGAATAGGGATTTGAATCGCGAACAAATCATTTTAAATGTACCAAAAAAATGTAGTTGTACTGAAAATGTAAGGAGAGAGGACTTATTGACATAATCTCCCCCAAATGATCGATACGGGAAGAATTCTCATTGTTTTGTGAGGACAGTCTGTTGTACTGAAGAGATTAATCGTATTTCCATTGATTTTATGCCACCACACTCCACGGACAAGTGTACAATCTGCACTATACAGCAACTTGTCATTCAGATCTCAAGAAACTCAAGTTCCTTTTTTATGTACACATTTTATTTCAGTGAGAAATTGAGTAAATACATTTACAGCTAAAAGCATTTAAGCCTTTTAAAGAAAAGGATAATGTGTTTGAGGGAGGCTGTACAAACCAGACAGTGACAACCCTTCACAGACAAGGCCTCACTATGAAGCTTGCAGTAGGTTTTTTCGGGTGATACAGATCTGGATTGGTCCAGATATTTAATTTGCACTCTCCCATCCAACATGGACGTATTATTCGATGGATGTTGCACGTGGGGGTACTGGCCCCTCATTGTTTTCTAATCAAAGCAGATTTGATTGTAGACATACTTTGATAATAATTCATTAGAATGGAAAAACGAATTCCCAGTTTGGCCCTGACCCTGCCCTGCATTCATTTAAAAAATGACTCCTAATGGGTGTGAAGTAAAATCAAATTCTCTGTTTGCTGCTTCCCCATTCACCCCTTCCCACCTAACTGTGGGGCACCATGACAATGTAAGTATTAGGTTTCCATAGTTGTACGAAGAACCAGTTAGTTAGGGAAAACATTTTGTCCAGCGACGTTAAGAATAATCCAGTCCAGGACCGGTGTCTATAAAACACCTGCTCATCGTTATAAAGGCCTTGTGAGATTCACCAGCCCATAGTGTGTCTTACTGTAATAATAGTACTTACTGTAATGAGCGTGTGCTCAGCACATGTTCCTGATCATTGCTGCAGTCAGTTGCCCACAGCCATAGATTTTATACAGCCGCGTTTTAGGGATTCCATCGGTATCCTAGCAATAAATGAGCGTAGCGCATAAATAACAAAGCTTTGATCAATTTGTATAAATAAACATGAAGGCAGCTAAATGTATATTTATTTTAAAATGTTAACGTTGTGTTGAATTCAGTTATTTATATGAATTGCCTGGGCATTGCTTTACCTGTGTCAGTGATTAATGTTTTGGGTGGACATTGCAGAAGATAAAATTGTTTCGCTGTTCCAGGTTTATTTCATGGCAGCGAGTGAAGTGACCAGTCAGGGCGAATAAGCAGGGACACAGCCATGTGTAAAATTAGGGTGAAGTATTTTTTCGATTATACATTTAGTTGATGTTTGTTGTGGTTTATACCAGCCAGCAATGTTTTCATTTGAATGTTTTCAGTTTTTCATTTGAAACTGAAGGAGTGTCTTGGTGTATTTATGTATGTAATTACTATATTGTCTCCTAAATGTCTTAATTAACCTTGACCTTCCCAGGCCTGATATTACTCCTTTGAAATCTCTGTGCTAACCACAGTATTAACAAATGCATCCTTTTAAAAGAAAATGTTTTATTTCTGACACATGATACTACTTTGACTATATTATGGATGCCATTTTTAATAATTTGGACATTTTCCTAAAATGAGCCGTGTAATTATTTCTGTAATCTGTCCAGACAGAGTCCTTCTTGCGATGCAGTTGCTTTCATTGTTTAGGCCTAGCTCTAATGCCACACGTTTGCATTTGTATTTCTTTGTGCATGGTGCAAATGCAAATGCAGTCAATGTGAAATGTAAGAACAAACTCAAATCACAGGTGTCTGGTATACAGTGACAAGCTTTTTCCATTAGCACTATTGGAACCACATCAGTGCCTGTGGTACACATAAACCAAATGCATTTGAGTGCTGTTGTACACCCTTCAGTCCTGAAGATGCCCATTGCTGGTCTATAGGGTCCTATCCATCATACTATATCGTACTATTAAAAGAAACAACTAAAATCTAGACATGCAAGCATGCATGGAAGCAATTTGAATGGCATTTTATACCTCTACCTTGCTCTACCAATGCTGCAAGATGAAGGAAATTGGGCTGTCTGTATACACAGGGTGTACTTAGATCCTTATCCATCCTTGTTGAAATGAGTGCCGTTTGAAAGGGTCATATTCCCAGCAATGCAGCTTGAATATTGTAATGAATCTCAGGGATGCTCACATTTTGTTGCATTCTAACTTTACCCTCTCTTCTTTTTTTGTTTAACCGACCAAGAATGATACAATAAGATTTTTGAATGCTCTAGTAGTTGTGTCATCTAGTAAATGCAACAGATGGCAAGATGGCTTTATGTAATTATTATGCTAATGTGTATGCTGCTTGACATCCTCTCACTGTGCTACGTCCACTACTCATTTATATGCAACCTGAAGGTAATTATGCTATGAAATGTAATCAATTATACTTTTTAAAGAATCAAGAATATGCCTGCACTAATGTTACCATAGAATGTACTTACAATTCTTATTGTTTAAATATATAAATTTGTCTTCATGTTATTTAACACCAGATTTTAATACAGATGTAATTATATTCAGGCTGGTGTGTATATACACTAGCGTTCAAAAGTTTGGAATCACTGAGACATTTTTATGTTTTTGAAAGAAATTGTTACTTTTATTCACCAAGGTAGCATTAAATTGATCAAAAAATACTGTCAAGACATTGATAATGTTACAAACTACTATTTTGATTTAATTCTATTTCTACTTTAGCAATTGTAGCCATTTTTACACATAGTCCCACATTTTAGGGCACCAAAAGTAATTAACATAAATTTAAATAAAGTCATCATAATTAATGTTTGGTTGCATATCCTTTGCGTGCCATGACTTCCTGATGTCTGTGACACAACAGGTACTCAGGTACAAGCGATACTACACTGCCTGGCCAAAAAAAAAGTCGCACACACTAATATTTTGTTGGACCGCCTTTAGCTTTGATTACGGTGCGCATTCGTCGTGGCATTGTTTCGACAACCTTATGCAACGTCACAACATTCATTTCCATCCAGAGTTGCATTCATTTTTGGTCGAGATCTTGTATTGACAACGGGAGAGTCGAACCACTCCAAGTCTTCTCCAGCACATCCCAAAGACTTTCAATGGGGTTAAGGTCAGGACTCTGGTGGCCAATTCATGTGTGAAAATGATTCCTCATGATCCCTCAACCACTCTTTCACAGTTTGAGCCCAATTAATCTTGGCATTGTCGTCCTGGAATATGCCCATTGATGGGATAACCTGGTCATTCAGTACATTCAGGTACTCAGCTGACTTCATTTTACTGCTGCATAACGTTGCTGAGCCTAGACCTGGCCAATTGAAGCCACCCCAGATCATAACACTGCCTCCAGAGGCTTGTACAATGGGCACTATGCATGACGGGTGCAACGGCGACTTTTTTTTTTGGCCAGGCAGTGTATAATCTCATTGCATTGAGACCAGATTAAGATGTAAATTACACAGGAATAGTATGGGACACAGATAAGCAGTAGATATGGATGGATCACTTTAAGGGTTGGTTTCCTGACTCATTTTCCTATTGAACTCTAGAAATAAGTTAGGAGAAACTACCCTTAAAGTGATCCATCCATATCTACTGCATATCTGGCAGCAGAGTGATGGTTTGAGGTTCGTTTGATACCTCAGACCCTTGATGAATTACAGCCATTTAGCCAACCATGTATTCCATACTATTCCTGTGTAATTTGCAGCTTAATCTGGTCCCACCCCCCAATTCCCATAGAGATCCGTTCAAATGCAATGAGATTATAGTATTGCTTGTAAGAGCACCTGAAAATAAGATATCAAGAGTCTTTTGATGTTGCGTCACAGACATCAGGAAGTCATGGCATGCAAAGGATATGCAACCAAATATTAATTATGATGACTATTTAAATTTGTTAATTATTTTTGGTGCCCTAAAATGCGGGACTATGTGTAAAAGTGGCTACAATTGCTAAAGTAGAAATAGAATGAGATCGAAATAGTAGTTTGTAACATTATCAATGACAGTATTTTTTGATCAATTTAATGCTACCTTGGTGAATAAAAGTATCAATTTCTTTCAAAAACATAAAAATGTCTCAGTGATTCCAAACTTTTGAACGCTAGTGTGTGTGTGTATATATACACACACATGCATATGTGTGTCTTAAAATATCTCATCTATTGAAGAATAAAATTGCATTTTAAACTTGTATTTGCATTTTAAATGGAAATGTAATTTAACTGGGAGATTGGGAAATGTTGATCAATCCAGCAATAATTTGTACAGGTTCTTCCACAAAGTCTGGATGCTGCTGCAATATACAGTTACTTGTACTGTGTTTCTAATAATAAAATGTCAATCTTACCATGTGTAAATGTTTTATTCTATACAATGTATATCTGTACTTTTCATATTTAGTGCTGCAAGGTATTGTAATAAGGGCTTTTTTATCAGTTGAAAAGGTCTTAAAACTGCATGACTGTAATGTGAAGACATCTAGAAAAAGGCTAGCTTTTAGCCCTGTGAAAACTCCTGTGTTAGCAGATACGGTTTGGAAGATATCTTTATAATGCTGGTTTATTTTGCAGGCCTCTGGCCAGACACTGTTTGGGACAGACCTGGACCCGGAAGGACCCCCACAGCTGACCCCAGAAGTGACGTCCGATCTGTTCTCCCATTCTGGAGACTGTGCCACCCCGTCCTACAGCAACATGGAGGAAGTGGATTAAAATGCCCAGGACTGGACATCTGTAATGGTGGCCAGTCAACAACATATACCTTGGAGATGTTTTCTTCAGCTAAAGACACTTCAGTGCTTACTAATTAATGAAGTGTGTTGAAGGAAATTAGTTTGTGCCACTGTCAACATTTTGACAGGTGGCTTGGTGGCATTAATGCACATGCTTAAAGCAACCATTCACACACAAACACTTGCACATGAACACACTATCAAACAACCCCTTTCCCGCACACCTTGCACTGTTGACCGAGTTGTTGCTGCCCAACAGCAGGAACTCTTTAGCGGTGAACATCATCTCTCGTCTGCAAGTTCATTTCACATTCAAATCCTCATCTGACCCCACCCCCTCAAAGCCCACACAACACTCAGTTTGTCAGTAGGTCACCCTTAAACATACCCTTCAAACTCCAATTCATTGTTGGAGAAGGGTGGTGGTGGGTAATGGTGGGGGGTCATTTAGTCTGCTTTTTTTTTTGAGTAGCCTCGCCTGGTGGGTTAATGGCAGTCTGTGGGATTCTGCAAGCTGAGCTGTTTATGTAGCGAGCACCATAATACCGTGGTGGTTGACAGGAGACCACATTATTCAAGGAGTAAAGAAAAGGGTAAATGACTTTCCATCCACGGTCCCTTCCCCTCTGTTTTCAGATTCCTGCTACTTAACAAAGTGGCAATTTAATTTTGCTGTTATACTTTTTCCTTTCCCAGCAAGAGGAAATATTAACCTGGTAAGTTATTGGATCAACCCCTGTGGATGTGTTCTGTGACGGAAACAAAAATCTTTTGCTTGATACACACTGAAATGTGCATGTTGACACAGTAGCCCTAGAACGGAATGTTGTTTTTCCTCTCTCTTTAGTTTGAATCCTGTGTTTTTCAGTTCTGAGTGGATTGTCTTATTTTTGTTACCCACTTTCCCCCTCTGCCCCACCCCATTTTTTTTTGTATTGGACTGCATATATAAAGTGGAGTGTCGGGTGGGGCTTATGATTCTAAGAATGCTGCTGTGAATAAAGTATAAATGGTTAATATAAATAAAACTTTTTTGAGAAACTAAAACACTAAAGTTTACGTTTGTATAACGTTACACATAAAATGATTTCAGCAGTAACTTGAAATAAAGGCCTCTGTGAGAGATGTTTTTTCCCTTCTTTTCAGATGTGATTTTAACAGAAAAATAGATATACAATATATCATACACAATGTATTAATTTGGCTGACATCATTTAGCATTGATGATTGTGTGATGTTTTAATATTTGAATTACAATTGTGCTGGCACATTATATATGTTGGATTTTACTGCATAACATTTTCTTATCTGTGACCTGCATAAAATTTATATAACACTAAATTGTAACCAGACATTTGAATAAAAATTCTAAATTGCCTGAATCAGATCGCCAAACAGCAATTAACAATTTGAACTGAGATCCACAACCAATCTTACCATAATGAATTAAATGTAGCCAGTTAGGATTTAAATTTAGGTTTTTCTCATTTCAAATGTCCTCTAGCATTATACAGTCAAGCCGGAAAGTCTGCACACCCCTTTCACCTTCTCCACGTTTTATTACGTTACAGACTTATACTACAATAGATTGAGTTCATTTTTTGCCTCAAACATCTACACACAATAGCCAATAATGACGAAGTGAAAACAGGTTTTTAGAAAATATGCAATTTTATTTTACTGACAAAAAATAGGTTATTTAGGGGTTACATATCTGTACACACCCTTAGCCTAATACTTGGTTGCTGCACCTTTGGCAGCGATTACAGCTTCAAGGCGTCTTGGGAAAGAAGCTACGAGCTTGGCACACTTGTTTCTGGACATTTTTGCCCATTCTTCTTGGCATATCCTTGCAAGCTCCATCAGGTTGGATGGGGAGCATCGGTACACAGCCATTTTCAGCTCTTTCCACAGATGTTCAATTGGATTCAGGTCTGGGCTCTGGCTGGGCCACTCAAGGACATGCACACACTTTCTCCGAAGCCACTCCTTTGTTCTCTTGGCTGTGTGCTTCGGGTCGTTGTCATGTTGGAAGGTAAACCTTCGCCCCAGTCTGAGGTCCAGAGTGCTCTGGAGCAGGTTTTCTTCAAGGATTTCGGTGTACTTAGCTGCATTCATCTTTCCCTCTATCAGGACTAGTCGTCGCGTTCCCGCTGCTGAAAAACATCCCCACATCATGATGCTGCCACCATGCTTCACTGTAGGGATGGTATTAGCCAGGTGATGAGCGGTGCCTGGTTTCCTCCAGACGTGACGCTTGGTATTCAGGCCAAAAAGTTAAATTTTGGTTTCATCAGACCAGAGAATCTTGATTCTCATGGTTTGAGAGTCCTCTAGGTGCCTTTTGGCAAACTCCAAGCGGGCTGTGATGTGTCTTTTACTAAGGAGGGGCTTCCGTCTGGCCACTCTACCATAAAGACCTGATTGGTGGAGTGCTGCCTGGATGGTTGATCTTCTGAAAGGTTCTACCATCTCCACAAGGATACGCTGGAGCTCTGTCAGAGTGACCCTCGGGTTCCTGCTCACCTCCCTGGCCAAGGCCCGTCTTCCCCGATTGCTCAGTTTGGCCGGGCGGCCAGGTCTAGGAAGATTCTTGGTGGTTCCAAACTAATTCCATTTACGAATGATGGTGGCCACTGTGCTCTTTGGGACCTGTAAAGCTGCAGAGATTTTTCCGTACCCTTCTCCAGATCTATGCCTTGACACAATCCTGTTTCTGAGGTCTGCAGATAATTCCTTTGACCCCATGGCTTGGAGTTTGCTCTGACATGCACTGTCAACTGTGGGACCTTATGTAGGCAGGTGTTGGCAATCCCCAATCATGTCCAATCGAATTTATCACAGGTGGACTCCAATTAAGTTGTAGAAACATCTCAAGCAGTATCAGTGGAAACAAAATGCACCTCAGCTCACTTTTGGGTGTCATATCAAAGGGTGTGCACACTTGTGTACATATATTTTACATTTTTACATTACATGTTTTATAAATTAGCACAAATGTCTAAAAACCTGTTTTCACTTTGTCATTATGGGCTATTTTGTGTAGAATTTTGAGACAAAAAATGAACTCAATCTATTGTAGAATAGATGTCTGTACGTCTGTAACGTAATAAAACGTGGAGAAGGTGAAAGGGGTGTGCAGACTTTCCGGCTTGACTCTATGTTTGAGAGCTGTTCCTATAGTATTGCGGTGCAGTATCTTAGAAACATAGTTGTGCATCACCATGTTTTGGTTCAATAGGGAGTTGCTTCAAGGGAGTCCCAACTGAAACTTGTCAGCTAAGCCCAGATGAGTGAGGACATGGCTTGGCTAGGCTCAGCATAATTCAGTAACTAGAAGTAGGTTAATTTTAGTACGTGTTAAAATGATTAACCAAGGTGTAACCGACAATCTCAAAGTATCCTCTTGGTGGCGCTGTGAAAAATAATGACAAGCTGCACACTGTTCCTCAAATATGACGTGCGTTTTGTCCTTGGAAACAAGGAAGTAAATATACCGAGCGTGTAAGCGGCAAAACCAGGTACGCAAGTTACATTAGCAACTCTGTTACTGTCTGTAATGTCTAGCCTCGTTAAGTAAGGAAATATTATCAGCTTGCCCACACGATAGTCGTTAGATTACACAGCGGTAACTGTCGGTTACATGTTTATTACACTTTAGGTAGCTTTCTTGCTTCCAACAGAGATTTAGCTAGAGATTTAGTTAATCCGTCTTTATATTATACATTAACATTACTAGCCAGGTAGCTAAACTTTTAGAGTATCTGTTCACTAGCGCACAGTTGGCTACCACACACTCCCATTTAATTTAGCTAGCTACGTAACTAGCTAGTATTAGCCATGTCATGTAGCGAGAAGGGAAGTGAGAACGCACATCCTATTGAAAACTCTGATGACCCACCACGCTGCCGAAATGGACGTCAGTCGGATTTTGTCAGTCATCAGGATGGAGATCTAACGCTGTCTATCCCAACGGGGCTTTCACCCCATCCGCAGCGAAAACTGATCCTTCACGTTGACCTCAACAGCACTATCTTAGTGTCTGACGCTGTGACCAAGCAAGGAACTGTAACCATTTTAGAATCTTTTCTTTGTACTGTAACTTGGGGACGAGTGACCAAACAAGGTAAATACAAAACTTGTTACTTATAGGCTAGCTAATGACTACGCATCTGGGATATGAGGTATTATCGAGTGTAAAGTATTAATTTATTCATTGAAAAATCCTCATGGGTGCATTTTCCCATTCTGTGTTGCATCTGTGCTGAGAGCTTTTACACAGAAAATGTTTTGTAATTGAGTACATTACGAAATACTGCAATAAAGAATTTATATGAAGAAGTTTCCATTCATCATATTTCTATCTCCTAAGGTATTGGTACCTTCCTACGTACTGGGATTTGAACCAATACAAAGTACTTATACTTTGTGAAAAAATGCAAAAAAAAAAAAAAACTTTTGCGCATTTTTTATTTGTTTTCTTTGATTCTCTACCATCTGTGTAATTCTGTTACGTTACAAGTTACAACCCCAATTCCAAAAAAGTTGGGACAGTATGTAAAATGCACATAAAAGCAGAAAGCAGTGATTTGTCAATTCTCTTTTACATATATTTAATTGAAAACAGTACAAAGAAAATATATTTCATGTTTTACCTTATCAACTTTATTGATTTTTGTAAATATACGCTATTTCAGAATTGGATGCCTGCAACACGTTCCAAAAAAGTTGGGACGGGCAAAAAAAAAAAAAAGACCTGTTTGTAACGTTCCACAGGTAAACAGGTGATGCTATCATGACTGGGTATAAAAGGATATAAAAAGACTCTTGATATTTTATTTTCAGCGATACTATAACCTCTCTGCATTTGAATGGATCTCAGTGGGGTGGGACTAGATTAAGAAGTAAATTACATGAGAATAGTATGGAATCAATGGTTATCACTGGTTGGCTGAGTGGCTGTAAGGAGATCACTTGGAGGGTTGTTTCTCCTGGCTTATTTTTCCATAGAGTTAAATAGGAAAATGAGTCAGGAGAAACAACCCTTAAAGTGATCCATCCATATCTACTGCATAGCTGGCAGCAGAGTGATGATTTGAGGCTCATTTGATACCTCAGACACTTGGTGACTTACAGCCATTTAGCCAGCCATGGGTTCAATACCATTCCTGTGTAATTTCTAGCTTAATCTAGTCCCACCTCCCAATTCCCATAGAGTTCCATTTATATCCAGTTTTATGTGCATTTTACATACTGTCCCAACTTTTTTGGAATTGGGGTTGTATGTTGATATATAGCTGGTTAAAAATAAAAACAGGAATTGCCATTGGCCTGCACTATATCATGGTAGAGTGCATGGGCAATGTAATTGATGTTATTGCCACTTCATTGAAATATAGTAAAATAAAAAAAACTTTCAACAAGTTATGTTTAGTGTTCCAACAGAACCATATGTTTTAACATTCTTCCTAAGGGTGTAGCATGTAAAAAGAAACAAAAAAAAGCCTACCTAAACCACACCGGTGCTAATTTTCACTATGCTTACCGAAGTAGTATTTGGGTGGCTTGATTTATATTCTCAACAAGAACCCTTCTTCCCATTCTGTTTGTGCCACAGGTAAATGGGTGTGGATGAGTGACTCGCCCTCCCTTCTGCCACCATGCGAGGGCGCTGTGAGTTATTACTCCCAGTTTGGCAGAGTGGCAGGCTTCACAAGCTCCCCGCCTGGGCACCAGTTCAAGGGAGTGCTTGAGGAACACCTGGCGATGCTACGATGGCCCACGGGGCAGGAGGAGGACCGGGAGCTGTCGGTGAGGGGGGAGGACGGACAGCTGTACCACTGGATCCTGCCCTCCTTCCTCCAGCTGCTGCAGGACCTGGTGGCGCAGGGAACGGAGTTCGCCGTCATTTTCCGCACCTTCGGGACCGATTTGCCCCGCGTGCTGGGCGCCATGCATCGCATCCTCACCCAGGGCTCCCACCCACTGTTTCCCAACCTCCCCGCGCTCAAGGTCAGTCAACAGTACGCTAAAAAACTCCAGTCTCCAGGCTGTCCCACTCACAGTGGCTCTCCGTTGCCACTATCTCAAGCTAACGCTCTTCATTTATTGCGTTGTGGAAACCAATAAATGTGTCAGAACTGTCAGATAAGATTCTTGTGATTGAGCTATTTCTGACAGCGTGGTGTCTGCTTGATTACTGTTTTTGTTCTGTGTTAAGACTCATCTCTACCTCCTCATTACTCGCGCAGATTCTGAATTAAATGTCTGTTGATGGCCAGGTGCAGTCTCCTGTCAGACGGCTTTGCTTAGGGTCTGTGTCGGTGTGAAATGCGGTTAAACCCTGGGAAGCATTGTTGTGGGCACATTGACAAACACAGAAAGCATGTGTCCAAACCTGTTAGCTCACTGGATTGGAATGCATTTTTTCTACCGGAGGAGTTGTGAAGTTGCAATGTACTGACACAGCCAGTCAGTACAGGTTGTGTCAGTACATTTTTCTGAATGTCTGTTGTCAAGTGTCGCTGACGTTCTTTAAAACAGCTACTGACCAACTTAAGAGTTTTAAAGCGACGCTTTGGCTTTTAAGGATTTAGGAAAAGCCTTTCTAAAAAAGATGACACCAAGTGCATAGTGTCTCTTGGGTCAACCCTGGCTCACCGGAGTACACAGTGAATTATATAAAGGTTCCTTATACTCTGTACACTTTGTAACAGTCTACGCAAGGGATACCTACATAACTACACATGTAATTACACAGGTACAAGGCCACTTAAGCGCTGAAATGTAATGTGTTTCCGTTTATTGTATTACCGTATTATAACGATACTGTGGTGGAGTATTTCTCTCTCGGCTGATAAAATTCCTCTCCACATAAGGAGCTTTGCTAAGTGACAGCCATGTCCTGAACGTCTGTGAGAGGATGATCACTTGTCTTGCTTGTATTCTAGCTGAGTGTGAATGAGACCCCCGGACGGATCCGCTGCAGTAAGAAGGGGACTGTCCTGACCCGGGCAGACGAGCGCTTGTCATCACGGAATGGAGAGAGGGGCTTGTACCAGTTTCTCAGCTCCGCACAAGGCTTGGGAGGATTCCAGGACCATTTTGACTGGTAAGTGACAGGCAGCGGCTCCAGTTTTCCAGTCCACTTCTTCTAAGAGGAAGCAGGGACCAGTTCTGGGACCAGTTTAACACAGGGGGCGTTATACTTGCTCATATGCCAAACGGCAGACCCTCTCTGACTGAGCCTTAACAGCACAGAGCATGGGCATTATGGAGCTGCAACTGCTTTGGCAGTGCTACTAAAGGGTAACTGTGCTTCAGATAGTACAGAGGGGTTAAACACATACCACTAAGTTGCTGTGCGCCAGGATATGTTAAACTTAAAGAACAAGCTTAAGTGAAAATCAAAAATGTTAAATAGTTTGAAAGTGGCGGAATCTCCGTAGAACCGCTTCTTTCAGTTTCAATCTTGAGAATTGTTGTTGTGATGCCGTGTGTATTTTATTCTTCAAGAATCAGCTTTTGGGTATGCCGTATGCCACATTGAGTGCATCTGCTTTTTGGGTTGGGTTACTGTTGAGCTGTGGCCTGCACTGCAGGTGGGCCCACAACACCTACTCCATTCTGGGAGGGAAGCCGATTTGGATTGACCCCTTCGACTCCACAGTGCAGCACATCTTCATTGATGACAACATCCGTCAGAATGACGAGGACACCATTGTCCACCCGAAGGTACATGTCCACTGTGTTATGTGAAAAATTATGCGTTTTTTTAATTTTTTAAATTATTAATAGAAACAAACAAGTGTTTCACTTATGCATCAATGGGCTCTTGTGCAATCCTATGGGCAGGTGTCTTTGTGAGGGAAGGGAGATATTTGTGTCTTTAATGGTCAATCAATGAGTTTTGGATCAGATCAGTCCAACAGAAAATGGTTGTAGTGGAGCTTTATTCAGATCTGTTTGACATATTTCTGTGACTAAAATGGCTGCCGCCCTCAGTGTCCCTCTGCTTTGATGCTGTTCTGCAGGTGTTCTTGGACCCAGATGGCACACAGACACGCACAGCCTCCACCTCAGAGCTCTATGACATTTGTCTGGTGCAGAATGACCTCCTTAAGGCCATCTCTGACCTCAGCTACTTCACTAAGCGTGTGCAGATCTGCCAGGAGAACTATGAAAGGAACCTCCAGCAGTCCGCATAATAGAGCCTAGCTCTTCAAAGACACAGTAATAATTTCTGTTCATAACGCCATGTTGTGGTAGGTTGGTTTATTTTCATCATATCAGTTAGATCAAAGAATCACGTCCCAAAGCACAATTTGTTAAAAGTAAAGAAAACCGCTGCTTCGTTCACATGACCGCTTCTAATTTGGAACCCCTTGTATCCACAGCAGTGCTGTGACTGTCACGCAAGGCAGACCTCCAGTTTAATTTCAGCAAGGCTGGCCTGTTGTTCTGCAGTCCAATAGGTCAGTACAGCGTGGTATGATAACAAGGTAGTTGTACTGTTACCCAGCTGAAATTAAGTTTATAATAGACTCTCTACAGATGGCTCACTGTCTGCCCTCCAGGTAGCGCACTCATGGCTGACATTAGGAGATGATGTCACCGTATAAGTCCAGGTTCATTCCACCTGGAGGGGTTGGAGCAAGTTCAGACAGGTCTGTGCAAGCTTCGGTTCTGTGGCAGTTCATCTCAAGGCTTTGGCCATATTAATGGCAATAGTGAATGGAAGGATGTATTTCAGGGATTTTTTTTGTTTAAATATTTAAGTTGGAAGTGTTTACATACAGAATGTGCTCAGAGTGGTGAGTCCACACTGTTTCTGAATGCATGGTGTGGAACTTTTGCTTAGTTTTTTCCTTGTTATGGATTTATTTTTTATTTTTTTTGGAAGTGTTCCAACATAAATGTGTTACAACTCCACAAGATTGAAATATTGACTTTTGGGCGCCCTTGTTTCAATTGAGTATAACCGCCACTGGTGATGGCTCACTGTGTCAGCGGATAGCAGAAGTCACACTACCCAACATCTTCAAATTGATCTGCTGATAGATGTTCAAGCATCATTTTCTGAGAAACATCCTACATCTGAAATGAAAGAACCCAATGGATAATTGTATAAGTAACATTAATACTTTCTTTCAAGGCTATATGGTCCTGAGCTTAGTAGTAAGAGTTAACAACGTGGATGGCCTGCTGTCATGTGAGTATGCGTTTTCCAGTAGCATGGCCAAGCTGTTACAGAATTATTAGATGGTTGTGGAAATCTTATAAGGCAAACTTCAGCAAGTGATCCCTCTATATAAGTTATGGTTGTCTAGATATCTTACCACATCCTGCACCAAAACACGACTCTTTTTCCCATTATTCCTTACGCACTTAGTTTTTTTATGCATGGATTGGACTTGACTGGGTGGTGGGATGAGAGGCCGTGTAAATAAACTCATGAGAATAAATGCTACCTCAATCTTTCCTCAGCATTGTGCTTCTCTTATTTTTGCTTTTGCAAAAGCCCTGAAGAGCCCGAGATGCCGGAATATGCCGTTAAAGATTGTGTCACTAAGAAGACTGATCATTCCATGAGACGAAAGGGATAACATTCAAGATTCAATGTAAAAGCTATAGTTTTGTAAGCTTGCATTAGCTAGCTTGCAAAATTAAGCACTGATCCAGTTAGGCAAAGCGCTAGTTACTAAACACATGAAAATCTTGTAAAATGTTAGCTTGAATGATTGATTGACAGCTGGCTAAACTGCTTGTTTTCTTGCTATCTAGGTATTTAAACACTTAAACACTCTCAAGGTATCAAAAGCTGCTATCTGCATCTAAACAGTAGTCTGGTCAGCTAGCTATCAATCAAGCTATTAACTAGCTAGCTATATAGCCTACTGTTATCTACTTATTAGAAAGCATTAATTGCAGTACATACTCTCTTCTGCCTCCATGGCTTCACATGTTCCACAAAGACACCAAGTTGATGTCCTCATTTGTGGTTCAGGCTAAGATGGGAGGTGGATATTTTATTATTATTTTTTATTTTTATTTTTATTTTATGCCCAATTTGGGGCTGAGCATGTCCAATACCCACTCCAATTTGGAATGGCCAATCATCTGCCACCCCAGACACGTTCAAGCGTGAACCCCACTGACAATTTGGGAGAGTGTAGACATCCACGATCCTCTGCCAAAACACATGGGGTTCATTTTCAATCGCTTGCATCCTTTCCTCGCGTCCTTTCTTCCCTCCTTAGCTTCACCCAATGGAGGATGCAAGGAAAGGATGCAAGGATCAGATACGAAGACGGAAGAATCGAGGCAACATGCATTAGGCAAATGGAACGTCCTTGCTGAGTCAAGTGTCAGCATCATGTTATGTTCACGTGCTGAACTATAATGCCTTTTAGCCTCTTTTTTTGTGAATAAAGTGGCTTTTGTTAGTCATAAAGAATGAGTGTCGTTATGGATTAAAGCGCATTATAATAAATTGAAAGGAACGGTAAAATTGGATTTGTGTAGAGGTGTACCCACCATCTGGCAGATCTGGAGAGGTGGATAATTTATACATGTCACGCGTTCAGAGAAAAGGCTTCCGCAAAGGCTACACTCGTGTTTCCTCGCTGAAGCATCCTCTGGTAGCCTCCTCGTTCCTTGCTCCTCTGAGTAGCTTTTAGCAGTTTGGAATGTCTTTAAAGATGGCGAACTTCGATCAATTTCTGGGTCAGGTGAGGACCGAGGAGACGAGGATGGATAAAATAAGCCATTGGAATGAACTGCAAGTGACTTCAGTTGCTTCTTTTCACATCATAGACTATAGCCAAGCTTGCATAGAGCGGAGTCTGAGGAAGACCTTTCATATGCGGGCGGCTTTTAGCATGCAGTCCAGGGGTGTCTGATCTACCAGCAGGGGTCGCTATAGCAATCTAGATAGCAAAATGTATGAGGAGATAATCTATTTCAGGAGTAAACCAGCAAAATATGTCAGATTACAGTCTTATGTCTAAAAAGTGAAAAAATTGAAAAACCATTGAGTTGGATGAGAAATCATCTACATGTGATTAATATGAGGGACTATATCATAGAAGTAATGGTTACAGTTAGTGTAGGGTCACAGTTATGTTTAAGGTTACAGTTAGCGTTCATATTAGTGTTAGGGTTATGTTTAGCGTTGGTTGTTGGGTTAAAGTTAGTCCCTAGGTTATGGTTACTCTAAGCATTAGGGTTACAGCTAGGATTGAAGATTAGGTTTATTACCACACAGGTAATTAAAAAATTATATTTGGACAGTATGTTTTTTTTTTTACGTTTTAAAAAGTATTAAACATTACCTTTCCCCCAGCTTTTATGACATTTTTCTATGGATAGCATGATTTTCTTTCTATTTCCAAAAAGATCCAAAGATTACAATTAACATTGATTTACCAAAAGTTATTTTATTTAGCCTGATTTACAACAATAAAATTACCTTAAAGCATATTAACAATGATTCTCTTTCCAAGTATAACATCTACCATTATTCTTTTTTCCTAATGGCATATACTGTTTCTCTTTCTACACAGGATTAGAGTAGCTCACATACTTTTTTCTTCTTTTTTTTTTGGTGTTGGTGGTAAGACAAAGTCTTATGCATAGGTGACAACTTGGCATCAATATTGAGGAGTGATGAGGCAAAAAATAAAAACTTATGTTTTACTGTTGGCACAACAAATATTTTAGTTACATTCACTATACAGCTAAATTCACTAAAAATGATTGCTACATAAGGACAATCTCAAAGCTGATGATGTAGTCCATCCCATAAACAGGAACACATGGACAGTGTAAAAGGCACTCAAACCCTGGGAATTGCTTTATGTATTACTACTACTACTACTACAAGTACTAACGAGGAGGTTTTGCAGCTAAACAATATGCAGTACTTTTAGAAAGTACACGTAGGCTATTGTAGTAATGGTAATATACACCTTGAATGCTTTCTGCACATGATTTAAGTTTGTTTGGGAAATTGCACTGAAAACTGATTTATTTTGTTGAGTTTGCTCTGTGTAGAAAATAGTCCCCTCTGGGAAATTTGGGTTATTTAGGGAAGACAACAAATTAGCCGTGTTTAGCATTGACAATTACTCTTGGACTTTCGATTGTGGAGGAGAGAGAAAAAACATCTGTCACTATCAGATGGACATTTACATGTAATAAATAAGACAGCTGGATTTCTACTTTTGTTGGCATGATTTCGCATTCTGTAATATCAATTTGCGATTCTAGACAGATGATAGTTAAGTGGCCTCCATGCCGCCTTTCATGTACTGTAACTGATCCAAGGATCTTTTGAGTTAACAAAAGAAGTGCATGTGTGGGGAGGCTGCGATATTTATGTTCTAAAATTATGTTCTAAATATATGTTCAAATATATGTATTAGAAGCCAGTTCATGCAGTCCAGGGAGTCAAGTTTTGCATGGATCTCGTGCATATGTATAGACGGAAAAATCTGTCCATGGCCCGTGTTCTCAAGATGTGGCAACATATTGAATACATGTGGAGTTTTCTCTCTTATTAAAGTGCTGGCTCTCCAGCTGCACCGAGTAATGCTACATCTCAATCAATAGGTCAAGCCAAAAGCTGCCATTGATTTCCCCCAAGTGTCTTAATGGTAGAGCTGTTCGAATGCTTAGTAGAAGCAATAGATTATGAATTGTCTCAAGTAATCTTCTGTCTGGGAAGGGGTGTCTATGATCAACTGATTGATCTGGAGTCCTCCAGGGGGATATGTAACTGAAGATCACCAGTAGCATTCATGTACGTCTCTTCAGTGACCTCTGAATAAATAATTTCCCTAATTTATCAGATTAATTAGTACAGTATACTGCTCTAAAATATCAGCAGTTTTCTATGCCTTCCAGTGAGGGAATGCTTAGGCATCTAATTTTTAATTAACCCACTTTCAATAAATTGCCACGATACCTGTGAAATACCATAAAGCACTGTTGTAGGTAAGTGTAATTAAGTAAGTAAGCAAATACTGTCATGCAATCCTGGGGGTGGCCAGTCACGTGGTGAACAGAACACAAATTCAGAAAATATATGGCGTACCACCTTTTATTAAATCCAATAACTTTTATTAAGTTAATAACTATTTATTAACATTTGGAAAAGCAAAGAAATTAGGTAATGAAACAAAAACTTCACAGAGCCCACAACACACAACATCAACAATAAGCTATAGAGAAAAGGTCTCACCTTTTAAGCCCGGGTGCAAGGCCTTTTATAAGGCCCAATATTTAGACAATGGGCAGCAGCTCTGATCGTTGCAGTGGGCTACAGCTGCTACCCTGTCTGTGAGCGTTAGACGGTGTTCTCCATGGTGCTGCAGCTGTGCAATGTTGCTGGAACACCTGGGGTGCTGAAAGGACAGCGCACCATCACCCTTTATGACAAGTGAGTGAGTGTAAAGTAAGTAGCCTACTAGGGGTGTAAACCTTTGACTTGATGATGATACGATACAATTACGATACTCTGACCAGCGATGCGATTTATCTTAATTTATAACGAGACGATTAATCAAGATGCGATGCAATACGATACAATTAGCTGCGATGTACCCATGTGACTAATGTGATTTCACATATCCCCGCTTCCCACATAACAGACACTCAGGACATTCATATAACAAACAATATGACAAAGTGTAAAATATATTGCTTCATTTTTAAAACCAGCAATGTCCACGTGATTAATCAAAATTAAATTAAAAGGAAAACTAAATACAAGTTTGCCATGCAAATTAACGATTCATCATGATTCATCACGATTCAGCCATGTCATATCGATGCAGTTGTATTGTGACGTTTGTATCGCGATGCATTGATGCATCAATTATCTTTACACCTCTAGTAAGTACACTTTAAAATTCCACTTGAATAGTATACCAATTACCACATACTATAGTCTAGGTCCTATATGTAGCTATACAATAATGAAAGATTACTTGGTAAATGGTATACTATTCAAGGGTAATTTTCAAGTGCAGATGCAGATCCGGGTACCCTGTACAAAAATCTGGTTTAAGGCAGATAACAAAGAAAATTTTCATGTGGTTATTTGACTATTTTTAACATGATCCACTGACACCACTTCTGTGCCATGATTACTGCTGTACTGCTGTTTAACTGTCACAGCGTTTATACTGCTCTCTTATTACAAGCTAAATGAAGCTCTGCCTAATTACTTGGCGTGTTGTGCGGACTGTCTCACTCCAACACATTAGTGTGTTTTCGCAGTTAATGGCCCCTTGATGATGTGTCCTTTCCCCTCTTTAAGTTCCATGAATGTATGTCTACTGGTAATAAATCATCTCCTCGATTAGTTACCTGTCTTTGCCAGGGGTTGTCGTTTAAATTGTTAAGTAAAGGTGTGCAAAAATAAATAAATATGAAAGTCCGCTCGTAAATTGCTGCTACGTCACTCATAGGCATGCTCGACATTACATAGATCCGTAGCCTACACGTATATCCGGTGAACAAACTTTATTGACCTTATTCGTAGTTCCCTTAGATTCCGCAAGTGGGCAGTAAGGTAATGACAAGGTATCGATTTAGCCCACTTCATCAAACGCAATCCCGTGTAATGCCGTTTGTTTTACCGGTTTTACTTTTAGTGCAGCATAATATGACTACCACACTCCACAGAAAGCACGTTCTTCAGTTGTAATTTTGCCATAAAGGTGCCAGAATATTCCCTGCTGGGGAACTGTAACATAAGTGAAACAGAGCACTTCATATTTTGCTTTAGGAAACGAAAACGCAGATTCCAGTTAAAGGCTAACTGTATCACATTGTCAATGTTACTAAGGGACTATCCTGGGACTATCCTGCCAGGCAGTAGTAGCTAGCCAATGCAGCAATAATGTTCTGTTAAGTAGCTGTTAAAAACTCTAGTTCAAAACGCGTCGTGTTGAATAGGCTACGCCTCACACTTCTATTATTATAAATTGCTTTTAAAATTCGTTTTTGTCTTCTCCACGAGAACAGATGCTACACAAATGTAAATTTAATTACTTCCCTATTAACTTCTTTATTCAACTGTTAGCCTACGGAAAGACTGCACTCATTAAAAAGTTTTATAAATGCATCCTATTTTGAACGACGTGCCATATGAATTAAAGTATAAATGCATATTATAAATTAATTATTGTACAGCGTCCGCGGGTAGCCTACGGTTGTTGCCATATTACCATGGATGTCTCTCTCAGATATTGACAATGTATGACTACATTAGTAGGCTACACCAAATACGCACAATCGCATAATAAAAAAAATAATCATAATAATATAGGCCCTAATAATAATAGCCTGATTGCATATAGAGACCAATCGCATCGACATGTCGCATTCATATAGGCTATTCTACATCACTGTGATTTTTAATATAGGCTAGGCTACTTGTTTTTCTGAGAGAAAAAAAATCAAGCTTTTTGTAGGTCCTGTCTTCAGACCGAATATGGTGCGCTGAAGATTCGCTAAAGTTAGATTTTTCTTGTAGTCGTGTAGGCTACTATTAGGCTATAGCCTTTCTGATTGCTAAAGATAAAGTACATAGGCTATATGCTACTTGTACCGAAATGTTGAAATGTTTCCTTTCATATTTCATGTTATATTTCATATCATCATATTTGATATGATACTGCAGTGTTAATAAACGAAATATATTGTCTTATAGTGTGTAACTGGTGCCCTATAGCCTACCCAAACCGTCGCCGTGGATAAAGTGCCTGCTTCACATGACTTCACATGCGATCATTTAATTCTGGCATTTGCCTATTAATTCTAAATGTCATCGAAAGAACCAAATTAGAAGAGTTCGCATTTTCCATTCTAAAACTTAAAACATTAGCCTACTATCGTAGGCTATATCTCCTTATGTCCATTTTGCATCTACCGTGATACGCTTAATTTGATAACGGTTTATCGAGGGGAATATTCAACTGCAGTTCAATTCAACCCTAACCCTATATGAATTTGGGTCGTTTTGGAAAACCGTCAAACTTGGACGTTAAATAATAAAACGTAGCTTACAGTAATATATAATTGATCTGCTAGAGTGTGGAAACATATTCAGGCAACAACTTGGAGGTGGAGCGTAGCTACGTTTGCTACAATAGAAAGGAAACAAAAACAAACCTATGCTGTCACACAGTGACGGTCAAGAAGCGAACGCAAGCCGCAGGGAGAGGGATCGAGCTCATGAAGCAAAACAGCTTGCGAGCCGAGGGAGGAGGCTAGAAAAAGCGACAACAAAGGCATTGAACGACTAAGCCATCGGAAAACGTACAACGGATCACCCAAAAGCTCGTGGTTATCGACCAGGGGCGAGGTTTTGAAACTTAGCTTGATGGAGAGGTCCGAAGACATACCGTGTCATAGGTGTCGGGGATGCTTATCCTTGAAATAGAACCAAGTACAAAAAGGTAACTTTTCATGTTTTCGTATCTTCGTTGTCTGTTTCTCCTAGTCTACTTTAGTATAGTTTGTGCACAGTGCATTTATTTTGTAGAGTCGTTTCCAGTGCAAGTTAGATCAGATCCACGGTTCGTGAGGTAGATGTGGCGAGTTTTTGATGTTTTTTCTTGGATGTAGCCTCCTGCTTGATTATTGAAAGGTGTACAATCAAAGGAACAGATTCAGTAATAAATGGTGTGTGGATATAAAATATGCGATATTATTCATTGGTTCCTTTGTGATTCTTTGGTTGCTGTCCAAGGATGCCATGCTTTTTCATATTCACATGTAGCCTGCTGTATCACTGCAAGGGGTTATTAATAATAATAATAATAACAATAATAATACTAAAAATAATAGTAATAATTAACTCTGTATAAATTATTTATTTTGCCTGCCTTTTGTGTATCCAAGAAAAGAGATTACAAAATGAACAATGATGACAGACTAGTTATAAGTGTGAAAAATTAGTTATAAGGCTTATCATTCAGTCATTTGTGGGCCTGTGTTTAAAAGCCCTGTCTCTTATTCTAGCTTTTTGAATTTTTGTAAGGGTAATATTACCTGCTCTTTGAGATGAAGGGGTCTCTTGAGGGCCAGTTCCATTCAGATCTCTTGCACAGTTCCTGAGTAGGCTACATACATACATTAAACACATTCTGTAATGTGCGCGGACATTTTTGGTGTGCCTAGCATGAGGTTAAACCAAATCTGTGAAAATGCACCTCCGAGGTGGAATATCCAACTAAGCTCTGATTCATGGTGCAGTGACATGCCACACAGTCCAGAATCATATCCGTGCCATTTGGAAATGCACAATTGGTGTTATAGCATTGTGCTTTAGGCAAAGGTTTCTCAGCCTCGTCACACAAAAATGTATCTTCTGGCCATTTGGTTTTCTGTTTTGGAGGAAGTGCGTTTTAGTCTGTTCTATCTGAAAGTGGCAGATGTTGCAGCATTGGGACAACATTAAAAATAAACATTCCAACTTAACAGAAAAAAGTAAAAAATAGGCACAAAAGACTGATAAAAAGAGCCACTCTACTGAACCTGACTAGTTCAAGTTTTAACTGAATCTCAGATTCTTATAGTTTAGTGCCATTTACAGATAAAATAAAACGGCAATTTAACACCACATAGTGGTTACATGCCATATGTTTCTGTCAGTTTATGTCTGTACTGTTATTGTGCATTTATTAATCAATATTTCATTTCAGTGAGAATCAAAATCCAATGATCTAGGCCTATGTCTATCTCACTCCTGTGCCCTCTCCTAATATTAGGATATGCCTTTGCTTGCAATGTGTTCAACTCAATTTCCGTTAAGGCTGTAGTAGCTTCCTGCCGTCATTACCTTAATTCTCGCTTTGCTGGCCTGATTTAATCTGATGTATCCTTAGCTAATGCAGAGTGCTGCTGCTTATCTTGTTTTCTCCTGGTTATTTCATATCCCCATCTTTATTCTATTATGCGCCATTGCTCCGTTCCTTCCGTTGTCTCACAGTTTCCGGTGGCTGGTTAAATAGTCACAACCATCCGTCCTGCTTATTTGTGGGCCTGCAGTTCTGCTTGTGATTCATTTGAACCCTTTTATATTTCCCCATTTTGTCTACATTCATTTTGGAACAGATTTTACTGACACCCTCCAGATCTCGATTTCTTTATTTTCTCCAGCTCTTCATGGGCAGACCACCGTTCAGAGCCTTTCATTATAAGAGCTGTGCAGTCTCCCACTGCTCCATGCTGGTCTTGTTTGCATTCACTCATATTTTTATCAATGGTATATTCTTTTTCATTTGTTGAATTGTTCTCTTCTGAAAACCATCACTCAAAATCATACTAATCACAATATTTATAATATTGCGCAATATTATATTTCTTCTAAAGTTATACGTTATAATTATACATTATCTATATTTTTAAGAATTATACTGCATGGATAGTCACTTATGTAATTATTAGACTCAGTTGTTATCGACAGCTTTCCTTAGTGTCAAAACCGTGAAGAGAAAAAGTGAATGTCAGATAAACTGTCACTTCAGGTTAATCCACAGTTCCACACTGAGATTTGTCTTTTTTCTGTGCTGTTGAATTTAACTTTGTATTTGTACACTACAAAATGCCACAAGATTAAGAAAATGGTGTGATTTATCATGCTTTGGAAATGTAGCATCCAATGTAATGTAAGACTCTGTGGCTTAATTCACAAATGTTTGAAAATACCAGGCATTATGAACGCATAGCCCATAGACATACAATATACACAGATTAATGAATTTTCCATATCTACAATTGTTTAATTTGTGAAATGTTCAACTTTAATTTGCTTATATATTTGTTTTGTTTAGAATACTTGAGTATACAGCCAATAATAACTCTGATTGTGTCAGACTGATGGCCATTGTCTTGAGTGCTTGCCAGCATTGAATCCTTAAATTTAATTAATTTCCCTGGAGTGACTGATATGATGGAAGGAGTTACTGACTGTATTTTCAGACTCTTTAATAATTATAAGACTCAAATACTGAAATGTTGAGCTGTGAGAATATGCATGTAGTTGTTAAATGGGGACAGCATGGGGTATATTGCTCAGAGCAGTAGGATCTGGAAACAATGTTATTGGATTTGAATCTCAAATGAGGACTGATTGTACACTAGATAAAAGGTATTTTACGTCAGTTGCTTCAGAAAAGAAATACTTATATGTGGCCTAAGTGCTATAAACACAAGTTACATCTTGTCTGAGGCATTGTGCATTGTGATCCACTGATCCCTGAGTTACCGCCCTGTGTATACTCCCTCTACGATCAATTTAAAAACAAATTATTTTGAATATGCAGATTTAACCAACATACATACATTTTACATTACATTACATTATAGGCATTTAGCAGACGCTCTTATCCAGAGCGACTTATACATGTAATGGGGCGTGACGTGTGAGGTGGGAGGAGCCAAACGCAGCAAGGGGAATCATTAAGCCCTTAGGCCACTAAGGCGGGATACCCCGCAGATAAGGGAAGGAGACAAGACAAGGAACACACAACGCTACTAACCGGCCCACTGCCAATCGCCCAGTAGAGCACAAAGACAGGGATCTGAACAGCCGGAAATAAACACGCGCCCTGTCTCGGAAACGAGACACATAACGGGCGGGAGCGTAAAAACAACATAAAACACAAACAAACACAGCAAAATAAAACGATAGTATGAGAAGGCGAGAGGAACAGATCCAACGTTCCGTGGCTTAAAAGCTTGCAGTCACACGCAAACATGTCCACAATATCATCCAGTCTCCCTAAGAGACGAATTGCACTGAAGGACGAACAGAACTACAGTTCCGAACCATCGCCCACATCTCCTATACACGGAGAAGGAAAGCACAGAGATGAACAGGACAGCTGCACCCTAACCAAGGGTTAAACAGACTAACACAAGCACAAGCCCTGCCTCACAGACAGCAGAAATGAAACTAGGCGAACAAGAACAGAGATTTAACGTTCTATGACTAGTTAGAAAAGTGCGCAGTCCAATGCAGCAAAACGTACCTGGGCAAACACCCGATCTCCCAGGAGGGAGAGACATTTACAGGCGAGCCGACGGAGCACCGTCGTCCCAAAACTTACTAACCAGAGACTACGCAAACTAGCTCAAACACGCGCCCTAGCTTCTTAATAAGGAGAAGGATAACGAGGCAAACAGGAACAGAGACTTAACGTTCCATGGCTACTTAAATAAGTACGCAGTCTAATCCAAAAGACTGACGCAAACTTAATCAAACAAGCGCTCTAGCCTCTTAATAAGGAGAAAGGTAACGAGGCAAACAGGAACAGAGACTTAACGTTCCATGGCTACTTAAATAAGTTCGCAGTCTAATGCAGCAAACATACCTGGGTAAACACCCGATCTCACATGAAACATTTTACAGGTGAGCCGACGGGGCACCGTCGTCCCAAAACTTACTAACCAAAAGACTCCGCGAACTTAAATAAACACATGCCCTAGCCTCACAGTAAAGGAATAAGTAACAAAACCCCGACTCACAACAAAGGGAAACTCAGTCTATGAGAAGGAGACAAAACAGGGAATAAACGTACCAAGCTACTAACTGGCTTACCGTAACCCGGAAATCAGTAGAAGCTAACACGCCAGGTCTCTCTATAAGAAAACCATTAACCGGCGAAAAGGGACAAAGAACAGCTACTCTACATTTCTACAAGCTACGCAACCCAGCCGAAGCGAAACGCCAGATCTCACATGAGACGACATGCACCGAGAGGCGAACAGAACACAGTTCCGACCATCGCCCAAATCTCCATACACGGAGGAAAACGCACACAGGCGAACTAGAGCAGAGATTTTACAGTCCCAAACTTCTACGAGATAATCCACTAGTAAGCCAGCAAGAAATAAGCCCTGCCTCAACAAAGAGACGTTAACAAAAGGCGAGTAGCCAACATGGTACGAGCACTCACAGTCAACAATACACCACAATACAAAACAATTAACAATTAATGTCGAAGCCCCGAACGAAGGGAACGGTAGGCTTATATAACTCTCAGGTGACCACGCAACAGGTGTAAAAGCTAAACCAGAAACTCCCCCAACTCAGCAGGGCGGAGCAAGCATCTACTAACAGGGCAGCGCCCTCGCGTGGCCACCAAGGAAAACGACCGCATGGGACAACAGGGTCCAAAACCATGACAATACAACCTTTTTTTTTTTCATGTTTTACATATTATCCATTTATACAGCTGGATATATACTGAAGCAATTCAGGTTAAGTACCTTGCTCAAGGGTACAACAGCAGTGTCCTACCTGGGAATCGAACCTGCAACCTTTCGGTTACAAGGCCAGTTCCTTAACCATTATACTACACTGCCGCCCCTACATTTAATATTATAACTTTTTAAACTTTAAATGCTATTAAGTTAATTCAATCTCATTCCATTTTATTCTACAAGGCAAGGTGATATATCTGAGGAGCAGACCATTCACAGGACCTCTCCTTGTCGTTATGGAGAACTTAAAGTGTGGAAGCACATGAGCAAACAAGTATTCTCAGTTTTCTCCACCAGGGGTAATTTATGGACATAAAGGGGGTATGATCACAAAAATAATTAAATGAAATATTGAAAGGCAGCATGTTAAGTCATTGGTCATATTATGCAGTATGTATATGATCTACAAAAGAGACTGCTGCATTTACAGAACTACATAATCTCAGAATAATTTTACTTTTGGGAGCTGATACACTGTCTGAAACCCTTTCAGGTTACATGTGGTTTGTGCCTTGCTGCAGAATACCTGCTTAGCTTCTCTGGCTACAATACTCCATAAAATCTGATGTAAACATGAACATATTTCCAAATTTTTGTGCTTCTCCTTGAAACGTCTCTGCATGTATTTGCATTCAGTTACATATTTTGTTAAGATAGCAAAACACAACTCTTTATTAATAAATGTAAAAATTCTGTTTATTATAAAAATACCTTTGTTTTATTATACTCTACTAGCAATAGGAAGATCAGAAAAAAAAACAATTCCAATTAAAGCCTTTTTTCACACCTTAATCTAATTACTCAGTTTTGAGTCAGTGGTCGTGTGGTGAGCCCCTTCCTCTCTGTAAAGTGATTAATGTCCATTCGCTACACTCACTTCACCCACTGCTGCCCCGGCCATCCCCTAAGTGCAGCACATTAATTAAAAAGCTGTTAGAAGTAAATGCATGCACTTGAAATTCAATTTAGAAATTGTCAGGGGCACAGCGGTATAAATGCCAGCCGTTCATCACAATTCTTCCATGTGTACCCCCTTCTCCCCAACGGCATGGCAAGCTAGCAAACATGCCTCCACCAAATAAGCCTAACATTTATTTTGCATCCTGTCTACAGACCAACTTGTGGTCTCCAACAAGGCACTGTCTCAGAGGAACCTCTGACATTCTGCAGATAACTTGACAGGCTTTGCTGGTTGTTTGGTTGGTTTTTGATTTGGATTTTGTTGGTCTCACATGCCCCACGCATCCTTGCAAACATTCGGTACTTGCACACCATTAGTAGTGGGACAAGGGGCAGATCCTCAGAGAATCCGGAGTCAGCAGAAAAATAGATAATAGATGAGGTCTGAACTTGAAAATGCTCTTTCGCCCCCAGCCATTAGACTTCACATCTGTAGTTTGTTAGAAATGTTTGTTTCTGGATCTAGAGCATTGGTTGTCTTTCAGAATGATCATCATGTGTTGTTGTGTATTTATAAAAAAGCGGGGGAGCGGGGTGTGGATGGGGTTTGCCTTATTAAGCCCCCTCCACCCACCCAGATAATAATCTTCATAATTAGAATGGACACACCTACAAAGTGCTAGCACCCATTCTTGACAATTGGGACAAAACCTTGTTTTTTACTCTTCAGTTATGCTGGGAGAATACCCTAGTAACCTACCCTACCCAGGATCCCTTCTGTCACCGGTTTACTTGTGGAGTCACTGGCCGTCAAGGTCATGTGATCATCAAACTGCCTCTCAGGATTGTGATTGGTTGGTTTGACCCATTCTGACTACTTACAAGCAGTGGGCAGCCACAGTGCAGCATCCCAGGACAAACTCTGTGGCCCGTTGGCACTTCGACCCTGACTTGGACCAAGCGGTTAGAAAATGGGTAGATGGATGCATGGATGGGTGGAGCAGAAGCTGACAGAGAGCCAATTAAGGCCACTGGATGCAATTTAATGTAGTTAATAAGATTATCTCCACCAGTTAATACCCTCACCTCTTAACACTATTCACACAGGACTCCCATTACAAAAAAGCTATTGAGTTTTGTTTGCAGATGTTTCGGCTGGAAAAAACAATTGAAGTAGCATCCAATGTAATGTAAGACTCTGTGGCTTAATTCACAAATGTTTGGAAATACCAGGCAGTATGACATACATAGACATACAATATACACAGATTAATGAATTTCCCATATCTACAATTGTTTAATTTGTGAAATGTTCAACTTTAATTTGCTGGTTTATATATATACAGATCCTTTCCAAAAAATTTGAATATCATGGAAAAGTTTTTTTTTTTTCCATAATTCCATTCAAAAAGTGAAACTTTCATAGATTATAGATTCATTACACACAAAGTGAAATATTTCTAGCCTTTATTTGTTTCATTTTTCATAATTTTGGCTTACAGCTCCAGAAAACCCCCAAAACAGTATTTCAAGAAATTAGAATAGTGTGTCGAAAATCAGCATTTACTTCAGTTATTTCAGAGAATTAATGTTTTAGACTGAGTGTCACACTATCATCTAATTTACTCAAAACACCTGCAAAGTTTATCTCAGTTTGGTTCAGTATGGGGAAGACTGCAGACTTGACAATTGGCCAGAAGACCATCATTGACACCCTCCAGAAGATGGGTAAGCCACAAAAGGTCATCGCTAAGGCTGGCTGTTCACAGAGTGCAGTGTCCAAGCATATCAATAGAAAATTTAGTGGAAGGGGAAAATGTGGCAGGAGAAGGTGCACAAGCAAAAGAGATGACCGTAGGCTTCAGCAGATTGTCAAGCAAAGACGATTCCAAAATTTGGCAGAGATGCAGAGGGAGTGGACTGAGGCTGGAGTCAGTGCTTCAAAAACCACCACGTACAGACGTATCCGGGACATGGGCTACAACTGTCTGATTCCTCGAGTCAAGCCACTCCACTCATTCTCTGAAATAACTGAAGTAAATGCTGATTTTCGACACACTATTCTAATTTCTTGAAATACTGTTTTGTGGGTTTTCTGGAGCTGTAAGCCAAAATTATGAAAAATGAAACAAATAAAGGCTAGAAATATTTCACTTTGTGTGTAATGAATCTATAATCTATGAAAGTTTCACTTTTTGAATGGAATTATGGAAAAAAAAAACTTTTCCATGATATTCAAATTTTTGGAAAGGATCTGTATATATTGTTTTGTTTAGAATACTTGAGTATACAGCCAATAATAACTCTGATTGTATCAGATTAATATTTGAATGGTATTTATATAACGTCATTGAAAACAAATGCTAATTTCAATAACATTCAATTTCTAAAGAGAATTGAGAGTGAAGTCACCTCCGTCAGATGAAATATGGGGTTACGGGGTTGAGAAAATGTTGTATTCTCATTTCACAGCATAGCCATAGTAGCCATTTTATCTAGTTGCAAGATACGTAGGTCTAGTTGCTAAGAGGTCTTTTAATGCAAATGAATATACACATTCTTAAACCATAATTCTTATTTTCTTTAGAAGGGAGATGGAGAAGACCTATTATGTATCAGACAATCCTGATAGCAATATTATTTCTTTAGTTTATAAAAAAATTAGAAGACTTACCAGAGCACAAATAGCCTTGCTGCCTTCTGTGAAACCATGAAGTGAGGCAGGGATCCTTAGGCTTTTGGCTTTGTCTGAGTAGATTGCATTTTTGTAGAAATCTGGCGATGTTGACAAACATCTGTGACAAAACTTTCAATGGCCAACTTTTTCATAAAAATTACATTTTCACACTATGTATCAGTACGAATTGTTAGTTTTAGGTTTTGAATGCTTTCACCACTTTTTAAATTGTTTGAAATTATGAATTCTCATCTGCGACAAGGTTGTTTACTGGCACTCGGCAAATGCAGAAGTTTAAAAGAAATTAGTCCAAAAACTTCAATAAATTATATGCATAAAACACCTAAATGTGAATTTTCTCCACAAAAAATTGGCTTTAATTTGTTGTTTTAAGTAATAATTGTAAGATGTTTTGGTAGGACATGATTTGTCCCAATTTTCATGAATGGGTGACTAGAATTAGTCTCTTATGCCCTGGTGTGTTCATTGGCAAGCTGAAGTTCTGTTCCTGTAAGCTGTTTAAGAGGGGGATGACATATTGGATAAAATGTTCATTATGAAGAAAAATAAAGTAGGAATAACTAACATTGTGTAGGCCTAATCTATTTCTATGTATTGCTCTGTGTAATAAGAGTTTATATTGTAATGACATAAAGTCCCTCCAAAATTTGTCATTGCAAAACAAGGCACAAAAACATTTTAATATGTAATCTTGTGATTTTTCACTCTGAAGAAGTTTACACTCTTCTTACTCTGCAGTAATCACACTGGCACGGACATTTTGTCATCCTTCACAAATTATAATGAGCCAGCCACCAGTTAAGATAACAATAATCGCATTCTCTCAATGTGTCCTTTTGATGTGTCCCAAAGAGCTGAACTGCTAAGTGAATTCTTTCATTAGTAAAACAAGAAAATGTCCATTGAAGCTCTGAATGTAATGGAAGGTCTAGAAATACCCTAGAAAGAGAAGTGTCTGTGAAAACAAACTGAAATGGCAAATTGTCTCATAATGGAGTTCTGCTCATAATGCAGGGCTATTATAACATTCCCAAAAAGGTCCCTGTCAGAATATTAATACTCTAAAATGTTTTTTCTTACCCAGACTTTTGGGTTGCTTCATAAAGGGCAACATAAATAGATGAATGCTAGACAGCTATCACTGTGGAAATGTTCACCAGTAACTATTGATTTCCATTAGAGAACCTTGGAGACTAGAGAGGCAAGAGGGCAAGTTTTCCCTGAAATGTGGAAGTATGATGGGGTAGGAGTGTTTGTTAAATGGTCCCTCAGAAGACCAAGTGGAGCTGGAATATAGGCCGCTGTTAGCATCGCACTCCTAGAAAACCCAAAGTTCTGGTCTGTTTTTTACTTTGCATTTCTAAAAAGATGTCTGTGAAGCGGATCACTGGAAGTAGTGATCCTATGCGGTACGTGAGCCAATAGAGCAGTGGGGCACACAAGCTGTCAGAGAAAGTGCAGGAGTATCCCATGTGTTAGGCTACAAACTGTCACAGAAATGCTAGGGACATCCCGAAGGCTATGCTACAAGCTGTCAGAGACTCTGTGGTGAAATACAGTACGCTACACTAAAACCAGTAAAAAGAAATACTGTAGAAATACTGTTGTGTAAAAACTGCAGAAATGTACTATAGGTTATGCTCTAACTTGTAAGAAAACATGTTGGGATATGCTGTAAGCTAAGCTTCCAGTTGTCAGAGAAACTGTTGGGAAAATTTGCTATAAGTTTCAAGGTTTTGAGTTGAAAAGCATTTTCTCTAAACCCAGGTGTCCTATCCAGAATACGTTATTAATACAGCGCTTCATTTCTACTCGCTGGCCTCTTGCAGAGCAATGTTCTAGTCCCGGCCGCCACAACTGTGAATAAATTGCGCAAAAATGGATGTGTGTCACAGTCCGTGTGATGAGGTGCTTGCTCAAAGTTATTTGTCTCTCCTTTCTCTCTTTCTTTTTTTAAAACCACCAAATATTTTCATTTCCAGACTGGATGAGCAATGTAATATTGCACTTGGTACCAGGCATCAGTTAGGACAACAGCAGTAGCAGGATGGATATTACAGTGTTCACAGGGGGAATTAAAAGTAATCATCTGACATTTTTTTGTACAGGAGTCACATCCTTGAGTAACACCGCTGTAATCTCATCGCCATGTTGAGATCACTGTTGTGTTACGCATCAGTTGCTTGAGAACAACAAGCAGCAGGAGACAGCTAGAGCACAAAAGATATAACCAACTACATGAGGGATGACAAGTATGTATGCCAAGCAAGTGCTACCACACGGGTGTGGCTCATCCTTTAGTTAAGCAAATGACATCCATGTTTGGATAGGGACGTGAATAAAAATGTTGGATAGGATTGATTGCCTGTAAGTAGAGATGCACCAATGCCATTTCTCCTTGGCCGATTACAGTAATAAGTACTGTATTCAAGAATCGACCATTGACAAGTGCCAATTGATATCAATGTTTTTTGTTTTTTTAAAAGGAGAAACATTTGAAAATGTGTTTGAAAATGCACTATACATTTTCAAACACTACACTGCAGTGACATCAGATATCTTTATGAGGTAGTTAATGATTTTATATTACTTCCACATATTTACATTTATTTTACATTTTTTGCTCCCTATAGGTATACCTGTAGGTGCTGGATCTTTTGAATGCTATGGATTCTCTTCTGCAGAGAGGAAGGCTTATTTTCTGATCTAATTCTTACTCTATAGCCTTGGTTTTATGGTTTTACTAGTTGGACAAGATGATCTGTATTCGTATAGGTTTTTGCGCTGCTATGAAAATATTGTTGTCAGCCTTTAGGAGCTAGGAGGTTAATGCTTCAGAGCATGTTTATAGCCCTGCAGAGTAATATCACACCACATATTATGTACTTGCTTTGTATATTCCTGGAACAAAATTTACTGGATACATCAGCTGATTGGTTGCAACAGTCGTATCAGTTCTGGGAATTAAGCCCACAGCTGTCAGGTCATTCATTATTATCTCAGAGGTCCCCATTGGAGGCCATGAATAGTGAGGCATCTAAATAAAACAGTCATCTGGGTGAAAATCTGTGGTTATTGTCTGGGTTTAAGTACCAGCTGTTACAATATGGACAATAATATATAGAATTTGTCCTCGCCAGAGTATTCAAACATTCATGTCTCCGCCTGGCTTGCGTTTTTTTTTTCTTCACGTAGGGACTAATTAACTTTTGCATTCTGACTGGTGTGTGTGTGTGTTCTGCTAGACCAAAAATTATTTTACGGTGCTGGGTTTGAGGCCAATTGAAATTCAACATCCCCTCTATTTGCATTCTGTCTTTTGAATGCATCCCTCCGATTCATCCAATTTCTCCCTGAGATGTCTGAAAATGTTCCTTTCATTTTTATGATGTGCCGGGTCTACGTAGAACAGAAAAGTTTTCATTCTACAGGAGCCGGAAAGGCATTAGCATTTATTAAATCAATTCCTACAATACTGAGTGTCTCGCATCCCAGAAAGAGCCTCGTTGGTAGAATTTATTTATGTATTAAAATGATGACAGACACAAAAGTGGAATTATTGTAATAAATGTAGAAGTCTGAAATGAGTATTTCTTGGAAGGAAATTTGTCACAGTGACAATGATGAGCTGTGGCAAATTAATTATTTCTGACATCAGATGTTGGTCAGCAGCAGATGCTGTATGTGAGTTTTTCCTCCTGGTTTTTAAGGCATTGTTTATTTTCCATAGCAGGTGACTATACACCAGAATTTGTGAAGATGTGTGACAAACTTCATTCAGCTCACAATAATGTCTCTGATAGTGACTCAGGCTTACTAGTCTGAGGCTGAACCTCACCCAGATACAGCTTTTTTTTACTGCCTCCATTAGAGAAGATATTTTTCCCTGGTGTCTTTCATTTATTTTCTTCCTTTTTTTAACTGTGTCAGCCATTAAGTCATTTACTGCTGACAGTGGGTGGTGTGCACGCCTGTGGCTGCTTCTTTGATGGCTTTTTGAGACCTAATTTCCTCTGACTTCCTCTGACTTCCTCTCATGTCCTTCCCTGGGTTCTTCTCAATCAAACATAATCCTGTTTGGGCACAGGGAGGTAGAAATGTGTGGGCCTGTGAGATGATTGCCAGTTGGAGGGGTGTGTGTGTGTGTGTGTGTGTGTGTGTGTGTGTGTGTGTGTGCGTGGGGGGGGGGGGGGGGGGGGTAAATCGAAATTGAGCTAGAAAAAGGCAGAACTGGGAAGGGAAATAAATTATATATGACAGATGCCATCAAAATTTCAGATTGAATTTGAAATGAAGAAGCACATGCCGACTTCCACTTTGGTGACCTTTGTGAAGTAGAATTTTGATGCAATCTCAAGATTGGGAGGAAGGACTAAGAGCAGTGTATAATACCACCAAGCACCATCAGGGCAGTGAAACAACAGTGGCCTTGTTTTGAGTGAATGCACTTTAATATTGCTGGAGGTATAATTGCTGTTGGCATCCCTAGCCCAACATCAATTAGAAAAAAGAAAAAATATAGTTAAAAAAACTTAAATCCCCTGCTCTGCCTTACAGCTCTGTAGGAAGGGAACGAATGATGTCCATCCATAGCAGGTTTGTAAAGCACCCTCAAGTCAATGGTCTTTCAGGCAGACGGTCAATTGATAAAAGGAATCACACCATACATACAGTATATCAATCACTCAAACTAGTGGCAGACCCTCATGCCTTATCAACAGGGGGCCCTGCCCCTGCTCCAGTAACTGGTGATTTATAGTGATATATCAATATCAGAGAATTAAGTGATGCGACGTGATCAGTCAGCAAAACTGAGGGAAGCCTGCTCTTCCTGCCTGGAAATGTGGTTGCCGCCGTGAATCAAAGCCCTATATTTTCCTGACAGGTTTGGGTCTCCCTGATAGCCTGACAGAGATCGTGACAAAGGTTATTTCTCAACACTAGCGTGACTGAATTAGCAGCAAACTGCAGTGTTCTCTGTCATGTCCCACAGAAGCACCCCATGGAACCTCCTGCATCTGTTGACTTGTCATACGGGAGAAATCAGAGCTGATTATTGTGACATTTACATCATATGAAGCAGGAAGAAAAGAGCCGGGAGCCTCAAGTGACTAAAACCTGTAGAACTTTATTTGTGCTGCAACTGCTAATGTATGATATGCGTATAAGTTTAAGTGCCCCACCATATAAATATAACCTTGTTCCCCTCTATTAAGTGGTTTTGATATTTTAACATAACCAGTTATGCGTAGAATAGATTAAGGGTTGCACTGATATTGGTTTTGCTGATTCCCAGAACCCTGTTGACTTTCAAGTTTCAAAAGAAATAAGGTCACAAAGGTGCCAGATGTTTGATTCCAGGTCTGTAACCTGGCCCGTTGCACATTGTTGGATGAAGTCAATTTTAGAAGTGAAAAGTCAAGGTCATAGTGGCCTCCGTCTTTGACAAGTTCTAACTAGCAAATTGTGCATGGCTTTTAATGAAGCATTTAAAAAATCATTTCCATGTGCTTTTGTTTTCTATCATTACCAGGTCAAAATGCCAAAGGTTAATCTCACAGTCTCCTGATTTGTTATTCATTGCAGGCCTCTATCAAAGCATTTGTGTATGGATTGTAATGAAAATTGTCACTGTTCCCCAGAAGACCACCACACCGTGTCAAACATTAAGGCCATCAAAGCTCCTGATAAATCTATGCTCCCTATTACTTTCTTTAGCCATTTAAAACTCTCCTTCAGGTTGTATCATTTCCAGACCTGTCATACATCAAAGAGGTAATATATACTTGCAATTATATCAGGAGCTTTGGTGAGCTTGTTGTTTGCATTTTTATTTCAGGATCAATAATGCTCTTGGGAACATCCAGCAGGTGCCCATATAATTTCCCCAGTAACTCTTGCATCCTAAATATAACTTACATTTCTTTTGATTACTGTAATAGGATATTAATACACTTTTCTTCTCTGTTTCACAGTTCCTGTTCTTATGTTTCTGTACTTTTCAAGGGTATATTACTCTTGCAGTTCCTATAACACGCCTCTTAGTTTGCTCTGGAGAGTCAGCAAAATTATGAAATAATATTAATATTAATAGCATTCTGTCACTTAATTTGATATTTCCCCTTTCTTTCAGGGACAATGCTTGGAACCCTCAGCGACTCCACAGCACAGGTCTTTTTACACTCTGTATGAATCCAGGAACCCTTGGAAAAAGCCAGACTCATAATTACCCATAATACCCCTGTACCATTAACCCTTATAACTCTGGTGTGAACCCTTTGGGCACTAGACTAGAAGAACGGACTTCTGTGTTGTCCTATTCCACTGAAATATAGCCTGACCCTGACTTAGACTGGAGCTGTCTCGCACATCAAATTTGCTACCAGTGGTCACTGATCCGGCTTTCTGCTTCTCGGGAGTCCACACGCCCCGGCACAACTGAAATGTATGCGTTCCCTGGTCTTGCTGCATTGTGGTTGTAGCCCCACGTTGAATAATGAGAACAGTGAACATGCCAGATTTCGCATCACTTCAAACCGCTACAGGTAGAGCTTTGACACTGGCATACAACACAATTAGAAAAACAGAGTCTGGACCCACCTGTCCCTGCTCCATCCCAGATCCACCTTTGTGAGATGAGAACCATGCACACGCCAGCTCTCCCCACCCTGCGTCAGGGGAGAAAACCCTGCAGCATCAACATAAATCACTACGGCTGACTCTCCTCCGCGGCTTGGCTTAGAAAATGCTGCTCGTGCAATCTGGTGGCTTTCATCTGCTGGAAGAAACACACAGCATGGTGCAGGGCTTTGCATACCAAGCCTCTTAATTAAACAATTAAACCAGAGGGGGTGTGTCTCCTCCGCAGTGTGGGGGAGGAGCAACGCACCTGAAGTAAAGGGGACCCCCCTCCACCCTTCGCTCTCCGCTGTTCCTTGGTGCTCTTCGTATTCATGTGTTCACCTGTTCCCCCGTGAATCAGGAATCTCTTACCTGCTCAAGTCTGTTCATCTCAGAAGGTCACTTCCCATTTAATTTCCCAATATTCGGGACACGGCAAAGGACGCCTCTGTCATATAAGCAGGTCCCACCAACCGCACCCTCCCCCAAAAAGTAGCCTGGCAGTTTGAGCCCCGGTTTGAGAGGCTGTGCGTGCCTAAGCGTACGCTTCGCTGTGTGTGGTGACCTTTAGATGCCCCCCCCCCCCCCCCACTCTCTGCCGCTGTGCTGTGAATTGGCTCACGGGGGGGATCACTGGCCTCTCAGGTGGGATGCTGGGAACATGGCAGTAAATGTCATAGCTCCTGCCACTGAATCGCCTCGGTCAATGCTAAGGTTTTCTAACTTAGTGGAAGGCGTGCTCTGGATTCCGTTGTGCTGTTCTTATGTTTCACTTTTTTGAAGCGAGTTTCCTTTAAATAGGGTGACTTTGTCTTGGATATCGCTGTAAATGCTGGATCTTTTTATGTATTTATTTATTTATTTATTTTTGTGTGTGAACATTCATCAAAGGATTTAGAAGTGAGATAAGTCTATGACTCTGCTCCTGAATCTGAAAGCAGATTAAGGAGTCCCCGCCCTGGATTTTTTGTATGCACCAGAAGACGTGATTTTCGTTTTTTCTTCGCCCTCAACTCCATCTCCTTCTTTGGTATTGCAGCGCTTTTCTGGAGTTATCATTTAAATTCCTCCTCAAAGTGGTACTGAGATTGGAATCTGCAGGAAGTTTTTTTTGTTTGACCTCCTTGCATCCCCCGGTTAAACCACAGCCTGGTCTGAATGCACGTGCAGCCGAGGCTGCTGAGAAATGGGCTGCGGCTCTAACCGTCTGCAACAGAAAGAAGCGGATGAATAATACATTGTGAGAGAGGAGCACGGGATCTGGCCGAGCACTGAGGTGGAATCTCCTCTCGCTCTCGCTCTCGTAGCGAGGGAGTGGGGCGAGCTGCATCGTCCTGCGGCCGGGCTCCTGCGCCGAAACACGCCGGGTTATGATCCCCCTCCGCCCGCGAGCCCCGGAGCCATGCCCGTGCCTGAGATGGAAGTAAGCCAGGTCAAGTCCCTGTTCTGGGAGGTTTTCCCCCCGATGCCCACGCGGCGGGTGTACTGCACCCCTCTCTTCCGGGACGGTCTGCTGTACGTGCTGGGCGGCTGCAGCGAGTCGGGGCTGCCGCTCGACACCGCCGAGGCCCTGGACGTGGTCTCTCAGACGTGGACCCAGCTGCCCCCGCTACCCACGGCCCGGGCTGGGGCGACGGCGGTGGCGCTGGGGAACCGGCTGCTCGTGGTCGGGGGCATGGACGCTCAGCAGAGCCCCCTTTCCTCGGTGGAGATCTACAATCCTGATGAGGGCAAGTGGGAGAGGAAGGCCAGTCTGGGGCAGCCCTCAATGGGCATCACATCTGTGGAGAAAGGTAAGAGACGCATCCTGATTTAACACCCTCAGTCTGGCCAGGGTATGCCCTGACTGAGCAACCACACGCTGCTGCAGGCTTCAACTGGAACAATTATATAGCCCTAGTGTCATCTCTCACCAGGGGCAGATAAAAAAAGAGCAAACGCTGACGCCCCAGCATAGCACAGTAATTAATACACAGAGATGGCTATAAGTTTGACTATGCTGTGGAATGCCGTGGCGGGCAGGAAATGCTCTGTTGTTTAGATTGCGCTCCTAGCTACAGTGTAACATCTTCGCCTGTGTTTACATTCTTGGCCAGTTTGGCGCCGTGACGTATGAGTACTCGCGGTTGAGTTGAGTCAACATTACCTTTAATGGTCGGATAGAGAATTAAATAAAAGTAATTGTTATGAGCACATGTAAAATATCACTCCAAGAGAATAAAGGGAAGATACATGTTTTGTATTGTAAAGACCATGTTTTTCTTAATGATAAATACAGTACATGTAGTAGTGGGCCGGGAGGCAGGTTTTGATTAATGTAAAGCTTCATTTGGTTTCGTAATTTATCCCCATCCAGTGTTTGTTGGAGCAGTCATATCAGTAAGATTGAGGTGATAATTACAAAAAGCCCTTTAGTTATGGTGAAGTCAGATATAATTATGCAGAAATGGAAGGGGGAGTGAGTGCCATTTGTTGGCAAATGTGTGCTTCTCAGACTGGTTCATTAAAAACAAAACACATGCAAATTCCCCACCTGACCTATTCCAGATTTATGAGAAATGCCTGCGAGAAATTTCCACAGAAATAAATTGTCCCTTAGTGACAACGAATTTTATAGGTTTTTGCACTGCTAATGTGTTATATTGGTCGTGATTAAAATGGGCTACATTTAGGTAATGCGTCTCATTACTTTTAATCTGCCAGCTGCACGTTGCTTGAATATGAATTATGATTCCATTCTTACCAACATTTATTGTCCACATTTAAATGTGTCTTTTTTGCCACGTCACACCTGCCCATTAATTTAACACATGATGTAGCCTTTAAACACTGTGTGAACAGTTAGCCATTTCAGTGTTGCCAGGTAAGTCACAAACATTTCACCTGTTATTATTACCTGTAGTTTGAGCAAACATCTCCCAGGGGAAGCTAATCAGTTTGACTTAATCATGCTTAATGAGATACTAAAGAATACACTTTGTCCACTTTACTTTAAATTATTTTAATTATAATGCAATGATAATGGCTAAATTGTATAATTATGAGAATATTGTATTTATATATTAAAATATTAAATGTAAAATAAAAGATGAATAAAAATTATTTTGTGAAGTGTACAAAGTCAAAGCTAGCACAGTGATAATCAAGAGAAAAAAAATCATGCCACTGGCTGAGCCTGGATTGACACGCTTGGTAATCAAGCAAAACAATAAAAGACCGGTTCAGGATAATTATCAAATAAAGGTAGGTCCTCGTGCCTCTCTATTTTTAGCCCACCAGCTGCAACAAATCCATATTCATATCTATGCGCAATTATTCACTTACTCATAAAAATACCATGACAGTAAAAATATTTATTTAAAAAAAGTGAAATAAGCCTTCAAAGATGTTTTGGGTGGAGCATGTTATTGTTCTTATTTTGTCTTTATTTAAATAGGCACTTTTTGTAATAGTTTAAAGTTGAAACTCAAAGAGCTGTGCTGTTTAATTGAAGAAGCGTCCAATGATAAGTCATAATAATCAGCAGAAGCTGAATTATACTGTGCAAAAGTAGTGATGTTTTCATAATGTACCATTTTTTGTTTCAATAATAATAATCACAGTATTCCGGTAGCAATTTTAGTGGTTATGAAAAGAAAGAAGGGATCCACCAAGGGGATTATGATAGTAATTATGATGTCAATAGAACAGCTGCTAGCTGCCCTGGATCTGTATTCCAGAAGTCCAACAGTGTACCTCAGAGCTGACTGACTCTCTGACGCTGGCTAACTCTCAGTATAACACACAGCTTCAGTCCTGCCCAACTTCTGACCAAACCAAAAATTACTGTATCCTAGCAACAGGTGCGCGCTTGCGTGTGTGTGTGTGTGTGTGTGTTTGTGACATTTTTAGAACAATAGAGTTGAGGTTGACGTATCTGCGCATCTGTGTCCTCCACAGGAAAAGCAGCACATAGCCAAGGCTCCTGTAGTTCTGCTTGCATTAGGCTGTGATGGTACATGCTAGCTTCCTTCTTCCTCCTCAGTTTCTTGTTTTGTAGGAAAGAGTGATAAACTTTCTGATATGCTCAGAAAGAAATGGTCCTGATTTCCATATTGAGGTGTACTTCGGCATGCAGAAGAATAATGAACAAACTGTCAAACTGCGTCAAACTGAAGTTTAAGGTCACAGTACCGTGCTGTTGAGACAGCCTGGCTACATCAGAGGATGTGATTTTAATAGACCCATAATTCATTTTATTTGTTTATATGTTTTCTTGGAGCGAACTTGCATTTATCATTTGTTTTTTCATTCACTGATAAATTAGAATAATTCTGTCAGGATTTCCCAGTCTGGTGAAGATGGGAAGTCTTGCTGAGCTGACAGCAGTGTGGCAGCATGTGGCATCTCCAACGTGTCCGCTGTCTTCCTGCCTGTCCGCTCTTAGATTCACTCTGATGTGTTGTGAAGTTAGGCTCATTTCTCATTAAGGCTGAACAGTTCAGAGACATTTACACTCATGTATGAGTCATGTTGTCTGCATCCTCTTCAGGCACTTCCCACCAATCAGATTCCCTTCTCTGTCCTCCAAGGGGTTATAATACAAAGCAGCTCAGTAATCCTGGTTCGTAGTATACCTCCCTGTCCTCCTCTTTTTTTTTGCGCTATTTACTCCTTCTCATAAACTGATGATAGTTAATAGTGAAGGTTTTGTAAATTTGATTCAAGAAAAGACGTTGTTGGCATGGTATATATCAGGGCAACAGAAAAACCATCACAGAAATCATCAATTTTACAGCTAAATATAAACAGATTTAAAGCTATAATTACCAAAGGGATTACCATTAATATAAAACTATGAATGTTAACAACCATGACAATAATATAGCAAATTTTATGGTTTCTATATATTTTATTAAAATATAATGTATTTTTACAAGTTAGAGTATTTCTCTCTACTGCTGTGTATATACAGAATGACAACTAACAGGTCTGTGTACTCTACTGGAATTGTGAATATTTTAGCGTCTGAAAGTGATAAAGTCTTGTGTGATTATTAAAAGTATTATTTTTAGTTTAAAGAAAAGCTTGCGGAAATTGTTGGTAATTATTGTAGTGCTGGTGGAAATGCATGTCTGCCTCCAGCCCCCACAGTAATCACGTGAGTTTCCAGTTCAAATTTCAAAGTTCAAATTCAAATACAATACAATTCCAGAAGTACTTTTTCACATTGCAGTTTTGTCAAAGGTTATAAATGTGAATACACATGATATACTGATGCAGCAATAAGGAAGACTAATTATTTGAAGTACAATTATCTACTCTAAAATGATGACAAGAAAATGTGTGTTTGCAGTTAAATACAGTTTAATACAACTTGTATTAAATAAATAATATTAAATAAATAGTGTCCTACTGTAAAATATTTGCTTGATTTGTCACTCAGGTAGTGACAGGTAGATGTATACTCTGTTACCAGCTTGCCTTTTGTAATATAGTGCAGTACAAGGAATTTTAGAAGAATTAGCTGTATAAAATGACTTAGCCTACTTTTGCATCATTGTATTTTCAACATTGTATAGTATTAATGCAGCTCTAGCCCTCCATCCTATTGATGGCAGTGGGATCATAGTCTGTCTTTTAAGACAGCCAGGTCTGCTCATGCCCGGAAGTCTTACTGTCCAGGATTGTGCTCACATGTATCAGTCACTGTCAGCAAATATCCTGGCATAGTGTGTCGTGTTTAGTGCCAAGTTACTGTGAGTTGTATGATTTTGTCTTCCCAACAGGTATTGTAGTTTCCCATTTGTCGTGTGATAATTTGGTTTGACTCTAATTGTTTGTGTTTGTATAGTGCTGTCCCGGGGCTGCTCTTACTGCAGTGAGTCTCGCAACGGGATGATTTTATTTTATTTTATTTACTGCTCCACCATTTATGTGTCGTAACAGGATCCCCACTGACTCAACAGTCAGCACACTCTTCTGTACACAGTCACTTTGACTTATCAATAGTAAAGTGCTTGTTTAAAATGCGCACTCGCAAATTACTGTGCCGCCATGATTTCGCCCCTGTATTTCACTCTTGGTGAAATTTGGCGCGTGTCTGCAGAAACTGTCCTGGCTTAACTCCTGATCTTGTGGCATGGCTGGCTTTTACAAGAGGAGCTTGCTGCGGATATCAAGCAGCCTCATAATTTTCCTCGATTCCCTGTCAAGTTTCACGAGCTCTAAGGGACTATCAACCGGCAGTGAAAAAGGACCCTTTAATAAAATGTGTCTGCCAAAAACATATTTTCTGTGAGATGTTGGTTTCTTAGAACCACAGTAAAAACGGAGAGACCTGTGCAATAAGAAACACACTGCAAAATACAAAAGGTAAAAATGCACAGACAAACCAGAAGAAGCCGTATATTTTGAGTTGTGGAAAGAGCGTAAGGGTTGATTTAATCATCACAAACAGCTACCCCTACAAACACTGACGGCACTACAAGTGAAAATAATTAGCTGGGTAGCTTAACAGTAACAGTTTGCCGCTCTCTATCCTATCCTGTAGTTATGGTGAGTATATAATCTTATTGGCCAGAAGTGGATGGCACTGTATCACTCTGAAATTGTTACTTTTCCTTGAGGTAGTGACACAAATGGTTTTCTGATTTATCTGTGTGTGTAATGGGGCGTGACGTGTGAGGTGGGAGGAGCCAAACGCAGCAAGGGGAATCATTAAGCCCTTAGGCCACTAAGGCGGGATACCCGCAGATAAGGGAGGAGACAAGACCACGAACAAGGAACACCATTACAGACGCTACTAACCAGCTCACTGTCACACGCAAGTACAGCGCAAGGACAGGAGTCTGAATGGCCATAAATAATATGCGCCCTGTCTCGGTAACGAGACAAGAACGGAAGAGTAGCGTAAAGGCACAAACAAACAGTCAACAAATAAAGCAGAATATGATTTAATAGAGGAGGCGAAAAAACAGATATAACGTTACGTGGCTACTTCCATAAGCTAGCACTAATAGTCATATGCAGAACCTAAAGGAGGGTAAACGCCCGATCTCCCAGGGGGAAGAAACATTTTACAGGCGAGCCGACGGAGAACCGCAGTCCCATAACCTTACCAGCAAAAATGACCAAGCTTAAAACAGAGCCACGCCCTAACCTCTCAGACAGGAGGAATGTAAATGAGGCGAAGGAACAGAATTAAAGTTCCAAGGCTTAAGGCTCGCAGTCACACGCAAACACAAATACAAGCCCTGCCTCTCAATAAGGGGAAATGGAATGAGGCGAACAGGAACAGAGATTTAACGTTCCATGGCGAAATAAAAAGGCTCGCAGTCCAATGAATAAAACCAAGAGGGTAAACACCCGATCTCCCAAGAGAGAGAAACATTTTACAGGTGAGCCGACGAAGCACCGTCGTCCCATAACTTACTATCCACAGACTAACGCAAGCTAGAATATAAAACAATCGCCCTAGCCTCTGACTAATGGAAAAATGTAACGAGGCGAAATGGAACAGAGAGCTAACGTTCCGAGGCTATTATTAAAAACACGCAGTCAAACACAAGCACGTCCACAGCATCGCCCAAGCTCCACATAAGGAGACAACACACCCGGAGAACGAAACAGAACAGTTCGCAACAAAATCGTCTCGCAGGCAAAAAGGCGAACAGGACAGCTGTAACAAAAGACATACGCAAACATAATAGCAAGACAGCCTCTTAATACAAATAAAAACCCTGACTCACAACAAAGGGGAATGCAGTCCACGAGAAGGAGACCAAACAGGGAAAAACATACCAAGGCTACTTACTGGCTCACAGTAACACGGAATTGAGTAGAAGCAAAACGCCAGGTCTCTCAATAAGAAAACCAAACAGGCGAAGGGGAACAAAGAACAACTACTCTACACCTCCACAAGCTAAGCAGCCCAGCAGAAGCGCAAACGCCCAATCTCACATGAGACGACATGCACCTAGGAGCGAACTGGACTAAAGTTCCCAACAGAACGCCCAAATCTCCATACACGGAGAAAAAGCACACTATGGCGAAAATAGAGCAGAGATTTACGGTCCCAAACTTCTACGAGATAATCAACCACTAAGCCAGTAAGAAATAAGCCCTGCCTCAACAACGAGACGTTTAAAAATAGGCAAGAAGCCAAAATGGTACGAGAACTCACAGACAACAATACACCACAGTACATAACAATTTAACAATTAATGTAGAAGCCCTGAACGAAGAAAACGGTAGGCTCATATACCTATCTCCAGGTGACTAAGCACAGGTGTGGGGGCTTAACAGCAGCTCCGCAATCTAAGCAGGGCGGAGCAAGCATCCACCTAATGAGCAGCGCCCTCACGAGGCCACCAAGGAGAACGACCGCATAGGAAAACAGGGTCAAAACCATGACAGTGTGGTACGTTAGCCATGACTCTACGGTAGTCCATTCACAGCATGTGCCTGGTTTACTCGCAGTTCACTGACTTTTCATTTATCTTAAAATGTGTACTAGTCCTTTTTCTATAACACTAAGCCATGCTGTTCTGGCTCCATTAAACAGTGTCCATATAATGCATACAACATTCTACCAACAATAATAGTACCAATCATACGGCATGTCCCTATTTTAATATTTACACTTTCACTAAAACAGACATAAAAGTGCCTCTTTATCTAAAATGCCTATAAAACTGTTTTTATAATGATGAGCTGTGTTAAAAAGCATTGGAAGCTCTTGTCGTCTTTATATGTATTTATTTATTTATTTCCAGTTGGTGTCAAGCCAAACACAAAGGAAAAAGCACAGGTGGAGTGCTGTTGAACAAAGACTGACTGTGAGGGTGCAGTTGTACACCCACAAGCCGCTTGTATGTGGCCTGTACTTGACCCACCTCGAAGTGTTTGTCTGGTGGTATTTTCTGCCAGGGGAGATGCTTCCGTATTGTTAGGGAATTGTAATAAGGGAGAGGGCAGAAAATGAACAATGCATTTTTGGGGCAGAAAGTTGATGCCGATGTTGATATGAACAGAAGTGCTGTTGCGTCTTTTGCTCCTTCCTCTTCCTCTTCCTTCCTGTGCTGAGAGGTATCCAGCGTTTCCCCTTTATCGTTCTCCATAGGCCACTTCCATGAAGTCTGCTGCCTGCCTCTCGCCATGTAAAGAGACAGATCATCACCCTGCCCCGCTATTGTCTTCCAGGAGAATTTATAGAACAGAGAACTCCAGGCTGACATAATGTATATCCCCTCAAACTATGCAACATTATAGATGTCACTCAACCCTTAAATCACCTCCCTCCCAGGCAAGCACAAAAATAAATGTCACATAAAATTAATTTCTTAAATTTATCTAGTTTGGGCAGTTGAAGGATATTAAATAGACACACACACACACACACACATGATCTTGGTTTTCAGTCCTGCGTTCATTGTGCCCGTTCACCCGGGGGAGGGTGAATCAGTCATGTGGAATGGAGAGCTGATGCTCTGAAGAGGTGAAAATGCAGACGTGGTGTTTTCTGGCCCAACCTTAATTCCTGAGCTCGCAGTAGTAATTGCAGTGGCTCTGGGTTTGCCACAAAGAGCATGACTGTGTCTCTTCTCATTATCCTTGATACTGAGGGCTTTCACCATGTGGTCCCTGGGAGAGAACAAGTGTGTGTGTGTGTGTGTGGGGGGGAGGGGGGGGTCTGTCTGTCTGTTTTTGTGTTTCTACTTTTCTAGCTTTCTTGCTCTCCTCTCTGCTTCACTTGTTCTGTCCATCACTCTTGTCTGTGTTCCCTGTCTGTACTGTATTTCTTTATCTGTATGTGTCTGTTCTCTTTCTCTGCACCTGCCTGCCTGTCTGTCTGTCTGTCTGCCTGTGTCTTCCATGCAGGTGGCTTCACCCAGCTCTTGCTGAGAGCTTGTAGACTGTATGTAGAGTATGTTGTGTGTAGGGTATGTGTGCAGAAGGGTGTTTGCAGTCAGCAGGCCGGATCCCTAGCCGTGATTTCATTGCCAGTGATGGATGTGGTCCTGCAGGAGTGGATGGCAGCCAAGGCCAAGATATTTTTCCCCAGTAAGCATCTGAACATGAAGTTAAGTCTAGTGGGATAACAGCAAAAATCGGCAGAACACTATTTCTGTCAGAACAACTCACGTATTGAGTCAATATATAATTATTTTGGCTTGGCGCTGAATGGATCTTTTCTATGTGCTTCTAGTGCACGCGCCAACGTGCACTACCTATCAAACAGGGAGCACGACGCATCTCCCCTACTAAACAGGACATATACCAAAACCCCCCAGTACATTGAAGCAGATCCAAAGGTGGAGGCTGGGGTGGTGGAGGGTGAGCAGCAAACTTTTTAGAACAAGCAGCAGCGAAACAAACAAGAGCAGCGCAGGCTAAAGCAGTGTGGGAGAGATCAGAGTCTCGCTTTTAAAAGGGGCACTCCATTAGTGATGTGTGCATGTGATTGGTTGTGTATGAGAACATGTGTTTGCAGAGGCCGACCATTGGTCGGGCACAGGAAGAGTTTCCTGACAGAACTTCATTTCCGACATTCATGTGTATAAATATGTATGTTTGTGTGTGGTGGAGTGTGTGTGTGTGTGTGCGTGTGTGCGTGTGTGCGTGCGTGCGTGCGTGCGTGCGTGCGTGCGTGCGTGTGAGAGCATGCTTACAGTGTGTGTATGGATGTGTGTATCTTATAGTATGTAGCAAGGTTACACGAAAACAGAAACTAAAACAAAGCCTAGCCATGAAAAAAAAAACATATAAACTGAAGTAAGAATAAGAAAAACACCTGTCCAAGAAAATAAAACTAAAATGCAAATTTAAAAGAAAATTTTTATAAGAATCTGCGCCACTACAACTAAAAAAAAAAGAAAAACAACATGATTTTCTCATTTTTGTTTTTTATACAAAAGATGATTAAAGGCAAATTCCCTGCCTTTTTAGCTTATAGGAAGACATGGCCGCTGGATGGCAACATGCTACCTTGTGCATTATCCTCAATTTTGATTGTAGAGCTTTCAAGTTTCAACAAAAGAGTGATGAAACCTTACTAGCTATCATGCGCACTCAAGCCCGCTGACAGTGAAAGAGAAAGAGCTCAGCCTGGAATCACTTTGAATATATTATAAACAGTGTACTCTACTTTTCATTTGAGAGCCTGTTTTTAAAAGTCACCAAAAGTCTTTTGATAGGTACGTGATAACATTACTTGCTTGTTAGAAGCTTTTGTCCAACAAAATGAGGTTGTTGTTCATTTTAATCTGTCAAATCTACTTGTCATTTGAAGAATAGTATTCATTTGAGAATATTGAATTAAAATATTGTATATCTAACTATAAAGGCAGGAATCGTGTCTGCTGTGTGTCTGTTTGTTTGTATTTCGATTTGCTCGACAACCGGGCACTGTATGAAGTTGAAATTCGCTAGGTGTATTGCTCAGGACCCTAGGAAGTGCAGTGTCAAAAAATCGGCAGTCGTCTACAAGTGGCTTTGTTTCCTTTACGCCATTTGCCGTCCACTATTATGAATGCGGAATCCGGAACTAATGTCACAGCGCAAAATATTCTACAGGAACTACTTGAGAGCGTACCATCTCTCATGAAAGCCGCATCCCAAACTGCCCCAAACTGCCCCAAACTGCCCGACCACCATTAAACCCAAGAAGAACAACAACAACTATTCGCTCAATGCAGAAATTCCTGAAATACCCAAAAAGAAGCGCCCATCACTCTTGGCACATCGCGACGCCAAGTGCATGAAATTGTCTCGAGCTAGCGAGCCTCCACACAAGTCAGGCAAGACGCTATAAAGTCCAGCCCGTTCCAAACAGGCACTGCACTAATGTTGCTATTGAGGTTTTTGATTCTTACAGCACTTTAATTGAAATATACATTTTCTCCTTGAAACTAAATTTTTTAAGTTTTACTTTTTATTTTTTATTTTGGAGATTTGTGCCTAACACAGAGAATGTAAAACTTAACTGACCTGGAAATGATATTCAACAATAGTATAGGGGGTTGGAGGGAGGGGGTCGGAGAAATAAAAACGAATGGAAAAGACAAATCTATAATAACCTTGGTATGTATGTGTGTACATGAACACTGCAGTTGCGTTGCACTGGCAGCATGGCTGTTTGAATATGACCATACACCAGCACTACCATCTGTAGGTGATTGATTCCACACTGTGTTATATTGAAACACATCTTTCCCCATAAAAGGAGGTAAACCCTGCAGCAGCATGGAGGAGGTGTGCATAATCCATACAGCAGTGGTTTGCGTGAGGAGCTGCATTCATTATTATATTTATTTTCTGAATAGATTTTGTCAAAAGTAGACTTACATTTAGAAGCCATTTCTGGATCAAAGGGGAGGTAACCTATCCTCTATGCTCCCACCCCAGCAAAACCGTTTCCAGTCCCCCATCACAGATGCTGCCATATATGGGGTGCCATTTGTAAACTTTCCCTGCTAAAAAACGTGCTTCACTTTTTCCAGATTTAGCCCAAACTTTGCCTCGTTTTTCTCAGATTTAACAAAAAACACCCCCAAATAATGCACTGCAATTTTCACATGCCACTTTTTCCACATATATATAATTAAGAATTATATGTTAAATCTAAATCTAAATCTTATATCTAAATCTAAATCTTATATCTAAATCTAAATCTTATATCTATATCTAAATATTATATCTAAATCTAAATATTATATCTAAATCTAAATATTATATCTTAATCTAAAAATTATATCTAAATCTAAATCTTATATCTAAATCTAAATCTTATATCTAAATCTTTGAACAAACGGCACGGATATGCTAAATCTCATATATGCAAATTGGAAACGCCTCCTAACCAGCCCATCATCAGGAAATGGGCGCGAAGCTGTGAGAAGCAGCAAGACGGCTATCATGATCACAAGCAAAATGGAGAATTCCAGCGATTTAGCTAATCTAATTGAACGTGCGGTTGCAGCTGGGGTAACAGCTGCTCTACAGACCCGATGTGCGTTACCAACACCAGACACAACGTCTTCATCTGACACAGCAGTGCCATCGGTAAGTTTTTATTTATTTTTGTAGTTTTCAATGTGTCCATGGCATGGTACCCTGGAGAAAATGATGGGGGTGGGGGGTATAGCTAGCTGGATACAAATACATAACATAGCATTGTAGCTTATAGTCCAAGGGTATTCGACTACAATTTGACGGTCCAGTCACATTAATACATGGATGCTTATTATTTCACCAAATTTTGTGGATCAGTTTTCTCGAAGTGACTAGTTAGTGGCGCTCACGTTCACACTTTTCACGAGTGCTGCGGAAATATCACATGAGCATATCACATCGGTTTGGAACTTGTTGCGGGGAGAATGAAAGCATAATTTTCTATACGTATATATAGAAGCGGCTGCACCGCTTTAAAATGACGAAATTATTTTTACTTTCTTGAACTGACGCCAGTGTCACGCTTATCTGTGGCTGCGTCTTCTCCAATAGCGAACCTATGCAAATTTCTTATCCAATCATCAGTGCCAGTACTACGAACAGCAGCACTCCCAGGCTGTGTGAATTACAGGCAGATCGGAAGTGATAGATGTAAGGATGATCCTAAAGCCTATTTAGAGAGTATGAAATAATCTGGCTCTTTCAAAGGAAAGTAATGTTGATAATGAAAAACGTGCGCTCAAAGACGAACGGACAGAAAATTATGCTTTCATTCTCCCCGCAACAAGTTCCAAACCGATGTGATATGCTCACGTGATATTTCCGCAGCATGCGTGAAAAGTGTGAATGTGAGCGCCACTAACTAGTCACTTCGAGAAAACTGATCCACAAAATTCGGTGAAATAATAACCATCCATGTATTAATGTGACCGGACCGTCAAATTGTAGTCGAATACCCTTGGACTATAAGCTACAATGCTATGTTATGCATTTGTATCCAGCTAGCTATACCCCCCACCCCCATCATTTTCTCCAGGGTACCATGCCATGGACACATTGAAAACTACAAAAATAAATAAAAAACGTACCGATGGCACTGCTGTGTCAGATGAAGACATTGGGCGTGTTCGAGTAGACATCGGTGAGCAGTCGGCTCGCCTGCCTCAGGCAGAAATGATAAACGCCTGAGCAGATCGAACTGGGACAGTTTCGGACGTTTCTGAAACCGGCAGGGAGAAAAACAATATGGATAATGAAATGTACCCCTCCCTAAGTGTTCAAACACAGGGATAAGGTTTATTTATTAAATCCTACAATGTAATAGCAGTATTTCCTCTTTCCCTTCTCTGTTCTCTTTTCTATTTTCACAATTAATATTTATTCAGTTTTTTCTTATTATTGCTTTATTTTATTTTTTATATATAATACAATCCTTTATTGTTTTTCAATTAATGTGATTTTGTTTTGTAAACTGAGCTTCTAGCATAAGCCCTGTAGGGTTTCCAACCTCTCTGGCATATTTCTGTAAATGACTGACTTGCATTTGTTCTTTATTCATGCAAATACATAAATATGTGGGATTGACTAACTTAAGGTCGCTACTCTGGTTATTATTGAAGTAAGAATGCAAAAAGTACAATATTGGTAATGCTACATAAACAAATTAAGTTGCCAATTCTCATTCTTGACTGCTTCTGTAATCCATCTGCCTTGAGATAAACTGTTACCTCTAACAGTAGGCCTATATAAAATCTGTTGACTGAACCAAAAAGTATGAAGAAATAACAAAAAAAGGCCTGTCCAAATATAGGTAACAATGTTTTAATTCAATACTTTATTCAACTATATTTGTAATTATACCATATTCTATAGAAAAGTAAAGATTCAACTTTGTTATACGGAGTGGTTTGTTTTTGCAACAGCTTGTTTAAGTGTAAAATCCTAATTGGACTGTTGTCCAAAAAAGTGTCCTCTCCAGAACATTTGGTGTGACCATATAGAACATTAAGGTAGCACCACCAAATGATAACTCATTTATTTCAAAGTATTTGGATGTCTTTTGATGGGGAAAAAACTGTTACCTAATCAATATTTCTCTTCACCATCGTTGTTATCAGTAAGACAAGATCTTAACGCACTTGTTCCTAGTTCGAAAATGCACTGATGTACGTCGCTCTGGATAAGAGCGTCTGCCAAATGACTATAATGTAATGTAATGAAGGTATGACCTGCTGTCCGTCATTGTGTTGAGAAGTGGAGTTTTCCCTATATCCAGATGGGACAGTGTATAGCCAGACCTCTGCATGTCACATGCCAGCAGATAGAACCACATACAAACAACCCAATTCCATAATAACATGAAGGGTATTAACAATGAAACAATATTAAGCAACACAACCTGGGTACAGTGCTGTACATCCATCTTACAAATTGTTGTAAGATTAATGATTGAGATTAAAGATCTAACACTGTTATTATGGCTATGGGTTGATTAGATGTGGGTGGTCTGGTCTCCAGAACAAAACAGATAAATTATACCAGAAATTAAGCAAAGAGAACATTTTCAGAATATTTATTTCACACAATATGGTGACATTCACAAAAGGTAAATAAACTGTAGAACTATTCCCCTCCACCACCATTCAAGCCACAATGACACAGGGTTCTTTCTGTCATTTTGTATGTTTATTGTCAAATCAGAAATATATGAACAATGATTGGTGACAGGTAAAAGGAAGATGGCATGTTGATATTGGAATACATCTTATGCAAATACAATTCTATTTATCCATACATTACCATAACTGGCAAGGAAAATGTCATCTTTCTTGACATTGTTCCCTCAAAACACATAATGACTCCCAGTATCCCAATGTCCCTATATGGACTATATTAGTTATTCATTCATACAAACTTAATTTATCTTGTTAAAGACATTGGATGGTATTCAATTCAATAAGTTATTTGTCAGGGTCCAAAAGGACTACCTGCTGTCATGTAATTTGAATAAATCATGAACACTGACATTATGAGTAGCTGAATCATGTATGCTATGTATAATGTTTTAGTGTGAAAATAAATCTCAACAGACTGGTCAAGTAAATGATATATACAATGAACAGTGAATATTTGTTTCCCCTGTGTTTCGGCTCTGTACTCCAGCACTTTGGATGTGAAATGATACAATGAATTAGAGGCTAAAGTACAGACTGTAAGCTTTAATTTGAGGGCATTTTCATCCATATTGTAACTGAAGAAGGCTACAGTACAGGCCTGGCTTAGCATCACCAGTGAAGATACAGAGCATCTGATGATTTCTACAGCTCGCAGACTTCAGGCAGTCCTTGCACGCAAAGGATATGCAACCAAGTCTTATTATTTCATTGCAACATAATTAATGATTAGGATTAATACACTTTTCCTTTATGTCACAAGGAATATCTTCAATGCATTAACATTAACTCTAAAGAAGTCCCATGAAAGAGACATTCCTCAATTATATTGGTACAGATATTCTGCAATAAAATATTCTTTAGAACCACCACTCAAAAGTCTATGAAAACATGCATGTAAGTTATGATACTTAACATAACTACATAGATTCTCACATTACAATGCATGGCTACCGATGGCTATGATGTCTTCTAGGTTTAGATTAACTAAAATTACATGTCTACCATGTTTGCTAGTCTAAACAGAGATGACAGGTGTAGTTTATGCCATTTCATAAATTGACAGACAAGAAACAACTGAATAGGAGCAATAGAACATAAGCAGCCTAATGTTTACAGGTATGTTACCATAACAGATGACAGCTTAGCTAAATAATTTAGTTATTCGATAATGAAACGGCACCCAGCACTTTAATTACAATGGCAATTATATTTATTCAAGAACTTTAATTGCAGTTTCACTGTGGAACAATTCGGCGCTTAGCCAAAGTCGCATAGCAAAAGATAAATATTGACTACCCTAACAATACAAGTCATTAAATAATGCAAGTCAGTATTAAAACAACCTTAATTCGTTCTCCTCCATTTCTTAAAGATTTTGAAGTAAAAAGGACATTTCTGTCGCCTCCAAGTCCTCCGCAACAACAAACAACACGGCTAACTCCATATTGTTTTTCTCCCTGCCGGTTTCAGAAACGTCCGAAACTGTCCCAGTTCGATCTGCTCAGGCGTTTGTCATTTCCGTCTGAGGCAGGCGAGCCGACTGCTCACCCGATGTCTACTCGAACACGCCCAATGTCTTCATCTGACACAGCAGTGCCATCGGTAAGTTTTTATTTATTTTTGTAGTTTTCAATGTGTCCATGGCATGGTACCCTGGAGAAAATGATGGGGGTGGGGGGTATAGCTAGCTGGATACAAATGCATAACATAGCATTGTAGCTTATAGTCCAAGGGTATTCGACTACAATTTGACGGTCCGGTCACATTAATACATGGATGGTTATTATTTCACCGAATTTTGTGGATCAGTTTTCTCGAAGTGACTAGTTAGTGGCGCTCACATTCACACTTTTCACGCTGCTGCGGAAATATCACGTGAGCATATCACATCGGTTTGGAACTTGTTGCGGGGAGAATGAAAGCATAATTTTCTGTCCGTTCGTCTTTGAACGCACGTTTTTCATTATCAACATTACTTTCCTTTGAAAGAGCCAGATTATTTCATACTCTCTAAATAGGCTGTAGAATCATCCTTACATCTATCACTTCCGATCTGCCTGTAATTCACACAGCCTGGGAGTGCTGCTGTTCGTAGTACTGGCACTGATGATTGGATAAGAATTTTGCATAGGTTCGCTATTGGAGAAGACGCAGCCACGGATAAGCGTGACACTGGCGTCAGTTCAAGAAAGTAAAAATAATTTCGTCATTTTAAAGCGGTGCAGCCGCTTCTATATATACGTATAGAAAATTATGCTTTCATTCTCCCCGCAACAAGTTCCAAACCGATGTGATATGCTCACGTGATATTTCCGCAGCACTCGTGAAACTGTGAACGTGAGCGCCACTAACTAGTCACTTCGAGAAAACTGATCCACAGAATTCGGTGAAATAATAAGCATCCATGTATTAATGTGACTGGACCGTCAAATTGCAGTCGAATACCCTTGGACTATAAGCTACAATGCTATGTTATGCATTTGTATCCAGCTAGCTATACCCCCCACCCCCATCATTTTCTCCAGGGTACCATGCCATGGACACATTGAAAACTACAAAAATAAATAAAAACTTACCGATGGCACTGCTGTGTCAGATGAAGACGTTGTGTCTGGTGTTGGTAACGCACATCGGGTCTGTAGAGCAGCTGTTACCCCAGCTGCAACCGCACGTTCAATTAGATTAGCTAAATCGCTGGAATTCTCCATTTTGCTTGTGATCATGATAGCCGTCTTGCTGCTTCTCACAGCTTCGCGCCCATTTCCTGATGATGGGCTGGTTAGGAGGCGTTTCCAATTTGCATATGTATGAGATTTAGCATATCCCTGCCGTTTGTTCAAAGATTTAGATATAAGATTTAGATTTAGATATAAGATTTAGATTTAGATATAAGATTTAGATTTAGATATAATTTTTAGATTAAGATATAAGATTTAGATTTAGATATAATATTTAGATTTAGATATAATATTTAGATATAGATATAAGATTTAGATTTAGATATAAGATTTAGATTTAGATATAAGATTTAGATTTAGATTTAACATATAATTCTTAATTATATATATGTGGAAAAAGTGGCATGTGAAAATTGCAGTGCATTATTTGGGGGTGTTTTTTGTTAAATCTGAGAAAAACGAGGCAAAGTTTGGGCTAAATCTGGAAAAAGTGAAGCACGTTTTTTAGCAGGGAAAGTTTACAAATGGCACCCCATAGCCATAACCTCCCTACGGTTTGAGTATGTAGGCACGTTTTTTTTTTCCAACAATGAAATAGCAGTGAGATAAAGCGTGTCATGTCTGTTGCTGCACTGTGTTCTGAAACTCAGAAGAGCAGTTAGAGGCCTGTAGATAGCACAATGATCCTCTACAGTAGCTGTGCTGTGCAAGGATCCTCTACAGTAGCTGTGCTGTGCAAGGATCCTCTACAGTAGCTGTGCTGTGTAAGGATGCTCTACAGTAGCTGTGCTGTGTAAGGATCCTCTACAGTAGCTGTGCTGTGCAAGGATCCTCTACAGTAGCTGTGCTGTGTAAGGATGCTCTACAGTAGCTGTGCTGTGCAAGGATCCTCTACAGTAGCTGTGCTGTGTAAGGATCCTCTACAGTAGCTGTGCTGTGTAAGGATGCTCTACAGTAGCTGTGCTGTGTAAGGATCCTCTACAGTAGCTGTGCTGTGCAAGGATCCTCTACAGTAGCTGTGCTGTGCAAGGATCCTCTACAGTAGCTGTGCTGTGCAAGGATCCTCTACAGTAGCTGTGCTGTGCAAGGATCCTCTACAGTAGCTGTGCTGTGCAAGGATCCTCTACAGTAGCTGTGCTGTGCAAGGATGATCTAGTAGCTGTGCTGTGCAAGGATCATCTACAGTAACTGTGCTGTGCAAGGATCCTCTACAGTAGCTGTGCTGTGCAAGGATCCTCTACAGTAGCTGTGCTGTGCAAGGATCATCTAGTAGCTGTGCTGTGCAAGGATCCTCTACAGTAGCTGTGCTGTGCAAGGATCCTCTACAGTAGCTGTGCTGTGCAAGGATCATCTAGTAGCTGTGCTGTGCAAGGATCATCTACAGTAGCTGTGCTGTGCAAGGATCCTCTACAGTAGCTGTGCTGTGCAAGGATCCTCTACAGTAGCTGTGCTGTGCAAGGATCCTCTACAGTAGCTGTGCTGTGTAAGGATGCTCTACAGTAGCTGTGCTGTGTAAGGATGCTCTACAGTAGCTGTGCTGTGTAAGGATCCTCTACAGTAGCTGTGCTGTGCAAGTATCATCTAGTAGCTGTGCTGTGCAAGGATCCTCTACAGTACCTGTGCTGGTGCTGTGCAAGGATCATCTACAGTAGCTGTGCTGTGCAAGGATCCTCTACAGTAGCTCTGCTGTGCAAGGGTCATCTAATAGCTTTGATGAACAAGCAAGATCAGATTCCCATAGAGGGCAATGTAGACACATTCTTCCTTCAAGACCTGACCTTGGGCCAGTTTCCCATGCAGTAGTTTTATTTTAAATCACTCCTGAGTATCTACAAAGTAAATGTTGAAGGTTATTTGAATGAAAAAATGTGTCTACATCTATCATTTATTTTTCATCCCCTCTCTCTACCCTCATGGAAAACAGGCTGTTGCATTGGCATATATTAATATTCATGAGCTCACTACTTGATTGGCTGAGAGCTCACTTACCTGATTGGCTGAAAGTGGGCAATTGATGACATACGAACCCATGCAGTGCACTGGCTGTGTCCGAATCAGAGCCCTATCTACTGTGCCCTGTCTCCTGCATACAGTGCACTGGCAGTGCTGTTTAATGTGCACTGTTTAGCAGTCCGCAAAAAATATCCGCCATACTATTTTCTAACCGTACTGTGGAAGTGTCGTAAGCAGGTTATAAGACATCCTACCAGTGTTGCCATGTCCGCGATTTTACAGTAAATCGGGATACTTTCAAAGTGCAGTCACAGGTAAAAATGAAAAGTCGCAAAGCACACACTTATTTTAAAAAGTAAAATATGATGATTTCTAATTCAAATACGTTGGTTTCGGTTAAAAATATATTTTGGGCTAGTTTTGAGTCGCCATTTGGCTGCAAAGATCTGGCAACCCCGTGCCCCACCCTTGCGCTGCCATGTCACATGTTGTTTCTGTTGTATTTGAAGGAAAACGTCAGCGAAGCTGCGTCTCATTTTTTTTAAATGAAGCTTCACGTAATATTTATGTTATCAAAATGTTTGTGTACTTCTTGAAAAGTGTGTATGTACTCAGCGAAACCCCGGAAGTAAATGTGTCATCCGGGTGTTTGAAGTATACTGCAATTTGAAAAGTTTTCGCCTACTCAATGACTTTTTCGTCCTATCTACTCACCAAGGCTAATTAATAGTGTGGAAGAGTGTTGATTCGAACACGGCCACTGTGTCCAAGGCCTTTAATGAAGTAGAAGCAACATGCATGTACATGTTTCATCCAATCAGAAACCTAATACATATAAGATGACACTCGTTCAATACATTTACCATCTAATGTGACAATTTGGATATGATATTAGAGTGTGGGACCTAGTAGACAACATACATTCAGTTGTTTAAGTGATGGCCAGGTGTAGCCCACTAAGAGTGGTCTGAATAAGAGAAAAAGCAAGCTGCAGGTCAAATAAGGCTTGGCAAGGAGGCAGGACAGTAAAGAATAGTATCATCCCCCTATAAATACATTTTTGAATTAGGAACCGCTAAGCCTATATTATTTATATAAATAGCTTTTAGCTTTTGAGTGATGAAGTGGGGAGTAGCTGTCTTTCTTGGGTGATGCTATTGACGGTTATCTCAGGTGACTCCCAGCACTGGCTTACTGATTCAGTCCAGCCCAGGAAGTGCTTGTGCTCGGAGTGCCATAACTATTTCACTATTTGTACCACTTGGGAGCCCATCATTTAGAATTTTATAATTTGCTTTAACCCTTGTGTGGTGTTCGGGTCTGTGGGACCTGTTTTCAATGTTTACTAAAAGAAAAATGATACAATTCATTATTTTTTCAACCTGAGACTTGTTGGCCTTGGCTCATTTTCTGTGATGAACATGTAAAAGAGCACATTTTCATTGAGTGCACACCGTGCACCCCCCTACACATTTATATTACATATGTGGTGTTCGGGTCCACTGGACCCGATGGTAATACAAGTGTAGAAATTGTAGGTGAAAACAAGTAAACATAGTAAAAATGAGACAAAAACCTTCACTCTGTCTTCCTACTACCTGGGCCTGCTGTGTGTGTGTGTGTGTGTGTGGTTGCTCCTTTAGATTTGCAGCATGTTTCATAGATTGAACACGATCCTCTCCACCATTTTATAGGCATTATTGGGACAAATGCCTAGTCCCATCACCACCCCCCACATCCACCCAACCTCCCCCAATACACCCCAACACACACACACACACACAAAAGGTTTCAACATAGCATTGAGAACCTGTCTGCTCCCTCATTTTCCCGCACTTTTCACCATAGTGTGTGACACTACACAATGTCTTGCGGGAACCTGCATAATGTTATTTCAAAACAATCTAAACCAGGGCTGCCCAACCCTGTTCCTGGAGATCTACCGTCCTGTAGGTTTTCATTTCAACCCTAATTTGATTCTACTAATTAGCAGCTCAATCAGATCTCTAGCTGTTGAATGAGGTGTGCTTTGTCAAGGTTGGAGTGAAAACCTACAGGACGGTAGATCTCCAGGAACAGGGTTGGGCAGCCCTGATCTAAAAATTCTATATTTTCTCGCACTCTACCCCAGCTGCAAATTGGGGGAGGGACACAACAAATAAATAGCTTTGTGTGGCTCCTTACAAGAATCGATCAGTATGGCAAAAATAATCTCTGCTCACCCTCATGTGGTGTGTAGACCGGCATGAATTTGTGTTCAAAATTTGTTTTAAAAAATATCAGGGTCAATGGGTACCAAATGTGTGAAAAAATGGAAAGTTTTTTTTCTTAAAAGAAGTGTTTAAATTATGAGTGGGCTATTGCTATTCAGATTTGATGGATGTGCTGGAACATATAATACATTTTACATTTCTCTCCACTTAGAGATTTTATATGCTTGTTATTGTACACCGATCAGCCACAACATTAAAACCACTGACAGGTGAAGTGAATAACATAGATTATCTTGTTGTTATTTTGGTTCCGTACTCTAGCACTTTGAGTTTGAAAGGATACAATGACAATGGTTGAAGTGCAGACTGTCAGCTTTAATTTGAGGGTATTTTCATCCATATCGGATGAACCGTTTAGAAATTATAGAACCTTATAGTCCTCCCCATTTTTGGGCATCAAAAATATTGGACAGTTTAACATAATGTAGAATAAAGTAATCATTTTTAATATTTGTTCGCATATCCTTTGCATGCCATGACTTCTTGATGTCTGTGACCCAATAATATGAAAAGACTCTTGATATCTTATTTTCTGGCACACCTACAAGCGATACTATAACCTCTCTGCATTTGAATGGATCTCTATGGGAATTGGGGGGTGGGCCTAGATTTAGCTGTAAATTACACTGGAACAGTATGAAACACATGGTTGGCTAAATGGTTATAAGTCATCTAGGATCTGACGTATCAAACAAGCCTTAAACCATCTCTCTGCTGCCAGAAATACAGTAGATATGGATGGATAACTTGAAGGGTTTCTTCTCCTGACTTATTTTTCCATAGAGTTCAATAGGAGGTGTTTGTAAGAGTACCAGAAAATAAGATATCAAGAGTCTTTTGATGTTTGGATCACAGACATCAGGAAGTCATGGAATACAAAGGATATGCAACCAAATATTAAAAATGATTACTTTATTCTACATTATGTTAAACTGTCCAATATTTTTGATGCCCAAAAATGGGGAGGACTATGTACAAAAGGTTCTATAATTTCTAAACGGTTCATCTGATATGGATGAAAATACCCTCAAATTAAAAGTATCCTTTCAAACTCAAAGTGCTAGAGTACAGAACCAAAATAACAACGAGATAAACAATGTTATTCGCTTCACCTGTCAGTGGTTTTAATTTTGTGGCTGATCGGTGTATATTCTGGAACAGAGTTCCTTCTGTAACCAAAGGTGCATGGGAGGGATATGATCAGCCTTCAAAGAGGTTCTATTAGTAATTCACATAATGTGTTCTCGGGCAAATTACTTGCACTGGCAGTGGTTGTACTATCAAAAAGGGAAACAGAAGGAGGATTTTTCTGTTCCACCATGCCCTACTTTGCCATGGTCTTTTGTGGTCCATTAGGGCGGGAGGGGGCTTTTTATGATCATGATCTTGATTCAGCTATTTACCCTTGTGGCTAACGTAAAATGAAAATATTATGAATCAGCCACTATAGTGTCCATATACTGTCATTTATGCTTCTTATAGCGCCGTTACACAGAAGACCACCATAAAATGGCGTTTTTTTTTCTTTTTTACTTTTGTTACTATGGCAATGTCTGTTTCTATGGAAAATTGTTGCTATGGCAGGTAATTAACCCTTTGAAAATCTTCCTTCACCCAAGGTGGTGTCTTCGAAGCCAGCATCAGATAACCACCTTAAATTAGGACTGAACAGACACAGGTAACTTTAGAGAAGAGTCAAATTACAGAGTCTGACCAGGGAACAGCATGTACCTCTGTAAACGTCTATAAGAGCAGTTATTTCACTCCCATTCATCATTTCAAAGTGTGCACTTCATAGGTGACACAGTTACTGTAGTTATTGTAGTTCATGTGTGCATGGGGCTGTGGGGTGTGGAGCAAGGCATCAGTGTATAATGGCAATAATTATTACAGTAACAGGAATTAATTCACGCAGTAATATGAAATCCAGGCCAGTGTTTTTGGATATTTTCTGCTTGAAAGCATGTCCTAGCATGCCTCATTTACTCTCCACCTCCTCTCCTGCCTCCTTTCCTATGAAAGGGGTGATTCTTTCAGGCTTGCTGCCATGGTGAGAATCAGAGCAGTGTACTTTGTGTTTGATGGGACGAGGAAGCAGACAGCGATATTGTTATTACTCCCTGGACAAAATTTGTACAGAAAATAAATATAATAATTAATGCATCATGTTAATTCTATACAGTTCTGTCTGTTGGTAAGGAGGTGAGTAAACTGTAAGGCATCTGTCCTCAGAGTGACGGTGCACTCTCAGAGTGGGACAATTACAGCAGGAGTTCCTCCTCTTTCTTCTGCCGAAAGCTCCTGCGACGCTTCCATTATGTATGTGAGGAGTGCGACGGCAATCCAACAAAACAGCAAAGGTTTTTCTACACTCCTTTGATCTCACTGCATTTTAGCCATGTTTCACCAGAAAAGCCATAAATCCTCTGATATAGGGTGTTTGAACACTGAGCAGTTGGATTGTGAAGCTTAAAAGGGCAAATTTTGATGGTATACATTTTAAGTCTCGCTGTAGGTTTTTCAGTGTTGTGCTCTGTAGTCCTAATGTAAGGTGAAGTCACATTAAAACAGATTGATCAGTCAGCTTTTGTGTGCTATTTTTAGAGTAGCAATCTTTAGAGCTCCAAAGGTCATTGAGTGCGGATGATTTCAGATCGGATATTCTGTGAGCTCATGCTGCTCCCCTTCGGAAAGAATCAGAAAGATCTGACAGAAATGATCTTTGTTTCCTGACTGTCAGATATTTTAACCGGAATAGACAATCATAAAAGCTTCAAAGGTACATTATGCAAGATTTTTAGCCTTGCTGTCGTCCTGTGTTTACAATCACAGTCTCCTCCTCCGTCCTCAACCCCGCCCACTCACCTCCGTTGAGGGCAAGAAACACGCTTGAGCGCAGCAAGCAAGATGTCAAGCGAAGAGGTGAGGTGATCAGAGATATATTGAAAATAATTTTTAGCAAGATCCATTGTTCTATATGGATGATAACAGTAATTAGGCAGTGTTATAACGATCTTGTAAGTGCACCTCGTACGAATGTTGTTACTGTTACGGTAGCCACTCCCTAAACGTACCAAAAACATCTTAGAATAATAAATACAGGCAGAGGAGCAAGGTTTTGGATTGCCTATATATGCATCATATATAGGTGAGCATGGTTTTCTAGGTAAAATCCTGCATAATGCACCTTTAATAACTTAGCTATAGTACAAATCAATCTGAAGGAAAGTTTATTTTTTAATTCAAACTGTGCTTTTAAACAATCTATGTTCAAAAATAGCAAATGCCATATCAAGCATAGGCAGATGTTATCTACAATACTTAGACTGCCTAAATATTATACCTATTCATACATCCGAATCAGACGGTCATCCCCCTTACACCCCATCTCAGGCAAGCAGAATTGTGAGCTAATTATTTGAGGCGAGAGCATCTTGCTCCTGCTCCCTAAGATTTATTCTATTCCACTTCCAGTACAATTTCACAAGATTTTTGTGAGGCAGATTTGGAAAGTGTGCATTCACAATACATTTGTACGTTGTACTTCTACCTTGGCGAAATTAATATTTCATGAAGATGAGAGAGATGATGGTATTAAGGATTTTGGGGATGAGGCTGTTTTGAACAGTGTGATGAGTTTCGTGCTGGACAGATGGGTAAATGAGAAAAGACAGAGAACAGTGTGTTTTGGTTCAGGCAGATTCCGACAAATTGGCTGGTTCTCATTCTGGCGGGAGCTCTCTCATTGCATTAGACAATACTGGCCCTGGGTCATCCATCCACCCCCTCCAGCCTTCCTCCAAGTGTAACCGTGACGTGCTATTAGCCAGCTGACAGCCAGCATCCCGGCTCTGTTTCACATAAAGCCAATTTATGCAAGAACCTACTCACCATCCTGCTCCTGTTGTCAACACTGTGGTGTTGAAATGGAGTTGACAGAATACGAAAGGAAACTATATTTCCATTTGGTTACTTTCTCTTTGACATTATTTACAATTAGGCATTTAGCACACATTATTTTCCAAAGAAACTCACGACATAGGTTCCCATTTTGTCGTTTAACCCAGCCTCATCCTGTCACAGCCATAGCCTGGTCTGGTCTGGTCTTATGCAGACGGTGATTGTGAGTGGCATGTTTGCGGTGTTTTTCCTCCAGGTTTTGATTAAAACCAACTACAGCATCTGCAAAGCATAATGAAACATCCCATACAAAGGTCACCTTTCGTGCCGCCGACGCAGATTAATGCCATGATGTCTGTCACCGTGGGGTGCATTAAAGTGCAAATGCACATGGTAATACACAGCCGTTGTTTGTTAATAATATTTTCCAGTAACAGGCACCTCTTTCATAAGCAGATGATCATTATCTTGTTTGTTAACCGCAGCAAATACAAAACAGCTTGCCTTGAGAACAGACACAGACACAAACGCACAAATATGAAAGCCTGTGTAATTATTTAAGCAGCCAGCAGCAAATCACTGTCACACAACACTGACGTCTGTCAATAGTGTCTGACACCGAATACTCATCTGAGCAATAAGAAGCTGCCAGAAGAATGATATCACATTTCATTGTGCTGTTGTTATGTTATTTGCAAGCCTGTCAGTAGCCTTTTTCAAAGAGCGATGACTTACATGTATGTCACATTTATGTACGTGTTTTACCACAGTCCCCATCGCCATTAGTCTTTGACAAAAACAGACTGCAGACCAGACCTTGAAAAGAGTAACATCTGAAGAAAACTTTCTAAAGAAAATATTAATAATTAAAGGTTGTTTTCAAGGAGCACATCTCATACAGGTTAAAGAAATTTACATTTTAGGTTTAAACTTAAAAATTGCAATTTATGTTTTCTGTCTTGGATTGACATTGTGTTGTGAAAATGGTTGTTTTAGTTCTTCCATTGTCTTCTCTAGTCTTACCCACCAAGATAATATGACTCGATTCAGCCAAAATTGTAGGTCTATGCTAAGCCCATTGAGCGCCACTTAATCGGGGCTAATTACCATGGTATTTATTGAACTAGAGTGGGTATTGAGACAGCCCGATCCTTGAAATGATAACATGCACAGCGCAGATATTCCTCATCTCTTTTGCTTCAATAAGACTTTCACGTCAGTCTGTCTGACACCTATACCCAGTGCACACCGAATATAGGGAAGAGCAGTGTTGTTCGTTCTTGTTTTAAAACATATTGATTTTGTGATTTCTGAAACCGACAAGCAGAAGAAAGGAAGATGTGCTTGTTAGAGCCCCGAGGAGGAGAGCCTGATGGACTGTGCTGTCACGCTGTGGAAAGAGAGAAGCGAAGAGACCACTTCAGTACTACTCTTTGTACAAAATGCAGATTGAACTTTCTGCAGATCATTTTTAGTTTTGAAAATGCGCGATCGTTGCTGTCATCAGCTGCCAGAGGACACTGCAGCTCCAGCTGTGCTATTTAGGGATTCTGCGGGATCCCCAAATCTCATGTGTCCCCATGTGCATTACTGCTGCCTGCGTCACGCAACTTTACAAAAAGTCGGCGAGACAGAACTGGTGTGAGACAGAACTTCTTCACCAGCTATATTATCACACTCACTGAAGCCCCAGCAATGTGTTCACCATTCCTACCCATGATACTTTGCTCCATACATCTTCCATCAGGCAGAAAAGCGTCTGTTACGTAATCAGTACGTGTTATATAATGTTATTTTTTTACACGGTTGTTCTCGCATGATTGTTGGTCGTATTTACCTGCCAATGGAAAGTCTTTGAGGCATGAAGAAGAAACCATTTATTCTCTACAAAAACAATTTTGAAGAAAATTCCAAGCATGTTCCCAGCATGGATTTCAGCGCTGCCTCCATGGCAGGACGTGAAAACCTGACATGAAAAATTCATTTCAGATTCTTAGAGCTGCCAGCATTCGCATGACTTATTTTACAAGAAGTTGCTATAAATAATCTTGAATGCTTATGTGGGGTATGATGTAAATTGTACAGGGGCGTTATGCAGCTCTTATGTGTCCACCACATTGGCTGCATCGAGTAGCACTTCAAAAGCTATGCTCCTGCTCGGCTGTAGTGTGATCCAAAGTTCTCTGGATGAATCTTGCTCTGTCTTTCCTGAGCTCTGGGCCCCTACTGTGCCTTTGGGCTCCAGGGTACCACACGGGTCCCTGTGGAGCACACACCCCGGGATCCATGCATGTATACACCAAGCTGTTTTATTCACTCTGTGGCAAGCAGTAGTGGGTGAAGGAGCCCTTCCACCAGTAGCTAAAGAGATTACCCACAGCTACGCATGCTTCACTTGCAGCTACACGGCCCCCACCAATTGCAAGGTCTATATATAGTGTGCGTTTAATTGGTGAGCGGAATCCAGTCCACAAACATGGTGTGTTATTAAGGCCATCGCAGGAGGGCTTGAAGCCACTGCAGATAATGAATATGACTAAACCCTTCCCCTCTGCTCTCAGTAGCAGTGTTGCGGTGATAGAAATGGAGTCGATATTGTGATTTAGCTCCTATCATTGAGAAAGCATCCCCACCTGAGTTTTGGTACAATAATAATATTAGACTTCACTTTTGTTCACATTTCTGTCTCTCTATTGTTTTAGCCCCACACAGTTTTGCTATAGCAGATGCTAATAAATACTCATTAGCAATAAGATGAGCCAATAAGATGTTACTGATTATAATTGATTGAATGATTGTGACTGCCAATCATCCAGTACCAAAATACATCTCAAGCATGACAACTTGTGAATATTCATGGAGTGGCCATTACTGAAACTTCTTTGTGGAAGACGCGACTAGTCAGACCTGTCTGGTAATTAATGATTGCTGCTTTCATTATAAGAGATTAAATACATCAGTCATAGTCATAAAAAAATTTGAGATGGGGTTTATGTATGGATGGAATTATTTAGATTTTGTTTTATTTCTTCTCTGTTAACCAGGTGGTTCCATCAAGTTTCTCAAAACTGATAATGTAACACATCGCATTGTCCAACCACCCACAAAATATAAAACTACAGGAGTGTGAGGTACAGTGATTAAAGCATAGATTGTTCTAGAGCAGAGCACCAGCCTTCTAGTTGGTGTGCAATATAGTGTAGCTATGATGAACATAAGGTCACGTCACTTCAACATAATATGTAGCAATATGCACATGGTACTTTACTTCCTTGTATCTAGCAGGGAACAATATTTGAATGTGTTCTTTTTTCTTCTCTATTTGCGGAGCTACAGGCTACGGCCATTTTAATGATGTCCCCCCGAAGACAGCTTTAGCAGGCCCTGCCTGAAAGCCCCATTTTCCAAATTTAGACCACTTTTGTCTCCATAAAAAGAGACCTCTGACCACCCGCCGACAGCATTATCTGGGCTCTCCATGACCTCTCCCCCTCCCGTTGATTCTCATCGACCAGCATCTTCGAGCAGGAGAAAAGCCCGTGTGAAGGTTCAACATATCGGGAAATGGGAAAAGCAGTGAGCCTCAGTTTCAGTTATTTTACTCATGCTGCAATAGCAAAAATAATCTCAGAGAAAAAAAAAAAAAACTTATTTGGTCAGGCTGGGGTCAGTAGTATACCAATGGGTAAACTGGGTAATCCATGTATCAGTAGCGATATTCAAAGACTTCCGCTAATCTTTCTGTTTCTGTACATTTAAGCAGCATGGCTAAATATCCAAGCAGTTCCCACTTATAAATAAAATAAATTTGAGTTAAGGTTCCCACTGCTGCTTATACAAATTGGGGACACTATGTAGGTTTTACTGATAATGGTTAGGTGGAAAACCTTTTCAGACAAAACTTCAAATTTAATAGAAAGTCATAATGCATAAAAATTGCATGAGTATTGTGTCTGTCTGGATGTGCAAATGATTATTCGCTTTTGTGGAAGTAGGTGGTGGTTTGTGAAAGATATAATCTGCTGTGTATGTGTGTGTACATGCATTATGTGCATAGGCCTACATGTATGTGTTTTTTGTGTACTTGCATGTTTATTAATTTGTCCACTTCTCTCTGGCCCCCTCCTGGTTCCTGGTGTCTGTCCTTTCAGCTCCGGAAGCACTAAAGGATACAAAAGACATCCGATTGGCTGTCAGCTGCAAGTCTGGCTAGTGCTTCATTCACTTGAAAGGTGTGCTGTTAATGCCTCTGTCATAATGAGGGGGCTATGAAAAGCCAAATAGACAATGCCCGTGGTTTGTTTTGCAGTCCAATAAAAGAGAATACCGACAGCACTTTGAATAGCATAACCTTTTGTTGGATTAATTTCCCCTGCTAAGGGAATCAAAGGGGCCTCTGTAAATGGGGCCACTTTTATCACTAAATGTAGATTTGTCACCTGTGCAAGGACACCTGTGGCAACGTGCCAATCACTTGATCAGAAATGACCTTATGCAGTTCCACTGGCAGTTTTCCCTGTCATAATCAGTTTACCTCAGGGGATGGCACCAGATCATTTCCAAAGTAGTCTGTTGATTTCTACCATTTGACCCTTTCACCTCACAGTAGGTTTGCTTTTTAAAATCTGAAGATGACAGGAGACAGAAGGTTCCCCAAAGGCATATGGTGACAGCCATGACAATATTGGATTCACACTTTATTATCTTAACCCCCCCCCCCCACCTACGTAAACATTCTCTACTCAAATGTGTTGTTTGACAGGGATGTGTAGTCTGGAAGGATCTGCTGTTCATCTACCCAGACAGAGCCCATCTGCACAATCAATGTTGAATTGTACAACTCTTAGAAACTTGGAGCCAGTCCCAAATGAAATAACTTAAAGTGACTCAAAATAGTTACCTCTTTGGTGAGTTCAAGATGTGAAATGTCATTCACTTTTTGCAAAGATGCTAATGGAAGGTAAATTCATGTGACCTTTCTTGGAGTAAATTCCAAGGGATTGTAGAGGTGGCAATGTTTTAACTAGCTGTTGACCAAACAGTGATCAAATGTGTATTTGAAGCACTTAAACTCTCTAGAATACTCTGAAAACTGCAGATCTGAGAGAACTTTCAACCTCAGATGTTGTTAAACAAATGCATGATCATATGAAGCATTGGTGAATATAGATGTTTCGTTTACACTTGCAACATGCAGGATGTTTGTAGTGTCTGGAGGGTTTAAGTATTTCAATAAAAAGTATTTGACCCAGGTCTGCCGTGGACTTTACTGCAGTATTTGTGATATTTGTGTCTGCTTGTCCTAATGCACCTTAATCAGCACGCCTTAATTAAACTCAGTAGGAAAACAATAATTCTACAAGCACGCTGGCACGTGGTGAATTCGAGCCATCTGACTCCTTCTGCTTCGGCGGGTCTATGCTTACTCAACAATGCAAAATACCAATAAGTAAAGTTAATGAAGCTGCCAATTAGAGTGGAATTGAAAATAAACATCCACCCACATTTTGTTTTGTTGGTGATCAGGGCAGTTAATGAATCATAATGCACCGCCTTGGAATCCCCACCATTACTACACACAGAACCACAGGCCAGAAATGTCCGTTTTGCTAGCCAGGGGTTGTTGGAAGAAATAAAACAGAGATTATGGAGATGGTTGTCAAGGAGACTATGGCGGCATAATTAAATAATCACACATACAGTGATTTATTCATTATCTGGTAAAATGTAAACAAAATTTGATTAATTGGAAAAAGCAATGTTTTTTTTTTGCTCCGAAAAGTCTAAATAGGCTTTTTTTTGCATTATTTTTTTGCTTTCAACATTATATTTTTTGTCTTTTGTCTTCCAAAAGACAATAATCAATTAAAATGATGCATTCCCTTATGAATCTCAAAATAAAATGCTGCAAAGACGACAACCCTTTTAAGACCCTATGAATAGAACACCTGCAATCCTGCGTCAGAATAATTTTGTGTGAATGTTCACAGGGGCATTTGGAGCATCTGAAACTGACAAAGGAAACCTGTTTCCACAGTAGTACATTTGAACTTATTTTAATTGATTTGCTGTTCCAAAATAATCACCTTTTCAAATATGAATGTCCTCTTGTACTCCTGTTCATAGACCCCGGTCATGAGTAAGCCTGTCATGAACATAATGAGTAATCAGATATCATGAACAGCAAGCAAGCTGTATCATTCAGAAACAGATTTTAACACTTGAGAGCTATGTGTGAACCTGACGGATAATGTGCAGCATGTTGTGTCTGTGTGTGCATTGTACTTTAGCTGTTCATATTGTCGACAGGCTGTCACTCAGGGTTTGTATCGAGGCCTGTGTTTGACAAACCCACGCAGTCTCACTGCCTGTCTGGCTCCTCTCCACTTTTGGTCTTCCTGTCTCATCAATTGAATGGTTTCGTTTGAGTTTTTATGTATTTATTCTTTTTGCTGTTTAAAGTTGTTTTGGGGTTTTATAAAAAATGTATTTTTTAATTTTGGTTTTTCATATGTTTTTTATCAGTCTCAAAGGAAGCTAAAGGATTCACAAAGTCATCCAAAACAGAGTGTTGTAATAGATTGACATGAAGGGAACAAATATCTATACAATTACAACTCTATTACGCTATGTTATATTATTTACTTTATATTCATGACTTAGCATCTCTAATAAGGTAAAGGCCAGTCACATCCAACCACAGTCAAGCACTTTATATGCCATTAGTAGTTTCAAACTGTTTGAATTAGTTCAGTTTAGACTGGGATCAGTTTCGTGAAGTATATCTGCACTAAGGTGAAGGATAAATCGCCTTTAAGCTGCAGAGTACACTCAAAGCATTCTAATTATATTTCTGCACCTGAGATATTCAGCAAAGCATACAAATGGCATAATGGAATAATGTAAATCACAAAGGGAGGGTGTTAACCTGTAATTACTGCGCAATCTTACTGAGAATGTGGTTAGTATTTCTGCAACGCCTCCTGTGTGGTTTTTACCTCAGGCCCTGAAATTGAAGTATAAATGTCTCACCGTTACGATGGCGCCTACTGTTTTATGGCTTGGTGTCCTCATTAGTGTGTTTTATTTGGCCTGGAAAGAAGAGTGCATCAGACTTGCCCACTAGCATGTTTTGGTTGCGGCTGCTTTCTTTCCTTAAGAGGTCTGTCTGCATGTATCTGATCTGGCAGAAAGTGCCTTCAAGGTGATATCAATCCTGACTGTGGGCCAAAAAGCACCTTTATTGCTGTTCGCTGACATTTGGGTCTAGCAGAAATGCACCATATGTGTTCTGCGTTTAGCTGAAAACTAGTTAGGGTGATGTGTTTTAGGTTGCCTTCACATGGTTCTGTGGTTTCCACATTTTGATGACATGACACTAATGTGTTCATGGGTCCCCAGAATGTTCTTGCTTTTCAGATCACAAAGTCAAAGGCCATGGTCACCAAGGCATCCGTTCAGATTTTGATCAGACTTTTACATTACAGGCATTTAGCAGACGCTCTTATCCAGAGCGACTTACACAACTTTTTAGCATTTTTTTAAAACAAATTAAAAATTTTTTTTAACATATTATCCATTTATACAGCTGGATATATACTGAAGCGATTCAGGTTAAGTACCTTGCTCAGGGGTACAACGGCAGTGTCCTACCTGGGAATCGAACCTGCAACCTTTCGGTTACAAGGCCAGTTCCTTAACCATTATACTACACTGCCGCACTACTACTTTTCTATAGTATCATAAATGCACAGGATTTCCTCAAGCAGCTGGGTATATTTTGTCACTATAATGGAAGTAGTGTTCAGCAACCACATGGGATCAATGAATCCCTCTGTGCATCCCGTCTGACCATTTCTAGAGATACAGGGCTCTATTTTAATAAACCAAACGCAATGGTGAACGCAAGAGTAATCGCTTGGCGGTATCGCTCTGAGGGCGTGTCGGCGAGAAATTTGGTAATTTCATGACGGCAATCTTGGCGCATCTGATGGCGGTATTGCTAAAAGGCTGGGTTTAAATGTCCAAGGTGTGTCTCTATGGTAGCCAATCAAATAGTTGTTCTCATGCTTTAAAAAAAAGCCAGTTGGAACGCAATCGCTCCATGCAATTTCATAATGAGCAACCCAAACGCACTGGACCGTCAACGACAAGAGCGATTTTCCGCACAGGAATCAGACATACTTGCAACAGAAGTACAGGCTAGGACTAGTAATTTATGGATCACAATCCACACCACCTCGTCTCCCAGAAGTTCGGAAGGCACGGGAGGAGGTGGCGAATGCATTAATTAGCCTACATGAGGTGATGATTATGATTCAAATGGTAGGCTTATGATTCAACTGTGTCAATGTGTAATTTATATATTATAGGCTATTGGCCTATATGATCGCAAGTTTCTTGTAAGCTGTCCTGTTTTATTCTAGTAGTTTAAATTAAAATTAATTAATTAATAATAATTATAGGGTATTTGTTCATTAAATGGAAGTGTAATGTTGGCATCACCTATAGACACTACATAGAATTACATGACTAATAAGTTGGCAAATTGCCAGAGTCTATTGCGTTGCCGCTAAGAGGTGGTTCTAGCTGATCATAACGCAATGGGTTTTCGTTGGTTCAAATTGTCACTGAGCCGAAAGTATTTTAGAACACGCCCCAGACAGCGCCACCCATCCCACTGCAGCGCAAGCGAAAGGATGTTATGTTGAGAATTTGTTGATCCTAGCGGTATTGCTGAGAAACGCCATAGCGCCAGTTTTAAGACGTTGATGCTGTCAACAAGCTTGCGTTTGACTATACCGTCCCCTTGCGCTGGTTTGAAAATAGAGCCCACAGTATTTAACAATGCTATTTGAACATGAAAGGCTCCATATTTTGGTCTGCAGCTGGTGCGCAGTACTTTACTGCTGTACGTTTCGATTGTGGAAAATGTGATTCTCTCTGTGCCTCATTACTGTCGTACCAGAACAGCTGCCCTCTCTCTATATACACCTGGAACACTTGAAAGTCTGTTGATTTTCTCTGTCTCTCTCTCTCTCTCTCTCTCTCTCTGTCTGTCTCTCACTTAATGCAAATAGATTACAGACAGGATGAATTAAATGCATTTGATGAATTCAAGCCAAGATTGCTGAATATTCTTGAGCTGGATTGGAATTTTAATAGTGAAGATCAATAAAAGAGAGCAGAATGGGTTATGCTTATTTTAGGTTTTTTAAATTACAATATTTACTTGAGTTAACTATTGTTTGCTAAGAAATTGAGTTAACTATTATTTATTAAATAAATAACACATTATTCTTCCCATCACACTGTGTTTCTTATCTTGGTCCTGCTGAGCTATAGTTCATTTCTAATTTCTGCTTACCTAATACAATACACTGGCCATCTTTTCCTGAGAAGATAAATTGCAACTCATTGCTAAAAGCTAATTTTTTTACTACATCTATAAAGAACTGATCCGATACATTTACCTTACTTCCTGGTACTCTTGTATGGAAGAGGTCAACACAATTAAGCTATGATGCCTATTGATGATTGGGTCATAACTAAAAAAGGTCATATCTAATTTTGGAGTGTCAAAAGCTAGCGGACAATAAAAAAAAGTGTGATGTTAGAAATGCACAGGTGTAGGATATGTTTTATTTATAGGCCGTTTAATATGGGAGACACATTTGGTATATAGATGCACACTATGAACTTCACACAGACACCTTAACTCCAAGGGAGCTTTGCTTTCACAGTTCAAAGATTTTAATTATTTATACCACATTTCATCCAAATTCTAAACAGACTATTTTTCTGCCAGAAGCTATTATTTGCAATTTGTATCTTTACTCTAAGCAACACAACAAATTTCTTTCCCCAACACTACCAAAAGAAAAACAACAAAGCGTAGCTTGCAATTTATTTAAGAGTATTCTATGCCTTTCCAGTCTGCATACATCTGCTCTACAGTATGTGCGTTCTGTATTATCTCATTCATGAGCACATAAAATGAACGACTGCACACGTGACTTCCATGGTGCAAAGAGTTCCTAATTTGACCACAGTGCTATGTTTGACTTTTATAAAGGCATGGTAGAAAGCTTTCCTTGTCAAGTACTTTTTCCATGTAGTGCATGTTACCTCACATTATTATGTTCTGTACAATATTGTTTTTTGTTTATTTTTGTACAATAACCTACTTACTATGGGATGCACCTTATTAATTAGCTACTAAGCCATTGAAAGGTAAAATGGTATGGTGTCCTCGATTTATGCAGGTTTTGACAGCTTAAAGAACGTAAAGGTATAGGCTCCTGGGTGGTGTACACCAGGAGTGGGAACCTACCCAAACCTCTAACTACGTAATTATATAAATCTTAGGCTCTATGAATACAGGTGACCGTGTGCCAAAGATCTGTACTTACATCTTAACCATTCAGACCCAGTAACCAGCTGCTCGCTGTGATATAGAGTCCAGCAGCATAGTGTTAGGAGATTGTCCCTACCTTTTCACTCATTACAGTGGTCCAGGTGCCTATACCAGCTACACTAGTTGTGCAGTTTAAAACTGGTTTTTCATGTTAATGCAGTATTTATCTTCTGAACATCGAATGCAGGATTCTTGTGTGAATTTTTTTATTCTCTGGAGGAATATGAACACCCAGACCCCTCCAATGAGGTGGTAGCAGTTTGCAGACATTACACTGTTTGTTATAGTTTTTACGTTATTACTTTCTACTATAAGGGCCACTTACTTTGTGTGCACTTGATGAGCACAGCCTCAACAATATCTTTGGTATTTACATTTTTAAATACATGCTGACATTTTCCATAGAGTTTCAGGTGAACCTAAATCTCCATTTAGATATTTATTCTGTGAAATTTATTTTGAGAACAAGTTAGTGCTGTTCATAAAATATCATTGCAGTACATAGAGTGTAAAGTTTTATTAATCACAAGTTAAATATATGGTTTTTAGCAGTGTGTTTATAGTAATTGTGTGTTGGCAGTTGTCCATAGGAACTAAGGTGTTCGTTTTTCTGTGTAGTTGCGTGAAACCTCATTTCAAATTCACTGAATCTCCTTCTCTTGTTTTATCTGAAGATTCCCATCTGTGTTTCAGTTCCACAAATTGCAGGCAGCTCAGAAGTGCAATTTTAAAATACGCTGAGAGCCCAGTGGTTTGAACACATTAGAATGAAACAAGAAGAGCTTTAATTTTCTGTAATAAATAAATTGTTTCCATAAAGGTGACTATAACAGGTTGTCAGCGTAATAAGAATAGAATAAGCTGGTGGGTGTGGGGCGTAGGTAGGAAGGATTATAATCTGCTGGCTGTGTGTGTGTATGTGTCGTGTGTTCATGTGTATGTGCGTGCATGCATACGTGTGTGCTCTCTTTAACTTTCATTCAGTTTCTGTTGCCATGGCACCTCCAGGAAAAATAGGCAGAGATCAGAGTGGAGTTACCCTAATTAGGAGTGAGTCTTTGGCTTGCGCTGTTGAACCCCAGGAGAGCTCTGACTGCAGTGGAGAGGTATGGGAAATCTGGTTCCAGGAGTTTAAGGCCGTGCTTTCCCTCACTGTGGAGCTACCCTGCCCCCCCCCTATTGGAGTCTCACAGCAGATGCTGCACAGTATGGACCCAGGCACATGTCCAGATGTTATGTAACTGCTCTCAGAAATCTGCTGGGGTGCAGAACTCTGGGAGTTGGGATCTAGAGGTTCTTCACCAGCCGTCTGTTACAGCTTCGTATCCTCTACTGAGTCTTTATGGATTCAGAATAATTAGACATGTGAAATGGGATTTGCTATGCTTTAAAGAAGGCTTGTTTCTGCAGTCCTTGCATTTTTTTACCCCTCTGGCATGTGGATTCTTGTGCTTAACGCTTATCCAACTGCATTTTCAAATCCAATCCAATTGGTTACAGGGCTGAGGGCACTGTGTACCCCTAAGTAGGGACAATGTCCTCCTCTCATAGCTTAACAGAGCTCATAAAAGTAATAGTCAGGAAATATTTGGACAATTTTTTTTTAAACAATGATAGGGATTTTATGGGGCTCAGTCAGTTAAGACATCTGCCTTGAGTGCATGTTTAACCATACATTGCTAACATTAGTCTGTGCTGTGTCATTAGCCAACAACAATTATGAGGTAACAGTGGCTGGAATAATTGGCCTCCATTTCCCAGAGTAGGGTAGGCTAAGTTAACCGAGTGTCCTTAGGTTAATGTTGTTATCCACCAGAGACTTACAGGTTACTATTTGCTGTCAGTGAGAGATGCTTCTGGTCTCTGGCCCTATCTCTCCTGTAGTATATTTTGTAAATTGATGTGTGAGGGGGGAAACAATCTCAGGTTCGCATGAGAGGAATACACGCGCTTCACCTGCTGTGCTTTCTGTGCAGAACTGGTTATGTGAGAGTGGGGATGTGAGAGTGGGGATGTGAGAGTGGGGATGTGAGAGTGTAATTCCTTGGAAAATTACAAATGAGATGAAAAGAAGAGCAGAAGTATTTTTATTATTTTCTGTATAAGAGATTTTGTAGCTGTGCATGGAATCTGTGTGTGTGTGTTCAGTGTCAATGTATGTGTATGCAAAGTGATGTTTGTGGAGCACATTGTGTAGCTCTTTGAGGAGCTGTGTGTGGAGTGGATTTTTGTGCTGGGTCTGTTAATTGGGGGGGGGGCGGGGGGTTACTGGGTTATTTTCCCATTTGCAGGGGTCTCAGTTTATTCTTGCAAGCCCTGGTGAACCTGTAAGCATATGATATTTTAGATAATATACTGAGTGATGTTTGTGGAACACATTGCTGCATTCGGAATGGCTCCCTATATGCTTTTTAGTGCACTATATAGGGAATCAGCCATTTTGTCGTAAATCTCATTGTTCTCAATTGAGAATTCGGACGCCATGAAAATGGCAAGTGCCCAAAATAGAGCACTATAAAGCGTATAGGGAGCCATTGTGTAGCCCTTTGAGGCTTTGTGTGTGGAGTGGATTTCTTTTTTCCCATTTGCAGGGGTTTAATTTTTGCAAGCCCTGGTCAGCCTCTGAGCATATATTTTAGAAAATATACTGTGCTAATCTTATCTATTTTCTTAAAAGGATAGTCCCAATATGACATTATATAACATAACTTGCTTCCGCTACAATGATTCATTTTCAGTCAGGAAAAAGTTCTGTTGAGTTCATTCCTACTGTAGCCTACATTAATCTGACACTCAATCCTGCGTGCTTTTTATGCATATTTAATAATGAGGTGCAGCAAAAAGTGCTGTAGCTGCCTGCTAGGCAAAGAGAATCCTAAAGTAAGAGCAGCGGATGTGTTTAAATTATGTTTGGATGTGGAGGGGGATTCAGAGACACTTCACTTCAAACCTGAGATGGAGTGAGGAGAGGGAATAAAGAAGAATTGTGCATCACGGAGCCCACTTACCTCCCTCTCTCTTTCCCTCTTCCTCATTCCATCTCTCTTTTTCTCTTGGTCTCTCTCTTTCTCTCTCTCTCTCCCTCTCTCCTCCCCCTCCTTTTTCTCTGCATGTCCATTCATTTACTTTACACCCACGGTGCTCCGTCTCTCTCTTTCTGTTCCTGCCCCCCTTCGCTCTCTCCCTCCATTTCAGTGTGAGCTAGTGGACTGAGAGCAGGGACCTCTGACAGCTGTTAAATAGCAGGCTAATAAAGAGCGCTCGCAGCGACAGCTCGGCGCAGATGGAGGACAGTGTGTCCGTTCTGCTGACAGAGAAGGAGAAAAGTGAAAGACTGTTGCCAAGAGCCAAAGAGGAATGACACAATAAAGTATTAAAAAGAGGAATAAGGCGGGGGAGACAGATATTAACATTATGACAGAAGGTTTGAAGCAGAAAATGAGAGTGAGAGCTAAGCTTGGTGTAAAGGGTTGTACAAAGAGTGTACACAGGAATTCTTCAGGAGAAAGACAGAGGTGGGAAATATGTGGATCTGTGCTCCAGCCTGTAGGACAGCAAGTGGCGGAAAAATTCAAACTACATAAATCCTATGCACTGGCATGATAAAAGCTTTTCAAAAATTACGTCATTTTAACCTTCCTGTTTCAGGTTGAATGAATTACAGTTCAACTGGAACGTTTAAACTGGGAGTACATTGAATGGGTTCTGTTACTTCAGTTTCATAAGGAATTTAGTGAGGGTGTAAAAAAAGTGAGAGAATTAGGTAAATTTGCAGTGAACGAAATATAGCTTGTGAGAGTGCAACTTAGAAGAAAATTATTTTTAATCAGGCAGTCAATTTAGCCTCTGCTGGAGTTGTGCTTTCCTGGCTCAGAACAGTGGTGCACTGGATTAGTGCCATAACAAAGCTGACTCTTAGAATTTAGTGCTAATCCCCACCCATACATTTTCCCCTGCTCTGCCTCCTCGTCCTCTTCCTCTGACATACTGTAAAGTGCTCGTGTTTCACTGCGGCATCATAGCCAGCAAGTGCCAGTGATGTCATTACCGCTGGCGCGTCTATTTGCTGGCTAGGCACCTTGTTCTCGGCAGCAACCGCTGTTTAATCCGCAGGGCAGCCTCACTTCCTGCGTTTGATTTTTTTTTATGATTGCTGCTTATTTCTCCTTGAAAACTTTAGTTGTGGAGACAGATTTTACTCTCAGCTCTTAGTTGAGCATGATACAGTTACTGTCACTTGGAGATGGATAGAAAGGGTCAAATTTTAAAGTACGATCTGCATACCAAAACCAGTTGGGTCACTAAAGAAAGAAAATACATGCTCCATTTTAGAGACAGTGTCTCTGATTCCTTTGAGCGCTGGAGAAATGTGTTCTGTTCTGTAGATCAGTGGAGCATGTCTACAGGGACCGAGAAGAATTTCTCCCATGTTCCTCTGTGTCAGAATAAAAAAAGACTTCTGAGTAACGATATTCAGGCTGTTCTCATTTTGATGATGTTATCACGTGGCATTTCATGTGACAAAAAAATCTACTTGATCCAAGGAAATAAAGGGAATTTTCTTAAACTATTCTGTGAGCGTGATCTCAGTATCTTCAGAGATGTTTTTTTTTTTTTCATTTCATTTTTCTTATTCTTGAAACTATAGTTTAACCCCCTCATTTTCTCTTAGATGGGAAGGTTTACGCCCTTGGAGGGATGGGTGCGGACACGACTCCCCAGGCATTGGTGCGAGTGTACGAGCCAGCTAAAGACCAATGGCAGCCTCTTTCCTCGATGCCCACTCCCCGATATGGCGCCACCTCCTTCCTGCGTGGGAACAAGATATATGTGCTGGGTAGGTTCTTAACTGCGCATAACCAACATTCAGTCCGAGCACAAGAAAAAAACCATTCCACGTAAACCAGTCAGTACTGTAACTAGCACTCTGTAAAGGTGGATTGTATTCTCATGAATGTGGGTGCTTATGAATATACTTCATAACAGTGATGCATTTAACTGGTCCACCTTCATTTAACTATCAGAATGGGCAGAATGTTTGTAACCAGCAATCTTTTTTTACAATCTATTAGCAGTCTACTTTTTACACAATTACACACAGTATTTGTTGCATCTCATTACTGGAACATTTTCAGTTAATTTTTGAACTGTACAGTCTGGCATGTATGTCTTCCAAGGTGCGCTCAGCCAGACTCCAGTTTTCAGTCAGCCATCCAGCAGCTGCATCAGTCTCTGCACCAGAGGACTACCCTTGATGTGCTGCTGCTGAGGACTAAATGCAGGCATACAACCAACCATAGGGTTTTCTCTGACACAGGCTGGGGATAATCCAACCTACTAGGGACATGCTATGGCCAACAGTGCCAAAATTCACCATCACAACAATCAACATTGTCACTGGTCAATTAAATTCACCATCATAATCGTGACATTGGTCAAGATTTGATTCCAGGCCATTTGGGTGAAGATGGGCAATATCACAGAATAAAAGTAGGTCCTCAGGCTTCAGCAATGACAAATGGAGAGGGCAGTGTCTTTTTGGTTACTAGAACATTTTTTGTCGCCACAAGTACCTAAGTACATTTTATACAAAGCGGCAATGGCTTCTCTGAGCGCAATGTGCCGTGTGGCACAGGCAGGATGTGATCATTGGGCCTCATTCACCAATCAAAATTCACAAATTTGTTCTTAAGACTTTCTTTAAAACGTTTTTACAAACATTTCGGGATTAACTGATGTTTGCGTTCTGAGCTTCTGTTCTACCCAAGAAAATATCCCAAATAAGAAAACATTGGTGAATGCCAGAATGTTCTTACAAACCTTTTAAAGAGTAAGAGTAAATTTGTTTGTAGAATGGTTGGCGAATGAGGCCCATTGTCTCCGTCATCACCATCGCCCCGCCCCCTGCAGGTCTGCCTCACCATGCAGGCAGGGGCAGCAGCGCCCGAGAGCACCAGCTGGCTGTACATGTACAGTGATGACCGTATTTTGTGGTTCACCATTCTTTCAGAAAGGCACGTCTGCTCTGTGCCACAGATGACGGGTCACTGGCCCTGACCATCTGCGTCCTTTCTGCCGCATGGCAGAACAGTCCTAAGTGCTGAGTTTATTTAACACAGAATTTGAGGGAAAGCAAGGTTGAGATGTTGTTCTGAAATTGAAAGATATTGTAAACAGGATTTTGTTGCGCACGCATGACTGGAGCCTGAACACGTTATGGTACATTTTAAATGAGCTGGATAATAGTAATGCTGGAATAATGGATGAAGCACTATCATAACCATCATCACACTGTCCATTTTCCCCGTGAGAGTAATTGTGAATTTCGTGCTCCTCATTTAAGTGTTAGATTGGGGGAAAAGGTAGTGATATTTTTCACCAATGAAAGGAATTTAACCTAATGTCTGGCACTGGAGGAAATTACTTGCTGTATTTCAGGCAGAAATATCACCTCTTGGGCCTGTGCTCAGCTAATATCAGGGAATTGCATTAAGCAGGGGAATGAGGGATAGGGCTGATAATGGTCATTTGTTTAATGGAGATAAATGTGCTTTGCAGGTTCCAGTTTGTTCAGGGGGCTGTGAGTCACCCTCTTGGATAGAAATTGCACAAAATTGCCCCACAAGTGGGCAGCTGAATCCCCACTGAAACCATGATATGGGAGACAGGGAGGTCATGTAGCCCTGTTAACCGAAGATACTGTTATTTGCTAGATTTACTGGGAATCTTTAATGGGGAAGTTGAGGCAGAATGCAGTTTTTCTATATATCGCATTGATGTGCCGATAGGTGTGCAGCATTTTTCCTACGGCAAATAGGATTGGTGATAAATGTGTTTCTCTAAGTCAGCCGAATGTTATTCGTGTATGCTGTCAGGCAGCCCAACGTTGCGAGAGTCTGGAGTTGTGCCATGAGACTTCAGTGCAGTAGCTGAGATAAAGATGTTTCAGCCGTTCTGCGGCAGCACATCTCCAAAGCTGGAGGGGTTCGGTTTGTGCAGACAGTGAGGTGATTCGTTCAGGCCTCCGAACACCACGGTGGAGCTGCCCTACAGCTTGACCTGGCAATGGGTGCGACATCACTGTGTGCTCCGCTCTCAGACAAGACATTCAGTCCTCGATTCGCAGATTCAGAATTTTTTCTTCCTGATGGAAAATAGATGCCAGAGTTGGAATAGATGCCAGAGTAGGTGAATCTGAGCCCTCTTGACATTCCCCATTGGCAGAATAAAACTATATTTGGAGCCGTGCAGTACTTGTGGCATTTTTCACACTGCCCAACTCTGTCGAGGCACCAGCGCTGGCAGCATTTCGACAACATTTATTTATTTATTTTTTTCGAAAAAATAAAAAGAGGGTGAGGGGGTGGGCATCAGCCAGGAATTTTTATCTGTGTGGCTTCAAGCTCGGAGCTATGGAAACACAAACACGGGGGCGACGTGTTTTGTCTGCTTTGGAAAGCCCATTAATGTGTGTGCTGAGGGATGGCCACCACCCCACATGCGGGGTTCTCTCTCTGTCTCTGCCTGACCTTCACTCGCTAATGACCGCCGGTTGAACGATGCCGTCCGACCAGCCGCTCAAGGGCACAATTGCGTTGTGTGGCCCCTGCTGCGTGTGGGGGGCGTGTGGCCAGAGCGGGAATGTGCGCTGACCCAGGTGCTCACTGAAAGGGAACCTGGCTAACCAGGGCGGAAAAGTCATCGGCACGTCGGTCAGAATCAGAAATGTCTCGGGGGGAAAAGACTCGGGATTAATCAGAGAGAGGGCGGCTCTGGCCCTCACACTCATTCCGCTCTGATGATGACATCAAAGCGGAGAGAGGGAGGGAGAGAGAAATAGCTGTCACATCTCCCACATACATTAGAAACATGGTAAATGGCGAAGAGAAGGTAGGCAATTTAATTTAATTTAATTAAGCAATGGTGGATATCTTATGAATATATTATGGTCTCCAATGATTCAGTGGGGGATGAAATATTTTCTGGAGGCCCTGTCTCTGTCTCTGCTTGCTTCAGTGAGATAAGCCACCGAAGAGGGAGAGAATACCTTCTATTCATACGGAGATCTTTCTCTGTATCCTCTTCTCCTGTCAGTTTCTCTCATGTTTTTGCCAAGAATATGTTTAAAAATATACTCCACATGAATACTGTCATTTATATTCATGAGGAAATCACAATACTATTGTGCAACCTCGTTTTTGGAACCGTCATTACAATGTGTTTTGCGCTGCATTGCATTTATCTGAAATTTTGACATTTTTTTACTTCAATCCTGTTGTTTTGGCTGTCCCTCCTAACTCTCCTGTGCGTGTTTCATTACATCATTCCTTTGACTCTCGTCCCCTCGTCTTTCACAGGTGGACGCCAGGGCAAGCTGCCTGTCACAGCGTTCGAGGCCTTTGACCTGGAAGTGAAGAGCTGGACACGTTTCCCCTGCATCCCCAGCCGACGGGCTTTTGCCAGCTGCGCCTTGACTGAGCGCTGCTTCTACAGCCTGGGAGGTCTTCAGCAGCCCGGTCCGCACAACTTCTACTCACGCCCGCACTTCGTCAGCACCATGGAGGAGTACGACACAGAGCAGGGTTAGTCACGGAGAGCGTGCACGCGCTGCTTACGCACTAACGGCAAGCTGCGGTTTGTAGGTGAAATGAACAAACACTGTATCTATACGCTTGCACTTTTTTATCTTACACTCCCTAGGCAAATGATAGCTGCATGACATTCAGTCAATTAAACATTCACTCGACTCGTTTTTAAGCCAAGACATTTTGCTGCCAAACGCACTTACAGTATGTCACAGAACATGTTTTTTTAAAATTATTATTAGCCTTGTTCTGTTGCCATGAGAACTATACATTGACTGACAGTTTAGAAATTGCAATCATGCCATCCATGGCTTCCGTCCTGTAAAAAAGCTCTGATAACATTTCTTTGTTCTAAACGAGTGGAGCGCTTTTTGAAAAGCGTGTGCTCCTCTGACAGCAAGTGTTAATAATCTGATAGCATACAGGTGAAGTGGCATGTTTGTCAGTTGGAGATATCAGTAATGGGGCTAACCCTCAGTTCATTGCTTCTATCAGCTAATAAATTAAGTGCTCAGATGAAAACCACACCACATCCCAATACATCAAATTTGTCAATTTTAATCATCTGGAACACCCCTGCTCAATCACACTCTTCCCATGTGCCAGTGCCCTCTTAATGACAAATCACTAATTCCAGTATCCAGTCAATTACATTTCACTCTCTCCTCCATCACTCTGTATCCAAATGATGATTGAGGAGTTTGTATTGCCATAGGGGCTACACAGTCACTGGTTAAGGGCCTACCTGACCTGCATTGGTTTTCTGCCCAACCGGAGTAACTTCATTACAGTATCTCTCTATCCCCTTGAGGTGCGGTGATAGCAATTTTGCATAATAACTACGCACGTCAGCAGTCGTACCACCCTGAACTGTGCCTTGCTCCTGCTAGTAACGATTAAAGCTACGCAGGGATGGGCTTCGCTATATTTGGATGGGAGTCATGGGAAACAAAGTTGCTGCTGGATGTGGTATTGGTTGGCCATTAGGGGGCAGTCTTGCCTCTGGCAGTCCAAGCAAAAAACCAATTCCCCCCAGTGCAGTGATGGGAAAAATGTACTGTTGGAGATGCTGTCTGCAAGATGAGGGGTTAAACTGAGGTCCTGAATTGCTGTGGTCATTACACATTTCATGTCCTGGCTAAATTCCCAACAAAGCGCTCTCAATCTGGCCACCCAATCATCCCATAATATAGCTAGCTAAATAAGCTGTGCTTCCCTGTGATGAGCCTTCTGGCACAAAGATGGCTACCATGCCTCCCCCAGGTGGCTGCTTCAAATTGGTCTTGGGGGAGACCATTAAATAAAAGATGCTTTATGAGTGGAATCCATTATTACCAATAATTATTATTTATTGTTCAGTAACCTATTTATGTAGATTTGTACTGTGACAGTTAAGAATAAGGTCAGTGTCCCACACATGAGTCAAATGTAGTACCTTCCAGTTAATTCCCCACTCCATTCACTTGAATTGCTTTATGGTACACACATGGGATGATACTCTCTGATGGCACAATATAGAGTACATGGTACAAAAAAGGGGAAGTGATGCAAGTGTGTCAGTCGACCCACACAGATAATCATCGTTGCTCTAGTGATAACCGGGCCCCGTTTTGTAGCATCGCAATCTAGCAGTTAAATTAACATCAGGTGGCTCTGCACACTGCAAACCCAGGGGAGGAGAGATTACAGTAGGGACAGCGGGTTAATTGATGACAGTTCATTAACAGGCATCCTGTCGTGGAGAGGGTCTTGAGTATCGCAAGTGACATAACTGGAGCTCATATCATGCCATGCTAGTAGAAGTCTTAAAGTTCCATATCCTCTCACTCAGAAAACTGCCAGCACAAAGAGTATCTGCAGCAAACATTGATGGCTGTATGCAAGTCATTAGACAAGAAATTACATTTTTTTTTAATATTCAAGTTAGCATCCCCATTCAAATTAATTTATGAAATATGTTTTAATTTTAGTTAGGGATATCTAAGCAGCATAAAGATGTTGCTGTAATGCTCCAGAAAAACAGGGAAAATTTAATTTGTAGATTTCATGTAGAATTATTGAAAACATGTGCCCTACCGACACAAGCACACATCATTGCCACACACAGTTGAAAACATGCATAAATCACAAGATATTGACTTTTTTTTTTTTTTTTTTTTTACACCATGTTTCAAATGTATGTCAATGTTCCCCAAGGTTAAGTGCATGCTCTTATGTTATGCATTTACTGTTTATAATGGAAGGTACATTATAAACTGCATTATGTATTCCGGGGCTGTTGGTGTACCATGTAATTCCGTCTCATTTTCGATGGGAATGCATGGAGTGTAGGGCCCAGTTTAACCCCAGTTTTTATCATTCATCTATATTAACAATGCCTCTTTGCTCGCCATAGATGTAGTGGGATTTAGATAAATACAGACCTTTCAATTCTCTATTCTATTCAATCTGAGGCAGGGTGAAAAAATGATTTTTCTTGGTGTTTAATTTGTTTTGTTCTGGCAGGGTTCATATAGAGACCTGAGCTTTCTTTGACATATTTTCAATATGAGGGAAATGTTTTCACTGCATTGGGTTGAGTTCCATTATGGGAAAGCTGGAAAGGGCATTTAGGCCATGAGATAAAGCTTCTCATTCCATCTTATTTCTTTTCATGTACTTTATATATTGTGATTCAGAAAGGCTGACGAAAAGTTCAAGGCACTGTTGACAGTGGTTATGGGAGAGATTGCATGGTAGCACAAGCCATTTAATCTCTCTAATGTCCAGAGACATTTTTAGGCATGACTTTAATGGCATGAAAACCCAGAGATGTATTAAAGATAAGAAAAAGCATTACATTTTCATAACTCTTTGTGGATTCAGTTGCAACACATTCACGCAGTCGTTTCTGTGAGGTGTGCAAATTCATTGTAATAAAAATAAGTAAATTGGATGTTTATTCCTGCAGTAGATGGAGCTAATATTGCCAAGCTGAAACTAGTCTCGGAGAAGGAGGTGTTGTAACCTGCTTAAATATACGTGCTGAAATAAATGAATCAAGGCGTGTTTCATTTAAATTTCCAATATAAAAACAATCCCGGCAGTGGTATCAGTTAATGGAACCTATTGTGCTGCCCTCATTGGTTATAATTCCATTATCACCTCACCTATTACTCCAAAACCTGACAATAATTTAGCTTTGTGTGATAATGAGCCCTTGGTTTACAGAGCCATTCATCAATTATAGATTATGCTTATCATCTAATTTCCAATGCCTGCTCTGAAACATTTTCTGCACACCATCTCAAGGAGCTCTGCATGTCTGTATGTACAAAAAAGCGGCTCAAGGTGTTTCCTTTCTCACACTTGTTGAGTGGATTAAAAATGTCTTTAAAGCTCATAGTATTGGTCATTCACCAGGGAAAAACCAAATAAAATCAAATATACCCTTGCCCGTAGGATTCTCTTAAGAATTATCCACATTATGTGGGAAAAACACAGCCTTCCTGAGAATCCATACTTCCCTTATGCTAAATCAGTTGAGACTGGGGGCTTATGCAGTGGGATCTGAAATAAGCACTGGCTTTTGGAATAAATCTTTCTCTCTATTCCCACTCTGCTGTACCACCACCTACACACATTTACGCACGTATTTAAGCTCATATGAATTTGATTGATAATGATGTTGTTTTTATCTGAGCTACATGGAGGCTATTAATTTATGTACTTCTTCAGTTGCAATAAAACAGTGGTCATTTGATAATTAGCATCCTCTAATGCACTGCTGTCAGAAGTAGCATTTAGCTGTCTCCAGCGGAACAGCTACATTTCTGCGATGCCTTTTCTTCGTGCTCGGAGTTGTCAGGGGCTGACTCTTCTGTCATTTTCAAACTTGTTTTTCGCATATTTATTTTTTCAGAAAGTATGCTTTTGCTGTTCTATAATTTAGTAGTTTGCCAATGACACGCTGTGTAGTTGATGTTACCGTTCATCTTTAGGTATAATAATGAGGTACACTATAAATAGGTTGTTTTTCTTTTTTGGTCCCCTAGCAACTGTGCTTCTCGACTTACCGCTGTGTAAAAGTGGAGAAACTGGAGCTGAATGCATGCACTCCATCCATTAACCGTTCTGTGAGAAAGTGACTCCTTTACCCACTAAAAACCACACAGTACTAAAGGACACAGTTTACACATATCAGAGGAGAGCCATATCTCACTGACAACAGCTGGTAGCCTGTGGCTGCTTGGCGTAATGTTTCGAGGAATTACTGTAGTGGTAACTTGAAGAAACCCTGGCTGACTTAAATACACCCCACCCTGGAAGGGGTGAAGCCAATTACCTCCTGTCACTTGAAACATTAGGTTTTACTGGCAGAGGCACTCAGGGGTGAGTATTTAGCTATTTGATAAAATGTTAAGAATTACTGAAATAAAGGGACAGTGGAGTGATTGAGCTGAACGCGTGCCCGGCTGGGTGGGAATGCACACAGCGCTGTCCCCAGGGCAGCAGATGAAGGGGTTGACATTTATACAGAGGTTGTAGGACCTGTCCTGACCCTGCCTGGTGTTTAATAAGAGCTGTCCCCAAGGGCATGTCAGTCAGAACTGTTCCATGCAGGGATGGGGGAGAAGTTGTGATCCTTTCAAAGAATCTTTAGTACCACAAACAGTTATCTATATACTTTCTTTCACTCTCATTTAATCTCTTTCACTTATCCCCTTCCTCTCCCTCGTTCTGCTCGCACTCTCTTTGTTCCACACACACACACACACACACACACACACACACACACACACACACACACACACACACACACACACACACACACACACACGTGCATGTGTGTGTGTGTGTTTGTTGTTGAGAGCAGAAAATAGCAGAAGAAATTTGGCTAAGAATTTCAGTTTGCATATCTTTGCTTGCATCTACCACCTGCAATTTCAAATAATTGTATGCACAACATTGTGCTTTGAGGGTAACAATGTCTTCCATTGCAACGTGACAGTTTTCCCTATGAATGCTGATGTGTATTTTTGAAAAAGAAAATAGAAATCCTGATTTTGTTAAATCAAATGTACTGAAACGATTAGCCTGTTAAATCTGTACCATTTGTTATATTTTATTCACGTAAGCTTCCCAGATTCCATTTGAGAGCGTAGTTCAGCTGTGTACAATAATTGCAGTACATTGGCATATTTCACATATAGGCACTGCTGCTTAATTAAGCATCTGGTTCAAGTAATTTGGCATTCACATGAATATGTATGATAATGATCCATTCATCCATCCTTGGTAAATTAACCTTAAGCGTGTGAATGAACTGCATGTGAGTGCAGGAAAAGGAAGGAGTCAGCTGTAACTGCTGTCTGATTTGTATTCAGATGGAGTTCAGCACCGGCGACCTAACGCTTTTCCATATTCCACCAGGAACTGCACAGTTGGGGAGCAAATTGAATATAAATCTGGTATATGTGATAAATGCACACAGCGTTTCGAAGAGAAATGGTGGGCATAAAGCACATTAGAATATAAGCTTGTAAATCAAATTTTAAAAGGTGTGAAAACACACAAGCGCATGCACATACACTCAATCACCGAGAAACTAAACACAAATGAATGCTTAATGCAGGAATGGCTTGAGATTTCCTTCGCACAATGAAATACATTAGATTTCATTGGGCTCTACTTACAATATTCTCATGCATGCTTTTGAAGTCCCTGGTGAATGTGTCAAGAGTCTGAATAGTGATACTGAGCCTTCAGTAGGTCTGTGTACTGGCTCTTCACACAATGGGAAATGTTTGTGTAGTATGTGTCATTTTATTGAAAGTGAAAAGGGTTTTCAGTGTCCTCAGAAAGATCGATGTCGCCTCTCGTCACAGGGGCTACACTTAGACCTACATTTATTCGGTCCTTCATTCACTCTTGCTGTGCGTCTCTCTGCTTTATTTTGCCGCGGCTGCAGCCTCGGTGCCTTCCACATCATTTCATTTCACAACAATGCAACATGTCGCTGCAGAAAACACAGCATCAATAAACCCATTGTGTTTCTCTCATTGTGTACATTGTGTGTGTACATCGAGCTGCAGTGGGTCTGCTTGTACTCTGTCCTTACATTTCTGTGTTATTTTACACAGCTGCTAGAGGCAGATGAATCAAATTATATTAATTGTACATTGTATTACAAGGAGTAAATTATAGGGCATATCGCTGGTGTGACTGATGGTTGTTCCTGCTGCTTGAAGCAGTACAGTTAATACTGTAATTGCACTGCAGTCATAATGCGCATATTATGTAATTGCAAAGTAAGGATCCAGTACTAATGCATATATACAACTGGATCTGTAACGCACAAGTTTAGGAGTTAAATCCAGTAGGAAACTTGTAGCTGAAAATTACCACATGTACAGTGAGCACCATAATTCATTGGACAGTGACACATTTTTTGTTATTTTGGTTCTGTACTCCATTTAGAACCGTTTAGAAATTATAGAACCTTTTTTAGTCCCCCCCATTTTCGGGCATCAAAAAATATTGGACATTTTAGCATAATGTAGAATAAAGTAATAATTTTTTATATTTGGTCGCATATCCTTTGCATGCCATGACTTACCCAACAATATTAAAAGACTCTTGATAGAGAATATATATATAGAGAGGTTATAGTATCACTTGTAAGAGTTCCAGAAAATAAGATATCAAGAGTCTTTTGATATTGTTGGGTCACAGACATCAGGAAGTCATGGCATGCAAAGGATATGCAACCAAATATTAAAAATGATTAGTTTATTCTACATTATGTTAAACTGTCCAATATTTTTGATGCCCGAAAATGGGGGGACTATATACAAAAGGTTCTATAATTCTTAAACGGTTCAACCGATATGGATGAAAATACCCTCAAATTAAAGCTGACAGTCTGCACTTCAACCTCTCATTGTTGTATCCTTTCAAACTCAAAGCGCTAGAGTACAGAACCAAAATAACAAATGTTGTGTTACTGTCCAATGAATTATGGTGCTCACTGTAGAGTAATTTATAGTGTACAGTAATTATAAGTGTATGTTGGTGAAATGGAGCCATATATCAGTTAGGTGAGAGCAGTTAGGTGAGAGTCTATAGTTTACCAGACGCCATAGGATGTGTGCATGTGCATTTGCATGTGCTTGCATGGTAGTGTCCACAGCTGCCGGCTGTGGCATCTCACTGGCTTCTGCCATATCTCCAGGCCTTGTGAGTTAAAATATCTCTTCTGATTTCTCTGTCTCCCCTGGAAAGCTGCCAGCTGTGCAGACCCCGGCAGGCATTTTAAAGCGGTTAGCTCTGAGCTTCAGAGGATCATTGTAATCTTTGTTCAAACTGCAGGACAAAAAAAAGGGGATTTTGCTTAAATGCACTCTACACATTGCGAAATATGATTATGATGAAATGGTGCCTATCAATATGAGCAAAGCACCCAGTTCCGCAGTTACAAACGGGCCTAGATTAATGCATCAATCACATTCATAAATCTTTTGCATAAGAATGAAAAATCATTGACACACTGAGGTTGATTGCAAGCCTCTTGAATGAATGAGGGCTAAGCTTCACGGACCTTCATCAGAGCGTACATTTTTTTGTTGCAAATGTTATTTTATTTTCCAAATGAAGTCCCCCTGAGGGCCCCAGTAGCCCAAAATAAACTATTCCCAAACTCCAGTGTAGAAAGGATTAACTTTATGTTCTGGGTAGCAGAGGATCCACTGGCAACAGTGGTGACATTTTGTTTGCCTTTTCAAGCCAGTCAACCAGGCACTCTGGTCTGGCAACGGATGAATCTTCATTTAGAGTCGCACAGCATAAGAGTGAACTCGAAGAATGAACTTGTACACGGTCCAAGATATAGGTGAAAACCATCAGATGTATTTTTACAGTGACAGTGGTGTTTATGGACCAAGGGGCCAAGACTGGGCTTTCGTTTTGAAGCTCACTTCCTGGTTGGGCTGGGAGCGGCAATTGTGCCGTTGCTCACTAGCACCACTGCGATTGGCTCCAGTATAGGTCTTTCACCATGTAAGTCAATGGCAGCAATGTGGTCAAAATACTCAGTCAATAAATTTTTACCACAAAAAAAATGTAATTGCAATAGGTGCCTTTCCTTCATCTAATGCCTCTACATGTGCTGATTTTCTAAAATATTGTGTCGTTTGGACAGGGTATTAACATTTGTTCAGGACCAATCAGAGGGACAGGTTGAGTCCTCTTTGGCTCCACGGAGCAGACGCAGTTTGTACAAGACTTCCGGCGAAAAAGGGGTGATGTCACAGTGACTTTGTCCATATATGGTATGGATGGATGTAAAGGAAGATGAATGCTGCTGCGCAGTCGGGAGCTAACTTGGCTATCTTAGCTAACGTTAGAGAGCTGGCTAAGTTACGTCAAAATCTGTCCAAACAATGCCATAGACAGTCTCGTTTGTATGGAATTTACCGTCACATTTCAATGCCAATAAAGAATCACTAATAAATATGGAGATTGCTGCCATCTTACAGGTCCGGTATAGTGTAAATACATATGAATTATTATAAAATAAATGAGAATGGACCTACTTCATTTACAGGTCCGATATCATGTAAATAAACAAGTAATAGTTAGTGGTAATAACTATTGGTATTACTATGGTAATTAGGCCTGAACAATGCAATAACAGATTGATAATTTGTTACACCAAGTTACAAATTACACCATGACAAGATGTAACATAAAATAACGCAGCCATATTACTGCACAATAATTTTTTTGTTATCTAATTAGGAGTAGGGACCTGTATAATCTAAACGGTTAGCCAAGTTGGTAAATTCACGTCTGTTATGTGATTCCGTTAGAGTCCCACTGTCCGATGACAGCATTATGCTAACGCAAAGCAAATAAATGAGAAATATATCTGCATGATGGAGAGGGTTGAGTCTGAGGCCCTGCTGTTTCCCAGTGCTGCGGCCCTGCATGGTGATTGGCAAGCATTTATTAAACCGGCCTATTTCAATTCAGTGCCTGCACACCCACGCAAGGGAGAAGGATATGACATTACCTCCATGCTCATTCTCACAAATAATCCCATCCTGGTTTACCTTAGCTCTATGGAAAAATTAAAGCATGAGCGGCAGGAGGAAGTGAGAGGCCTTTTATGGTAATTCCCTTCCTGTTATCCACGTTGTTCTCTTTCATTACAGCGTCCAATTACAGGCTAATTCATGCCATAGCTGTGGGTAACATTGGATAGCTCGAGTTAAATACGTTATACGTGTAAATTGTAGTGAACAGGCTGTGGAATGATGGTCCTTGGTAACGGATGTTTAATGAATGTTACTTGTTGTACATGGTAAATAATAGCCATAGAACTATATTGTGTGCCCAACACAAATACATTTCTCTTTTAGGACATAAATATGTACAACCGCAACAGGCCATTCATTCTTAACATTTTGTCATTCATATTTTATAACATTATAGACATCCCAAGTTTACATCAATATGAATAGTTTCACATTGTCAGGGTAGAGGAGGAGGGTATTAAATATCTCCCTATGTTTTCATCTGATGCGCTGAAAAAATTAGCGTCGCAAACGATTAGTGCACAAAGCAAGTTCTGTCGGAAAACCTCTCGCTGTAGCCTACCATTGGTTGGCTAGCAACCACGCGTCCCATACTCCACCAGCACACACCTCTAACTAAATGTCCTTTTTAAGCCAAGAATCAGTTATCTCTGAATGCTCATGCACTGCTCTTTGTTTGCTTACGGCTTGTGTTAAAATAAATTTGCTGTCACCCTCCACCACCCCAGCTTCCACCTGTTGTTTGGATCTGCTTTAGTATGGGGGGTTTCTGGTCATCTCCTGTTTAGCGGGGGGAGATGCCCGTTGTCCTGACAGAAATAGTACTTGCTTGCACTCCCAAATAAAAAATGGATTATTGACCTTCATACACACAGTCAATAGCTGTATCTCTCCCTGTCAGTGGCTGAAGGCAGTGATTGTTTTGATACTGAGTTAGCTGATGCAGCCATCATCATTGCTAAAGTGTGTGATGTCATTTGCGAATGATACCAAATCGAACTGGGTTACTTGACAGCCATCGGTGCTCTACACAGCAAAATTGTCAGTATTGAATTAACTGCGATAATGAATATGTTTGGGCATTTGCTATTAAATTGGTTAATATATTACGTAGAAAATAGAGAAGATAAAATGAGAAATTCAAGCAAACAATTTGTGTTTTATAAAAAGCTCTAAATGCTCACTGGTCAGTGTCATTGAAAAAAACTAATGCACATTCGGTGTATATTGCTCTATTACCTCTGAAACTAATCATAGTTCTTCAGGAAATACATCAGAACTTTACAAACATTGTAAAGCCTGAGATTGTATTGGATGGTGATGGTCAGCTTAAAACTCTGATTATGATGCTGATACCGTTCTTATTTTGGAGTGTAACATGGCGTTAGGTTCACATACATCCTGCTACTTTACCTGCAGGTGGACAATTTGCCACTGCTTCATTTATTTTCATAACCTCCATATCCCCGTTCTGAAAAACCTTTCTCCACCTCTTCCTGAAAATTTAACCGATAAGAGGGCCAGTCCCATTTTGCCGCTCGCTGGCGTGAATCGGCTCAAACTGTGAATTGCCCAATTCCATTACCCCTGACAGCTAGCACATTCTCAGCAGGGTGGCAGGGAGTCAGAGTTTGAGTGGATTCTGCGGTGTCCAGCTGTAACGATCAGATGGACACCATGAGAAAGTCCTGACACGGGGTTACCACAGACACATTGTCATGTACCACCCGCAAACCTTCTGCATATTTCACCAGCCGCGGAGGTCAGTGTGAGGTCATCTTTTTCCTGGGGTTACAAGGCCATTATGTCTGAACTTGATGCTAGATTTTCATGGTCTGGTAATAACTAAAAGTTGTTGCTTTTCAAATGCCAAAAAAGTTGTTACAAGGTTGCGATATCTTAGCTCGATTTATTAAAACGTCACAGTGGTCCAAAATCACTATTTGGATGTGATTTGCAGGGTTTGCGTCACCCTGCAACATTCATTCAATTTTGATCATTATGCTGTTTATGCATATGTATACCCGGGTTGAATGTGCTGAAACAGTGGAGATTTTGTAAATTAGACCAATTAAGTATTCTATCTCATTTACAAAACCATGCCTTAGTTGTAACTCTCCTCTTTCCACAAAGATTTTAAGCCCATAGCCGAGCTCATGTTAAGGTATGTTAATAAGGAGTTATCTCTCCCAAACATGCAGCAGTCATCATACAGGAAGTGATAGAGGTTGTACGACCGCACAATAATTGCACTACTGGAGGATATAAAAGAGGAACTGGAGCCACACACCCAAATATCTAATTCCCTGCCAATTATGGTGAAGTTGCTTTCAACTTCAATTCCTTCCTTCCAGATCTTTGTACTTGAAGTTACTGTAAAAAAGACAGTTAAGTTAACCACCACAACTTGCTCATTTTCCAGGGATTGTTCCACCTGTTTTTATTGAGGTGTTGCATAATTTTCTTTCCGTGGTTGGACCACCGCATGCGCCTTTTGCCCATATTATGTTGTAGGAACGTTTTTCTTTTGTAGCCTACAACACCTATCATGATGCCATCTTTTCTTTACAGCGTCTAGTGTCTGTTATGTTATGCTGAATCAAAGATTGTTGTTTGGTGTCACTTCAAAATTTCTCTCCTCTCGATTGATGTTGTATACCTATGCTGTGGTACAGCGTCGTGAGACTGCACCTCCTGAACATCACCTCCATTTCCTGATCCGTAAATTTAACTTGCCTCACTATTGAGCCTGGTTTTGCAAAATTGCAAATGAGAGCATTTAATTTCCTTGATTGCGTATTTAGAACAACTTTTAGTAAATTGGTTGTTAATGTGTTCATGTTCGACTGCAGCAGAGAGGTTTTTTTTTTGCTGTGACTATTCCCTTAGTAAATCTGGCCTACGGTTAGAATTAATTTTTTGCATGATAGAGACAAACACTTTGCAGAGGAATTTAAATGAAGAGCACTGAAAAAACATTTCTTATACCTTTATAATTCTTGATTTCACTGTTCTCATTTTATTTCTCTGTTATCCTCTCTCGTATTTAGTTTGAGCAGTTGGATCCCCTAATTGCTGAGGTTTCATTAAGAGCGCTCAATTAAGTCCTCAAGCACACAAATTAGCTGCACAAGTAGCTGTGCTCCTTCCTCGGTGCAAGTGGTCGGGTGCATTTTGGGATGTTGCATGAGAGCAGCCATCTGTAGTGGATCACTCATCTGCGCACTGCAGTGATTAAGGGCACGACCAGAGGTGGGGACTCAACTTGTTTACCACCGGCCTGGAGACAAGGGCTTACTGCGATCGGCGCCCAACACGCCTCAGTCTTCTCTAAGTCTGTCCACCTAGCGATGCATTAAAAACTGGATTTGTGCAGGAAGGCTAACATGACTTTCACCTCTCTGATTACATAACAGCCAGTCAATATAACGCTCATATTATATTTATACTACCCATGAAACACAGACCACAACCCTGCTAGAGAGGTGTGCAGTCTGCTGCCCTCTGTCTTGCCATATTAATGTAGACTATCAGACAATAGATAAATCAATGGTCTGTACAACACAGGGCTCCAGATTGCCAAGGTTCAGTAGGTCTACATGCTTGGCTTTTAGGCTCTTGGCTTTCAGACAAGTTTTTGAAAAAGACCTAAATGCTGAGTCTTCATGTGTAGCCATCCTACACTGGTAGTACCATCTCAGCCAGAAAGAACGGTCAAATTCATCTCAGCAGTTTTACTTTACTTACTTTACTTTTTTTGGCAGCTACCTTTGAATTTGTGTCTTTGACTGAGCAGCCATAGAAATGGCTGTATCCTACAGATCACTGATTAGGTTAACCGTCAGAGTGTGAAATTACATGCAAAATAATTACAGTAATACTGAGCGACCACATAAGTTATCTATGAACTATGTACATTATTTATAGCAATATATTTCATTCTCATTCTCCTATGCATTAAAAAATCAATGAATTTCCCTTTTCTAGATGCACTACCATGCGTGGTTTCTTCATGTTATTCATCCGGGAAAAAAACGAGATAGTGATTCTGTCACCCACGCCAACTTGGTGATCATGACACAAACCAAAACATTAATTTGGTCTAATCCAGTATGGCAGCCAGCATGAATTACTAGGCTCTAAAATCAAATTCTGTAATTGCCTGGGGCCGGAGAAACCAGCTCTGGCTCTGACTGCCTGGCGCCCAATGTGCCCAAAGCTTGCTTTCTTTGCAGGCATATTAGAACCGAGCGAATAAGATTGTTTTCAGCATTGTAAAAAACTGAAAGAAATCCAGTTTTGTATCATTTCAGTTTCATAGTGTCCCTCGGCTGGGCTGCTCGCTAATTTGCTGAGGAAACTCCAGACCTTAGAAGGGCTCCTTTTTCATTCATTTCCATGGAGAGATGATGGAGCCCTCAGCATCTGGCTTTTATGCAAATGTAAAGGCCTGCTTTGCATCTTTTTTTCATTCTCACAAAGAGACAGGAAAAATATCTTAAAGACATGCAATCCCAAAATTTGTGAATGCATTCTGTTGTCAGGCACAGGAAGCCAGGCGGCAAGCGGAGCCTGGGTTGGTTTATTTCGTATGATTCATACGGCTCTGAATGCATGCATTCCATTCCTAACGGTCCGTCTTCGCTTCCCAGCCAAGGATCATGCAGCATATGTACAATATCAAACAGGAGTACTGGAGGAATAGAGATCAAGAAGTAATCAATCGCTTCAAGCCAATTCAACATATTCACAGAGTCTTTATTTTTCCTCATCATGTTGTAATGTTCCTGCCACATTGGCAGTGAACTACATTTTTCATGGTGGATTGCTATTGCCATTAAAATCCCAAACTAATAATCTAGCCCACTCAGCACAAACCTTAAGAACTGCAAAGATTAATATTTCAACCTTGCTGATTTTTTATTTTTTTGCTTGTTAAATGTTAAATGAATATAAATTGCAAACTGCTTTTGAGCATTGCACCATCACTTAGTGCTCTTAAAATAGTCTTGAATGTAATTAAAAATGTATGCCTACATGTTACAACATTAATGTGTGTAAATTTGTAATTACATTAAGTGTTGAGGCATTCCATACAGAAGTATTGTGTAACATGGCATATTTATAACATTCCTATATAAAACAAATGAACATTTGTCATTGTATGAGCTACAAAGGGCACTGTAATGTGTGACTTTCATCCTAATGCATGGCTAATGTTAGATAGCAGACTGACATTGCTTCTACTGTAATTATGAACAGATAGTTTTTTTAGTTGCTAGCAAGTAGTTTCATTTGTTTTAACATGTATGTACTTTTGTCTTGTTATTATTATTAATATTATTATTATTGTTGTTGTTGTTGTATGATATGTTTATTTTTAGTGTGTAAAAATAACAAATCAGTTCCCTGAGCCCTGGTGATTGTTTCACCTGCAGGTATCTGGATCAAGCCCACACGGGCCTCTCGTATGAGGGAAAAGAGAGCGGACTTTGTGGCCGGTTGCCTTGGTGGAAGGGTCATTGCTGCAGGTGGCCTAGGTAAGCAGCAGAGTTCAGCAAAGTATCTATTAGCAACCAGGGCCTGGCCGTCACACAGAATAATACTTATAATATAATGATCATAATAATAGTCAAAAGCAACTTCTAAAGTCACTGAATTGGCCACTTTTATTATTATTATTATTATTATTATTATTAGTGTTAACGTTTAATTTTCCACTCTAGTAAGCTGTGTTGTTGAATGCACTGTGTTGAATAAATGAAAGAAGAAAGTAGTTAAAATATTTTTCCTCAATGTTCCTCAATATTGGGACTTTATGTTATGTCATTAAAACTGTGGAGAAGACAAGAAAGACTAAGACAAGTGTGCAACTCAGATGAATGTGTGCGCATCTATTTAACAGTTCAACAATATTTCCGAAAGAATTATTGTTCATACTCTGTATATTTGATTTATTCTTCTCTCTTCCTAGTTTATACAGTTATCAGAGTGAAATATGAGTATTATAATTATTTGTTCACTTTTAAATCATTCAAGGAGTTATATGAATATTAGAAGAAGCGATGTAGGGATGTGAGAGTTTTTCGATCTACAAAATATAATATTGAGGCCAATCGCGCTGTACTTTAAATGCAGGATATTTCATGCGTCAGCCTTTTGTCTCTAAAAAAAGAGATTTACAGACAGTTCAAAAGCCAGCTAGGAATTTTCCATTTCTTTTCAGGGTGAATAAAGAACCTCTTTATTATTCATAGTGCTGGGTGGTGAAAGGCCTCAGAGTGACATGAGATTGTCATGCTATTGAAAGGATCTATTTTCCTCTTTTCCTCTCTCTCTCTCTTTCTCTCCCCCTCGCTTGCCGTGTGTGTGAGCCGAGCTTCCGTCTCTAATGATTAAAAGGGAACTGTAAGAAGTCTGCTCTGATTACCGTGAAAAACAAAGAGGACCCGCACCACACACACACACATAAACACACACACACAAACACACACGCACACTCGCTCGCTCACTCACATACATATACACATACACATACACATACCCTCCGGATCAGATGCTTCATTTCATATCATCTGCAGTTCAATTTGTGTCTCCATGGAAACCCCAGCAAGTTAGAGGTTTGAGTGGTCTGTGATTTATAATGATGGAGCTGAACACCAGAGGAAATACAAACAAAGTTCGGTTTAGTCGTGCTGACCCTTCCTGGTCTACCTTGTGGCAACCTGTGTTTTTAGTGTCTTTTTGAAGTTTGTCCTAGTTTTTTTAGCAGAATTGTTGATTTAAGAATAGTGGATACTAAAATGAATGGACTTTAATGTGTTAACAGTAAAACAATGAATTGAAAATTTGTTTGTTGCTTAAAGAAATACAGGAAAGAAAACAGCAAGTTAATAAAGCACTTTTCTCTACCCTTTACAAGGATGACCCTTTAAGACATGATATTCATATTGTCTACTCTAGATTCATGCACAGAAATAGGGAATTGTTATACTTTCTGGTGGAATTCGGAAAGGATGGCATGGGAAGAGTGCTAAAATAAATTAATTCTGTTCTTGTGAGTGGATATTACATTATTACATATCCATAAGGGTGTGTGTGTCTGTGTGTCTGTGCGTGCGTGCGTGTGTTTGTCTACACGACCTTGTTGGGTGGTAGATATGTTTTTATGTTCAGATCAATATTGTGCCTGAAGGTTTCGGCCTCATTCAGATTGGAATCAATCCTCTAACCTTTGACCCCACTCATCTTTTGCCAATCTCAAGTCATGATTCGCTGAAGGGTTGAAGGTCACCTCTCTTCTCTCCCACTGAGGAACAAGCATGTGAACAGTAAGAAGCCAGTTGAAGCAAATTTCTGTGTTCCACAGAACAATTGGGCTTATGTGCAGTTGTCAGCTGTCTAATTCATTTTTCAATCCTTATTACAAAAACAATGTAAAAATCAGTGTTTGTCTCCACTGTAAAGCATGCAATTTGGAAGCTCGTCAGGGGGAAATGGCAGTTACGCAGTGCTGCATATGAGTCTTCCCGCTGTGCCTGTGTGTGCACGTACACTGGGGGCAATGCGAGAATTAATATAACTCTGGGAGAGATATTATTTGAAATGGGTGTTGCTATGGTGAAAGGATCTGTTGGTATCATTAGTTGTAATGGTACTGGAGTGGTAGGGCTTTATGTGGTGAATAAAAAACAGGATTTGATACTTATGAAATTCACTCTCTGCCATGTGTATGCATAAATTTACAATGATAGAGATAGCACTCTCTCTGTCTTCGCCTTTGCCATCTTTTCTCAATGTATATAAGTGCTGAATGCTTTCAGTCTGACTACTCAGCAGTATTTTGGTATATTTTGGATTTTTTATTGCCATATCAAATTGATTTAAAGGTTTTGTTTTTCTGTTTTGGTGTCCGTAGGCAACCAGCCATCCCCCCTGGCCTCGGTGGAGAGCTACAACCCTGCAAAGAAGCGCTGGGAGTACGTGGCCCCCCTCCCCAGCCCCCGCTGTTCCTGTGCCGGCCTGCAGACCCCTCACATGCTCTTCCTCATCGGAGGTGTGGCTCAGGGCCCCAGCAATGCTGTGGAGGCCCTCTGCCAGAGGGAGACTGTGTGACACACACACACACACACACACACACACAAACACAGGCAGGGGGACAGAGGAGCAAGGACGGACAGAGCGGTTCGAGCAGCGCTCCGTGTTCTGCCCTCCTCGGCTCCGCCCACAGTTTGTCCCCACCGACCAAAGACTATCAAGGCATCTGGATTAAACAGAGGAGTTCTGAACATTCATTTGTCCTCCATATTTTAGTGGGATTCATCTGCAGAAACAAGAGTAATGACATGCCCGTTCATGAAAAAAAGAAAGTTATTTTCATGATGGATGAAACAGACAGGAAACACAAGCAAAAAAAACTTACAAAAATACACTAAAGAAGCCTTTGAACTGTATAGTCGTTTTCACAATCACAGCAGGGTACTCTACTGAAAAAAGGAACTTAGGGCCATAGTGCTAAGCCACTGCATCACCTGTTTGCAGTAGCATATTTAGCACTTTTTTATTTTCTAAAAAACTATAGAAATACAAGGTTTTTTTTTGTTTACCTCTACAGAGATGCATGTGTCGAAAGAGCACTGTTTATAACAAGGAATGAGATTGTTCAATGAACATTTGAATGAATACACCACCACCTGATGTAGAATGGCTTTGTGAGGAATGGCTAGAGGAATGACACACGCAGGCTAGCACACAGAATGAAGGCTAGAATCCTGCGATGTTTTAAAAAAAACAGGCATGATTCAGAACCTTTATTTTGCCTACCCAGAGGATTATATATACGTAAACGCACACATTCTCTATCGCTCACACATTTGCGTACGTTACCTCAGTGTGAAAATTCCCAGCATTCAAAAGTTTTTTTGGAAGCATAACTAGCCAGTGTTTACCCTGGTCACCACAGTAGTGCTGACTGGATACTTGCTGTCTCTTTGTTGAGAATGAAAACAAATGAATCAGATGTTGTATATTAGGGGGTGGAGTCAGCCCAGGACTGTGACCCTATCACACCATCGCTCTACCTGTCAGGTCGTCTGTGAGGCAGTCCACATGAACCACAGCTGATTACGCTGATGCCATGGCAACGGGAAGAGAGCAGGATTGAAAGACTGAACAGGTGTAGATAGAGCAGCAGATCAAACAGCCTTGCTCTCTCTCTTCCTATAGGACCTGGCAAGCTTACCTTTCTGAACATCAGTGCTTTATTTACAAAGTACTGAGTCCTACAAAGTACTGAGTCCTACCACCTGAGGATATGGGAAGAGTTGTCGGTAGGAGGTGGATGGTGCCCTTGTGCAATCATTGTTTGTCCTCTCTGGCTTTGGAACAAGTGCGCTGTGCTCGATTTTGCAGTGGTGGTATGGTGAGATTAATGGTGGATGAGAGGTTAATGATACAGAGCCTCTATATCGTCATTGGACTGTGTGTTTTGATCACTCCTGACCTGCCGTTCTCCCCGCTCCTTGCACACTCAGGCAGCTGGCGGTGCGGGAGGCGTTCGGGAATCATTCGCACGTCTGCAGTCAGGCTGTCGGTGTCACTGTCAACACGAACGCAAAGGGCCTCCCTCTTTGGAAACTGATTTAGACCAAAGCATTTCTGTTTGCATTTTTTTTTGAGTGCTAGTTTTGTGCTGTTGTCTCTCGTTACTCTCGTGACCTCATTGCAAATCAGAGGGATTAGTCTTGGGCTGGCAGACCCATCATTGCTGCTCTCCCTGGCCCTGGAGTACTATGAGCTTAGGCTTAGGGAGGGCCTGAGAAAGGCACACCGACGACCCTGAGCTGAGAGGGCGAAAGAGAAAGAGAGATGAGACTTTCTGTCTGCTGTGGAGTTTGTTCTATTGGATTATGCTTAACTGTATGACTCTAAGGAAATGGGAAGAAAGTGAAAATAATTATCAGCTTCAGCTGTCCATTTGACTGAGCCTTTGAAGGGAAGGAAAAGACAGAGCCTTTGCTTTCTTCTGGATTATAATAGGAAAGGGAGTGGAGAAAGACAAGTTTGCAGTCATGATGCAAAGGTCTGTCATATCTCTCTCTCTCTCTCTGTCTCTCTCTGTCTCTGTCTTTCTCTCTCTCTCTCTCTCTCTCTCTCTCTCTCTCTCTCTCTCTCTCTCTCTCTCTCTCGCTCTCTTCCTGTCTTTGAAATGGTTGAGGGGCATCATTATATTATTTCATCTGAAGCCATCACCAAGCAGGCCCACCTCGTGCTCCTGTAATGGCTGACCCCCCCCCATGAGGTTAATGAGGTCTTTATTCCCTCCGTGTACAGTATACTGATTGTCAGAGGTCTAACATTTCCATCAGTTTCATTATTCATTTTTTGATCGGCTGCCTTCCTGGTTTTGGGGAGGGAGGGAGGGAGGGAGGGAGGGGGCAGGGGGTTACATCATGGCCAGTAGAATAGATTGAATTGTGTTGTTGCGTAGCAGGTAAAGCAAGGTGTTGGGAGAGGTGTCTCTCTCCAATGGCACCATGCCCTGTTTTGTTATTTATCAGGACCTGTCATGCTTCACCAGGCAGTCCACCATGCCATTTCTACATATCAATAGCTCTGTGGTCTGTTTGTGCTTTCTGGACAGGAAGAACAAGCATGAAGGTGTGGAGGAGCTCAGCTGTCAGTGGCCTGTATCATACTGCTGCAATTAAAATTAATTGCTGCTGGTATTGCTCCTGCGTCTAACAGATGCAGGCTAGCGCAAGGATCAAAGCCTTCTTCAGTTATGCACCACACTCCACCCCTGCCAACACACACACACACACACACACACCTTTTTTTTAAAGCTTCATACAAGGATATCATGATTGCTGTCAGCTGAGTGAATGGGTTACTTAAAAACATGTCAAAGAACACCAGCCAGAAAGGCTGATGGGACCTTGTTTATACAAACATCAGCTGCATGACCGTAATCCCCGGAGGAAGAAAGAGAAAATGGTGAAAACAATCAACGTATAAATATGGATATTTCCTTTTTGTCTGGCGAGGCCGAGTTCTTTTTCTAAGAGCCAATGTTATTTTGGTAGGTATTGAGATTGTCTCTGACATCTTGGTGCAGCATGGTGTGCTTGTCTGCAGTCATAAATCAATAAGCTGCTCAGCTATGTGTCTGTGAGCTTTCACTTTAACGCTGCATTTTGACACATGCTATGTGCTGAAGGCTTTTAAAGCTCTGTGGTTTTCCACGCGAGCTTGAAAAACAAAATTAACCTATTCCAAGTTTAATATAATGGTGACACATTTCCATAAGGACGACTGATCTGACCACTGTTGGAATTGCCCTGCCTGTTTTTCACTGCTATGCTGTACTATTGTTGTTCTTGTTCCTATTTATTTGGTTCTGTCTAAGGTTATAGGCTTTCGTGTGGGAGAAGGAATTTTGTTTTGCATATAGTTCAGCTATTATGCAATGTAGGTGACTATATTCGGTTCGGAGTAGGAGGGAAGGTTGAGAAAAAGATAAAATGACTTCTGTCTGCCCCTGCATGTATTCAGAGATGAGAACTTGTGTGACAGGGCGTTGTGCCACCCTCTCCTCTTTGTTTAAAATGTCTTTCCCCTGACTGAGTGACTGGTGTCCATCTCCCCAGAAAAAAAAATGCAGTTTTGGTCTAGTAAAGACATTTTTTTTGAACACCACTCACCAAAAACAGCATACTTCAACCTGTTTCTTCATCCAAATATGTAAACGTGACTTAAGGCACAGTGACTCATAGCCTACCACCAATCTCATTGTCTTCCTGGTTTTGGGCGGGAGGCTGTGGACAGATAAAACTTTTAGCTACAGCCAGAGATGGGAAAATGGCAGGCACATCTTTGGGACTCGTGAGTGGAGGTATTTGTATTAAAGTCCACACGGATTGGACTCTACAATAGCACCTATTGTAAAGAACTTTTCGGAGTTGGTATTTAAATCAGAAATTTGTTTTTTATAAATTTCTCTTGCAGCGTTACCTTTGTTTACACCATCTTTACTGTGAACATGCACCTTAGTCTTAGTGCCAGCAGTGCACCATGGTCACAGTGATGTAAGTACTGTAGAAACTGTTCACATTATATATTGTTTCTTTCTGTTCTTGGTATTATCTCTCTCCAATGTTCGCTCTACTGTGTTTGTGTATACTTCTGGTTTGTTTGACGTTTTCTCAAAGTACAGTTTGTGTTCAGTGGGTTCGGCCATTTTTTGTGAAATGAAGGTCCATGTGATATTGATCTGTGTGTAACGTACAGCCCAGATCAGGTCTGTCGTTTTCTTACCTATGCTGTGCTGTAATATCTAGTCAGTGCGTAATACAGAGGTTGTAGCTGATTGTTCCTGAATGTGTCTTACATATGGTATGCATTCTCTCTGCACAGAAACATTTTGGAAATGTGAAAATTTGGCATTTGTGGAGGTCTTCTCCTACTCAAAGTGGGTTCACATTTTCAATGTAGCTGGGGGACATTTTCAGTTAATAAATGAAGATTGGCCAACTTGGGTTGCACAGACGTAAGGTTTGTTCTCAACCAGCTGTGACTACCTGACCATTTGGCCATGTCACATAACATTGCTGGAGGAGAATCTGTGACCTACAAGTGGACAATGCTCCCTGGCTCTGACCTGTGATCAGGTAACTTTAATGCTAATCTTAACTCAACCTCATTCTGCAGAAAGCTTAAAGTGACCACAAGATCAGTGGTATTGGAGCACAGTCTACAGTTGGAGCAGCAAACCACATGTAGAGAGGGACAAGACTTGTTTATTTCAATTACAAGAACGTCCGTTGGTATAATTTGTTATTTTACTTTGTTCAATGAACACATTACACTTATGGATTTCCCACAATACACCGCGGGTTACATCTGTCATTTCCAGTAATGTCATATTGAGCAGGTCTTTGGGTTAATGGAGAGGTGTGGTGCAAATTTATTTAATATACAGGCCATTACCGAATGCAATTTCAGCAAGACATGGCAATAAGAGCCAAAGACAGGAATAGTACCCCCATCCCTTTCCCATTTGAGTGAAAACATGCCTGAAGCTGTCAGAACGGCAGAACATGTCTGGAAGCAATGTACGTGGGCCAGGAAATTTCTACCCCCATATCAGCTGATCCCGGATCAGATTGCTTACCTCTACTCTGAACCTCAGCCATTTTGGAACAATAGTGAACACTGATCTGTGGAACTGTCAACATCAACGGCGTGTCTTTGGTCTCACTGGACCCATTGACGATGATGTGTCTGGACCATTGTCTGTGAACTCAGCAGATTGTAGGACCACGGAGAGCTGTGCAGGGATGCCCGCTGGTTAATTGTTAAAAGAGTTCTTTCTAGAAAAGGTATGTGTTAAGGAGTGGCTGTGACGTCAGTACAGTAGCTCAGTGCCTATATTTGTGAGGTAATGCCTCTTATTATATAATAAAATATTTTATTTGCTGTTTCGTTCACTCGTTGTGCTTGCTTGCCTTCTCTTCTGTGTGATGGCTAAAAGGTGAATGGGTGAAATCCTTTGCCTTGCTTATAACAGTGCGTAAAATATGAAATGCCACCCATTTATAATTTATGTAGCAGAGGTAGGCTATCTTCACATACTGTCATATGTTGCCATTTACTTTAAGAAGTTTAAAATTCCTAATTTCTCATTTGTGAGGTCAGAATGTTAAACATAATGAATGGCAATCATTGCTAAAACCCAAGACCTGGATTTCTATAATAAATTGATTGGGCTGCAATAATATTTCACTAAGACACTATATTATGTGAGAGGTCTGAAAAGTGTTTGTTGAATGAAGCCAAGCCCGATGCAGTTTTAGCATGGATTATCATGATAATTACCAGGTCATCCCCTATCCTTATAAAGACCAAACAAAACCAGATTGCTGAGGTCGGTTCTACCGATAAAAACTGATCACAGGAAAAAGAGCCCATACATTATATTAGTCTCTTTAGCGCAGGCAAAATAAATGCTATTATCACTGACATTGGGGCAAACACTACACACCCCTGGCACTCAAAATTGCACTCATTTCCACAGTCACAGCTGGGCCTTTAGAAAAAGAACCTCAGATGAAAAAAATCACTGCGTTATTTCCCAATTGTGTTCCTTTTATTTGGCACTACCTGACATTTAGGACATCAGGGACTGTCAGTGTAAAGTAAAAAATGACTAATTAAAATTTAGCCTAGAGGAAAAGAAACCACGACCATGTTTCAAAAACAATGAAACTGTCACTTCCGGCAGAGCGTGTTCTGACCTTTGCTTTTTAAAGTCTCTGTGCTGAAGTGAGTTTGAGCCATACCAATGCTGGGCTTCAAATCCATGTACACACATTTATATAGTGGCAGGAGCCACAGAATCCCCCCACCCCCTCCTCCAAGAAGAACGACATACAGTTGTCAGCTGCAAATCTGGCCGAGATTGCTTGCGGGCGAGCACAAGCACTTCAAACTTCTCAAAAATCTGCTTATGAGCACTGTAAAGGAGGGATATATACGTATAAACCAGAACCCAATCTGCGCCTCCATTATCATTCATTACATTCACGGTTCAATTCGCACAGCAAGGTTTTGCTATGAAAAAGAAATGACTATGAGAAAACATAATCCAATTCAGATCTATCATCTATGGGATATTGTCATCTTAAAAAATTGGTTATATTTGAAGAATTCAAGACACATCAGGCTAGGGAAAGTATAGTGCAGTTAAAAGTGTTACTTCTAGTCAGTTTTTAAAACCTAGGTATGTATTCTCTCATGCGGGTGACCACACATGCACTATGCATGATGACTGGTGTGCCTTATTTCCTGAAAAACTAATCAAGACAAGCTGTTATAGCCAGCCCCTGAACCAGAGCAACAACATTCTCAGCTTCTGCCATAAAAAAGAAGATGGCGGACCAAACTGCACAGCATCATCACTGACCAGCTCTGCAACCAGGTCAGAATGAAACCACACAGAGAGCGCTACGGGTTAACAGTGCCTCACCATACTTTCTTACAATATTAATGTGACCTGAATGAGTATGCCACATTCTATCAGGAGTGACAATTATGTCATCGCAATCACATACTTTCCGTTCAACTATACAAGGACTTGCAAAGTAGAACCAGTAATAAATAGCAAAACCAACACTGTATCACCCGCATAAACCTGCAGGTTTTGGGCTTTACCGTCCAACACGGAGCAAAGTTGCATTTTCAGACTTGCATTTTCAAACCAATGTTTCATTTTCCATTGAGCAGATTCAAGATTTTGCTTAGCCAAAACTCACACTCTGTGCAAATGACAATGGAATTCACTGACATATTGTTACAAGTTAGATGGATGAGCATCTTTAAGCCACTGGTCTTTCAGCAGCCCAAGAGGACTACACAACACATTGCCAAGCGCCAGGTCATTATCCCCAAAACCCATGCAGGGACCCCCAACCACTGGAAAGTGAAGGGCGGCACACATCGTTAACAGATATTGATTTCCTGCTTTAGAACAGGGAAGCAGCCCAACACAACAATAATGTGAGCAAAAAGGTTCTCCAATGACTGGCTTTGCAGTCATTGGAGAACCTAGAAACAAACAACTGGCAAATGTGATCGTACGTTTTCTTGAGTCCTGAGTGTCTGGCTCAACCATCATGGGCAATGCTCACTATGCCGCGCCTATGATTACAAGGACCAATATTTGTTGAGTCACTCCTGGTTCGTTACATGGCCCCCGCCTCTCATTAAGATGCCATCTCTAAGGAAATACCCTGGAGGACCAACATGTTTGTCCTCAGGAAACGCGAATGGAATAGAGAAGATAGATCTGGATTATTTTTTGTGTAGAAAACCTTCTCTCAGGATAAAGATATATCGCTGATCGTAGTAACCCGCGAGCCTCACTTATTTGGAGTCATCAGACCTTTTTGCTGACAGAGTACATCAAGCTGTGTGTTACATCTCAGGACGCATGCGATATGTTACTCAGATCATCAGGGTGTTTATCCCCCAAAGAGGAATGGCTAGCCTAGTGCAGACATTTGGCATAATGGCATGAATAACAGAGCATTCTGGGAATGCATTGTGACATTTCTTGGCACACTTGCCTTTAACAACCTTGTAACATTCGTCATTCCACCAAGGGAGCATTTTCCTTTTCCCGCACACCGTGCTCTTGGGAATGCATGCAGATGCAACATTAATTATGAAGGAAGTTACCTCATTTGCACACTCATTTATATTACAGTCTATGTTCGTATTATGAACTGAATCTTATTTTCAGGTACTCTTACAAGCGATGCCATAACCTGCATTTGAATGGATCTCTTTGGGAATTGGGGTGTGGGACTAGATTAAGTTTAACTAGATTAAGCTTAGATTAAGAAACAACCCTCAAAGTGATCCATCCATATCTACTGCATATAAAACATTAAACATATTTTCTTTGTACTGTTTTCAATTAAATATATGTAAAATAAAATTTACAAATCACTGCTTTCTGCTTTTATGTGCATTTTAGATACTGTCCCAACTTTTTTTGGATTTGGGGTTTGAACTTCTTCCACTACTGACCCATTAATATCAGTATGACTATGATCACCAGAAGTTGTTACTGTAAATTGCGTTAAAGTCACCGCAACATATTTATATTTGGTTATTCTTGTCTATTATTTCACCAAAAGATGACAAGGCTAACGTTTGGCATGGATAGTAAAAGTTGACAAACTTAATTGCATTTGGCGGTGTACAAATTTGTACAACCACACAATCATGTTTGTCTCTGGTACTTATCCTTCTGTAAGTCAGATTCTCTTAGCACATCCGCCCCATTGACTATTAATTATGTCCTTTCTGGCTGAATTATATGCTAAAATGATTTTAATTTAAACCATGCTTCTTGAGTACACATTACATCTGGTTTGTTTTCGTTTTGCAGACTTTTTGAATTCTTGCACATTAGCTATTAAGCTTCTTGCATTCCACTGCAGTATATGGAACAACCATCATTAAATCAGGAACCACATCATATATGGGTTCATCCTTTCATATATTGTGTTGCATTCTAAGCTTGTCATCCCAAGGTACTGCTTTTACAATTGTATGAATTCTGTCATTTTTATCACTTTTTTGTAGTTCTACATAAGCCTCTCAGTGATTTTCTTGACAGCCTCAACATCTTATATTTTGTTTGTGATGCTGTTATTTTGTACTGTACATCCTCCAAATGCTGCACTATGTTCTCATCCACAGTTGAAACATTTAATTGCAGTATTTTCGTCACATTTTCCATACTAATGATTCCCACCACATCTAACACACCTTTCTGCCTTTACGTTGACTTGCTATGTGGCCTATACGTTGACATTTAAAGCATCTGGTGGGATCTCTAACTGTGTAGTTTATGAATCCCAGCTGTACTGTGTTTGCTTGAGGTTGTTCAAACTGAATCATTACTGACATTACTGACTCAACTTTTTCTCTGCTCCTTGTGGTACTTAATCTCTGGTACTTGCATCTACCACTTTCCCTCCTTTCAACTCAATTTTAACCATAGTCACTGACAGCGGCATTCCCGAAATTACCCCTCTGTATCTAGCTGCAGTCCCTGTTCGCTTCGAGCACCACCGAGCATTCTTATTTTCAACATTCTCTCTTGTTGTTCTTTATTTATTGCAAGCATAAACGTTGTTCTGTTATTCAGGTACCTTGCAAATGATACATTACCTACTTCTTTTATAATAGCTTTTGTGACTTTAACCGTGTGGACTTGACCTTCCTCCCTTTCAAGCACAACCACTACTTTCCTATCCTGCAGTTCTCTCTTCTCTGAAGACTTTTATCAGTAGTTTTAACCCGTTTCACAGTGTTATCGGCGCCTGAACTCTTTGTATCGGCACTTTTATCTCGCCTTTTCCTCCGTTTATGTTGCACTTGCCGCAACTCCATTCCGCCATAATCCCATCTCTCACCATCACTGCTATCGGGCGAGATTACTGCATTCACTGTTTGATATCCCGACTCCCACTCACAAAGCTTTCTCCGTATGTTCAACAAAACTTCAGCCTGTATGACCAGACCAAACAAAATCCTTTACCTTCCTCCTTCTTGAACAACACAAATGAAAAACCTTCACACTGTCTGTATTTTTACACACTACCCCCTGGACCCCACACACCCAAGTACCCCATGTTCAAGAATGCTGCAGCACTTTTATAGATTCCAGCACAGAAGAACCTAATTACCTGAAACAAGAGAAGAACGGCACAAGAAATAGCGAGTAAATAGCAACAGATTATTTTAATCTATTTTTAATTTCTTGTTTACAATAGAAAATAAAAGTGGTACAATAATTGAACGTCATTCCATGCATCCACTCGCATATTCTGATTTCTGATTATTTCTAATCTGGCACATGGGATAAAGGGTGGTTCATAATGTCTGAGAATTACTGACTGACATTTTAACTTGAAATTTTTTTTCTTGGTTATTTTCTGAAAATCTAATGTGGCAGGCCAGGCTAATGTAAATTAGACTAAATGTTATGCCAAGGGCCGTATTGTGTGCCAACATCAGTGATGCCAAATCTTTAGAAGCCAACAATCCACTTAATGGATTAACTTTCTCTTAAAAGATACTTTTTTTAAACATACACTACTCACAAAAAGTTAGGGATATTTGGCTTTCGGGTGAAATTTATGGAAAATGTAAGTTCACGCTACAGTGATATTATACGTATCATGAAAGTAGGGCATTTAAGTAGAAGCATGCAATGGTGATTTCCTCATCTCAAACAATTTATTGAAACAAAAGCCAACAACAGTGGTGGGTATACCACAACAAAAATGTCAATGTCTCAATAACTTGTCATGTGCCCTTGAGCATCAATTACAGCTTGACAACGACGTCTCATGCTGTTCACAAGTCGACTTATTGTCTGCTGAGGCATGGCATCCCACTCTTCTTGAAGGGCGGCCCTCAGGTCATTGAGGTTCTGGGGTACAGAGTTACGAGCCTCTACACGGTGAGTCAGCTGATCCCATAGGTTTTCTATGGGATTCAGGTCTGGAGAAAGTGCAGGCCACTCCATTTGAGGTACCCCAGTCTCCCGCAGCCTTTCCCTAATGATGCGACCTCGATGAGCTGGAGCATTGTCGTCCATGAAGATGAAATTAGGCCTGTATTGTTCATGCAGGGGCACAATGACTGGATTAATGATGTTATTCAGGTAGTATGGGCTTGTCACTGTACCATTCACAAAGTGTAGGCCAGTTCTGTATTGACTAGACACACCTGCCCACACTAACACCGCCACCACCAAAGGGTCGTCTGGTGACAACAGTGGCTGATGCATAGCGCTCTCCTTGACGTCTCCAACATCGTTGGCGGCCATCATTTCTGCTCAACGTGAATCGACTTTCATCAGAGAACAGCACTGAGGCCCACTGGTCCCTCGTCCAGCGTAAATGCTCCCTGGCCCATGCAAGACGATGACGCCTGTGCCTGGTGGTGTGGTCAGGTACCCTTGCAGGTCGTCTAGCACGCAGACCACGCTGATGTAAACGGTTTCGAATGGTCTGACGTGACACTTGGGTGCCTCTCACCTCCCTTAAATGTGCCTGGAGTTGAGTGGCATTCATCATCCGGTTCTGCAGGGCACTGTTCACAATGAAGCGGTCATCAGTGTGGGATGTGGCCAAAGGACGTCCAATTCTATGCCTTTCTGTGACTCTTCCAGTCTCTCTGTATCTCTGTTGCAACCTGCTGATGACACTCTGTGACACTCTAAGCTCAGTGGCCACTTCCCTCTGAGAACATCCTGTTTGAAGCCTCGCAATGGCGAGGTACTGTTGATCAATTGTTAGGTGTCGTCTTGGTCTCATGATGTCAAAATGTGAACAGCATGATGAAGAGGACTGTTTAAATACCAATTCTAATTGAACCAGGAAATTTATTGGTCGATTCATGGATCAAACACCTGTTGTGAATTTTTGCCGTTCAGCTCCTTGTTAGAGAACAGCAAGTTGTGCAAAAAGTACTGAAACATTGAATAGTTGGACATGTGCATTCAAAAGTTTAGAGAAGGTCAAATTAATTTCACCTGTAAAGGTTATAGTGCATTTTAGGTTCATCCTGAAATTTCACCCGAAAGCCGAATATCCCTAACTTTTTGTGAGTAGTGTATGTCAAAACAACAGCACATATACCGTAAATAATATCAAATGAGAAATGTTTAATTTGACTAGTGTGAATGTCAATGGAAAATGTGTGCATGACATACCTTTTTTTCACATCTCCCAGCCTGCCTCAAATCCTACCACCAGTGGGCCCCAGCCCACTGTCTTATCACACAGTTGATTTATTTTTAAATATCTGACCACCCATGACCATCATACTAGATGTTCTGTCAAATGGTGTGTACTAATTGTTCTCTACAAAGGTTTGTGAGTTGAGAAACCATCTTTATTTTTCTAATGTGAAGACAAGAAAAAAACATCTCTGGAGATAATTAGTCTGTATTCTCCTCTAGAAAAACAGCCGTGCTGCTGTCATGTCTAATTCGATTTAACAAATCCCACACTGCCATCTAGAGTGTAGCTAGTTAAATTACCATACTGCGACAAGAAAGCAGTTGTGTAAAAGTATTGTAAATCAGTAAGGAAAACTAATATTGTGCTGTATGATGTAAAACGTTTATTTCAAAATGTACCTTATTTAATTATAATACTGTATGACTGCAATGCAAAACACATGATGGCTGTGTAATTATGGTGCATTGTATAATTAATTGTCTGTGAAAGAAAGAAAGATTAAACTTTAGTGTAGCCTCATCGGCACCAGCTGAGGGTGATGACAGTTAGAGAGGGAGGTGTCAGTTCACATAGCGAAGTTGTTGAAGCCAGGCAGAAACAGGATAAATTAATTATTTATGAGCAGGAATCGATGCAACCTGCTCAATGCCACATGAATACACACATGTCCACCAAACACAGTCAGCTCTGTACGTTTGGCTGTTTTAAAATTAATTTTAATATCAATAAATCAACATCAGAAATAGTTAATGGAAAGGGTACTGTAATTATTATTATGAATGCTATTTACCATGCAGCACACCAACGAGTATCCTGTCGGGGGTCATCAGGTAACAGCACATTTCCTTATAGGGCAAGAGATACCATTACAGTTTCCCCAGGGAGAGTGCTCACGTTGAATCAGAAAGGTAATTTAAAAGCTCTTCAGCTGAAAGCCTGACGATGACTAAAGCCGGAACAGTGCTGCTCATTTATAGAATGTACAGCTGACGCTCCGGAACTCCTCTGTGAGAGCAGCCTCTGCTTCCATTAGGAAATTGGGACTTGTTCTCTCAGGTGAATAAACTTTCCATGACACACAAAAACACACACACACACACACACACACACACACACACACACACACACACACACACACACACACACACACACACACACACACGCACACACACACACACGCACGCAGGCATGCACACACACGATCTTTCTCTCTCTCTCTCTCTCTCTCTCTCTCTCTCTCTTTCAAGCAGGCAAGCAGGACATAATGACAGAGGACAAGTTCTGTCTGTAAATAGACTGTGGGTCAGTGAACATACGTACAATTTTGTGTGTTGATGCAGCTTCACATGTCAGATGAGCTATTATAAAGGTGTTTCATACTGAAACTATACCTAGCAGCCTGCCTCCAGCTGGAACTTAAAAATCCCAACAATTGCTTGGTTAGCAAGTTCATAACAGCTATTTTCTTATTAAGTATGATGCAGTGCAGAACTTTCACATCATTTCAAGAACTTAGCTGGGTCTATGTTTGCACATTAAAATTCTTTATTTGAACTGGGTGCTCCAGTTCATTTGGGCTAGTCCTTTTTTAGAAAGCTACCCTTTTCACTGACACATGTCCTTGCTGAGAAATTACATTGGGTTACCTTCTAGTGAGCTGGCTGGAACGTGCTAGTTTCCCCTCTCAATTCAGCTGAGTATTCTTAGAAGCTGACAGTCAAAAAAAAAAAAAAATGTCCCTCTGATCCTATGAAATAAATAATTAGCAAAACTCCTCCCTGGAAGTTGGGCAGACTTACCTTACATCAGAATGCCAACTTGTTCAATAATCATACCATACAGTAATGAGCCTGAAACGTGAGCCTATTGAAGTAAAAGCCTTGGCTGCAGCAATGATTCCATTTGGACAGTGGAGGGAGCTCTTACACTTATTCTCATGTAATGTCCCTGTGGAAGTGAAGAGAAAACATCAATTTTCCTTGAAAAATCAATAGATCTGATGTAAACAGATTTATGAGATGTGTCAGAGTGACTAAAAGAGCTTCTGATCGTTGTGTCGGCTAAACAACCTGTCGTGAAGTGAGTGAGACCATGTTGATGCGAACAAGATCGAGAACTACCCTTGCATCAGTCTCCTTGGCGTGCATCGTCTGTGCAGCGACTTAACCGTGCCCATACACTGCCACACAAAAACACAATTATCTGTACGCCAGTGACATTTAGCATCTTTCTTGGATGGCTTTTCAGGTCATATTAAAACACTTGTATCCCATGGCAACACCAAGGGAGGGAAGCCACATCAGTTGAGTTAAGGTAAGGCTTTGATGAGTCAGCTGGGACAGTCTGTCTGCAATTAGAGGCTGCTCAGATCGCAGCGGAAAAGATCTGCTTCATAGGATCTTACTGTCACGGGGCTATAGGATGACATTCCAATAAAGGATTTTCAGATTTATCAAACCTGCCCTTATTTCCACTGACTTGGGAGAGATATTTCGCTGATGAGTAAGTAATATACAGAGAGGACATTTAAAATATGGCAGTGTATGGGGAAATAGAGGTCACAAGGTGTGAAGTTATAGGCAGACAGTGTTACACACGCTTATCCTAGATCTGAAACCAGTAACCACAAACTGTTGTTATACAAAATGACAATACTTCATTTTGCCAAAGATTTTTGGCAAGTGAGCTCATCCAGGATTGGCTGTTCTGGGAGGCAAGTTCTGGCCATGAGCTATGACAACCCGTTGGAAATATCTGCAATGCAAAAATGCAGAGTAGAAAATAGCAAATGTTTCTTTCAACCGAGCAAGAACAAGTGCAATTTGTTTTATGGTAAAACAAGGGGGAAAAAGATGTAAGAATTGTTGTGTGACAATTTGTGGGACTGTCTCAAGTGTAGAACAATGAGAACATGCAAATGACCACTTGTGAGCTTTTGCAGATAATGACTAAACAGGGGTGGTTTATCATGTGTAATTTCCCAGCAATGACTCATAGGCTTGCAAAGCAGAAGCTTGAATGTTCAGAATTTCAATAATGTTAGAATTCTAATTACTCTATTTTCACACGTAAAAGATAGCACAGGAACAGTAAAAACTGTCTTTTTGATTGTAATGCCGATGACTCATATAACTGGCCGTCTGGGAAAAATAACTTTTCTTCAGAAAACAGTACCTTATCGCCTGCCTAGTAGATGGCTCTTTGGCGCCCTCTGCTGCTCGATCATTGATTGACAATTTACAGTTCCAGTCCGATAGACCCAGTCACAGTAACTATTGGTTCATCAGTGTGAGTGAGTTTTTGGTAGAAGATACTCATCAAAAACCGATCAGACCACTTTAAACGACCTCAGTAGGGTTTAAACCTTGATTAATAAAATGGTTCTCATGTGCGCATTGGCATTAGTGTTTGTACATTTTGTCCTGCTCACATGATAAAACTGTCACACCTTGCCCTTTAGTTTGGAAAAACAAAAGAACCAACACAAGGAGAAGAGGGAAGGAAGTGTGTGTAGGATTTCATTATTATTATTATTATTATTATTATTATCATCATCACTCTTTTGACTGCCTAGTGAGAATGTATTTATGTTGTTGGCTAACAGAAAAATAGACAGTAAATGTATAAGAAATATGTGATATAGACGTATGAAATTTATGGACGACCTTTGATTACCTATGCTCTCCTGGTATGTCTACATTTTCAAGTTGTTGTAGTAAATAAAGTGCTTACTTCCTGAACCATGTGGAATTCCAACACCCAAAACTGAAATCTCGCTACCTGTTTACTTGGCGGTTGCTGTTTATTCATCAGTTGAAATAGTGTCAAGTATAGCCTACCTACCTGGGAATCGAACCTGCAACCTTTCAGTTACAAGGCCAGTTCCTTAACCATTATACTACACTGCCGTTACCTGATATGTCGCTCAGGTTATTTCTAATGCAGTCAATCATTGTTTGTAAATGTTATAAATATGCCTTTAAAAGTATGAACTGTGGCAGAGGATTCATTCATGAATAAAAATATTCAGAGCATGAGCAGGCACAGATGAAACAGCCAATGGCGCACTTAAGCCACAATAGCAGATTTATAACCCCACTGTTTGTCTGCTGCCAGAGCTCAATATCTAATTTAATGAGGAAAAGGCTTGTCTGGGGCCTTTGCTTTTTTAAATAGTCTAAAGCTGACTTTTTCTACACATGACAGACCAAGGAGAAAAGCCCTTCAGTCTTACTGGCTTTAATTGACGCTTTGTCTGGCTGAGCGCTGATCCACAACATTATCATTAAAGCCTTTTGTTGAGGGACACTTTCAGGAATGTAACACAATAGAAATCACCAGGATAATACCTGACAGCCTGTGCTGCTGGAGTCACACCTTTGCTCCAGTTCTGTTTAACATTCTGCTGTTTCTATTATCCCCCGTGTAACACCATTCCTTTCCTCTCCCAAGGGCAAACACGTTTGTTCCTTTCTAAATCTGAGCACTGACACCTGTTGATTGTAAGTGGCGAGCAATGCGTACGCTGTTGAAAAACATTGTCACAAGCATGCCATGTGTCCTCAGTAATTTATGGCTTTCATGTAGTAGTCTGGTCGTGTTTTGCTTTTCTCAAGCATAATTTCTTGATCTTGATGTAAAATTCTTGATCTCATTTGTACTACGAGTCAAAAGTAGAATTCCTTTTAAGCACACAGTGGATTGCCATTCTCATACCTGGAATGCTGGCTGCACCCTTGTAGATGAATATGCCCCCCTAGGAGTCCCAGGATAGCTGCTTTACAATGATTTATTTCTTGTTTTTGTGTGCCACCTAAGAATCTGGGAAACGTCCGCCCCATCAGTGAGTATACCAGTTCAGATTTTATCTCAAGACAAATTACATTGAGGAATAGGACCTTTGAATAATTTAAATCTAAACATTTAATCAAATTATTTGACATGCAAAGGACAAACTGTGTTGAGCATTGGAAACATTATCCCTGATTGAGCCCATATTTGCCGCCAGACTAGTGCAACTGTTTTCATGTAGTCGCCTCGCGTACTTTTTGTTCGACACGGTGGAAACATATTTCCTTTTTCCTAAAATGTTCTAACAGGTCTGTTTAGATGTGATTCATTTCCTTTGACCCGTGCTGGAATTCCGTTTCTTCCTGGGGATCATAAACAGGAGAACATTTGGTTGTGAAATGCTGTTAATAATATCTCTGCCGCCCCTGAAGGAGCTAAAAAAAGACGTGTCACGGCAGGGGAGGATGGGTGTTTGGGTCCTCGCAGCGTAACTGTAAAAACTCAAAGACACGTTTTCTGGAACTCGCCGCAGCAGATGAATTGTGCGTGCGTGTGTGTGTAGGTGTAGTGAATACGTGTCTACAGTCAGGAATGTCTCTCCAGTCCATCCCCTCTTGTATATACATCCCTCCATATACACTATGTATTCATATGCAGTATGAAATGACAAGATCTGGATAATGAGACTTATTTTGTCACGCTTGGAAAAAGATTAGTCTGTTTCATAGTCACTATTAAGCATCGATTTTTTGATGTTTTTTCAGCTGAACTATTATATACGTATGTCCATTATGTGGACTGTATTAGTGATATTAATATTTAGTAGTGTGAATATTTCTATAAATGTCTACTTTATGTTATCTCAGACTGGATAGAATATTATTGTTCATGTTGAAGGAATGCAAATTTAGAAAAATGCAATAATCCACATTTTTCCCAAGTTATACCGTCACAAAGCCCACAGCAATCCTGTAGAAGATTTTCAATCCAAGCAGAAGCTGAAACGAAAATGCATTAACCACTCATATGATTCAGTCAGTCTTCCACAAAACCTTGCTCTTCTACTAAGCACCTTGTGAGGGTTATTGAATTTGTCTACAATACATCCCATTCTTACAATACAACATCGGTACAGATCTAAAAAGCAGTTTTCTATTTACTCTTCTAAACCGGGTCTCCTTACATTGGTGGCAGCATAGGACAATGGAAAAGGCACCTACTCACGTACTAGTGCTTTGTTTATCCAGCAGTACTGCATATGTTTATAATTAATACAAACAAAATGTCATTTTTGTGCTTAAATGGAATTTCAGCTATGTTATGGGTAGTTGGGTATTTATTAGCAGGAACTGTATCAAACATACCGATCTTCAATCTTCATATTTTAATATTTCCTAAACTTTTATTGGGTTTATGTTCCTGTTCAGGACTTTATACCGTAATTAAAATTGTGTTTGGTCCTTTAGAATGTACTGGCGTGGATGCAAAAGAGAGGATGAAAATTGGATTCATGTGCAATAAGGAGAGCATAAACACAGCCTCTCCTCCTCCCTGTCAACAGAGAGAAATATTCTCCGGCAGGGAGAAGTGTCCAGAGCCGAAAACAAGTGGTGTTTAAAAATAAGTTCTTCTCTCTGTGCCAGAGCAGCACGTTGTAAATGCCTGTCATTTAGGCTATTATTCATTAAAATGCATCAGTTCCAGATTTGCCATATTTTGCCTGAAGTCTCATCCAAGTCGTTAAGCGGTTTTGTTTTTTCTCAGCAAGAAGCCTTATTTTTATACCCCCAGACATCTGTGTGAGCACAGATTATTGACAGGGAAATCAGCAGGGCTCTCTTGGCTGCTAGTCTTTCCTGTGGTTTTTAAAATAGACACTAAAACTGCATGCCATAAATAGGCTTGACTCTTTGCAGTCTTCATTTTTGCATTGGTATCTTTTACATACAATTCAGAACTATATCAATGCCTGTCTGTTTATTGAGGTGGTTGGGGCAACTGTGATATGGCCATTGGCCTCTTGCCCCAAGGGTCACAGGTTCAGATTCCATTTGGAAGGCAGCTGTTATTCCCTTCAGTAATTGAACTGTCCTTCAACTTCTCTGGTAAATGTACAGTTGTAACAAGGGGTAACAGTATGTATAATAAAAATGTGCCCTGAAAGTAGGGCCTTTGGTTATTGAGTAGAGAATTTCACTTCAATGCACTTCCCTTTGGAATGTTATACTCTTCCTTCAATTATCTTATATTGTCCACTTTAATAATTTATTGGCACATAAAGAGACATAAAAACTGCCTTCATAAATCTGTCACTAAGTATCGAATGTTTGTGTGAGCCGTCTGTTCTCCAGCAGAAACTCAAATACACTTTGTATTTATGAAATTATGCCACCTATTTCTTTCATATGTAATCTCTCAATGGCTGAACTGCCTCCATTCAAGACAATCACTGTCTGAGCTCGTCATTTAGGCTTTGTCACGTTTCCACAACACCTCACAGTTCACGTTGGGCCAGACTGGGCCCTGTTAAGCTAAATGCTTGGCTTAGTTTAGTGAAATTGCAGGGTTTTCTTTTTATTTCATTAAGTAACAAAACATTTGAGCAAAACAATTTCTGTATTCAATAAAAATAAATAAATACATACATGAAACTAGTCCAATTAACACCACTAGTGCACTCCCCTTTCGTTACACTTTCAGTGAGTTACCACAGTAGCATTTGAATTTACATGAGGTCAAATATCTGACCCATCGTTAAAACACAGCGTACCGTTTCTTTTCTGCCTGCTCCTTTAAGCCACATTACCCAGCTGATCAGCTTATCAGTGCTAAACAGGTGAGCTTTGAAGTAGGTCTAGCATCTAGTTCCTCAAATCTGTGACCAAAGGCACTGTTTTCACATTACAGGCAACGTCTTGTTTCTTTATTTTTAAATATTTTGACGTTATTTTTCTTGTTTTATATTTATACTGTTGTAAGTAATTTGTATTTCATATTTTTCTCCCAAATTTGAATGCTCAATCTTATTTTCGGCTGGTATTATTTCAGCAACCTCCTCCGTGATTTCTGTGGAATGCCGAGTATCAGCCTCTCTTCGCTCTGCAGCCTGCAGGGTGAGCTGTGCAGTCATTGCGTTGCACGAGCACACTTCATACACAGCTGGCAGACTGCAGGCCCTGACTGACCAGAGAGGCTGCTCTTGAGCGATGAGTCTGGGGAAACCCTACTGGCCTACTGGCGCTGTCCCGTGGGACTCCTGGACACTGTTTGTACTGGCACAGTCAGCTCGTACTGGCATGGTGACCGTTCAACTAATACACCCCGGAGTATATCACTGCACTAAGGGCTACTGCTTTAGCTGGATACGCCACCTGAGAGGAAATGAACACATCTACGGTGAAGTTTAGCGATCGTGGAAGAGACCGTCTTTCTCTACACGTTCAGTGCTTAGGATCATATCCTAACATGCGGTGCCCAGGAAAAGGAAGATATATGTATATGTATAACATGGTGGGTTCCTCCTTTGACAAGGCGCTGACCCGCAAGGTGGCTAACGCTATATCAATGTGCAAGGTTATAAGAGTTTCTACTGATGGATGCATTCAGCAATGCAGAACTTTCAATGTAAAGATAGAAAGTCTGGGCTTGTTTTTGTATAGTATCTCTGAGGATTCCAAAATGAAAAGGCTTAAAATGAAAAGGCCTTCTAATATACATTTCTCTCAATTCCCCTGACTGCCGAATGCAAGTGACAGAATCCACAAAGCTACAGCTGTAAAGATGAAAATAAACCAAATTAAAATGATTCATTCCTCAATCCATCTTTCAAAGGAGACAAATATAAGTTGCTACTGCAAGTAAAACCGCCTTAAGACATTATTTTATGGTATATTATGTTAAGGAAGCAAAACACTTTGCAGTCAGAAAAAAAATCATTGCCTTTAAACTGTATCAGCCAAAAAACTCTAATTTTCCTTGCGCTCCGCTTCAGAAACAAGGTGGACCTCCTGAAATACTATTACCAAAAAGGTGACCATCTTTAGGCCTTACCTCGTTAAACCGTATCACCCCTCCTTCCACTATAACTGTTCAGTGATCTCTTTGGCCTGTCGAAAGACCTCCTGTTTTTCCTCTAGTGAATCCCCCACCTCTTCCTCCCGCCTGCCCTTCCCCCTCCGCCTGCCCATGCCCTGGTCCTCCAGTTCTTCCTCTGAGCTGTAAACACAACGCCGGCCACCCCTAGAGAAGAGCTTTCGGTGGGAATGGGTGGCCATGTCCAGAAGGTCAAAGGAGTCGCAGGAGAGGAAGCTGTCGTCACTGATGACACTGGCCGGCCGGCTGGACGTCAGTGCGCCCTGCTCAGGCTGCTGTTGTACCTCACTCTGTGGCTGGGCTGAAGTCACAGCGCCCCCTGTGGCATGGAGGAGTTGCTGCAGGGACTGTGGAAACTGGAGAATGGTGGCCTGCTCATCCGGGAGGTCGAGGCTGGTAGAGAACTTGCCATTCCTCTTGAGAATGCCCTTCCTCCTCCTAACCGCCTCTGTGCGCATGGCGCCCTCCTCCCTGAACAGCCTCGTCGAGCAGTCGCTGCTCCCATCACTGCCGGCCGCGCGTTCCGCAGCGTCGCTCCGCTCCGGGGAGGAGGAGTATCCTGACTCCCCCTCGTACAGCTTCTTCAGGATGCCTTTCTTTGGCATTTTGGAGGACAGCTGGCAGCAGGTGGGAAGGGTGTGTGAACTGCCGGCAGCCTGAGGGAGGTTCTCTCCTGCGCTGCGGTGAGGGAGGAAGGCGGTGTCGAAGCTGCTTTGGGTTTTCAGGATGCCCTTGGGTTTCCTCTTGTCCGCGGCACCCGCGGTGACGCGCACCGTCCCGGCGGAGAAGGCGGGCTGCGAGATGGCGTTCTCTTTGCGGGACTTCTTCAAGCAGGCCGAGCCGCGGGGCCTGGCTGCCAGAGGCTTCAGAGGGAGGCTGAAGTAGTACTGGAGGTCGGGGGGCGGGCAGACGGAGTGGGGTTCACACGGTGCCCTGTTCTGCCAGTCGATATAGCGGGCAAGCAGGGGGGAGGAGCAGTCCTGACCGAACTGGCAGTCGCACACCGGCTCCTCGAAGCCCCAGTTCACCCACCAGTGGCTGGCGATATCCTCCACTGTGGCCCGATCCTCAACCTTTACCGTCAGCATCCAGTCAATCAGAGCACACGCATCTGTGTAAGGAACAGCACAGAGCACTTTAATACACTCTAACAGTTTTACTACAGTAGTAAAGGCCTACTTTACTGGTGTAGGCTCACCACATCAGTAAAAAATAACATTTGGAATATACACAGCTGGCATTATCACCCCCTGGGCACTGGAGACAGTACTGCAGTCAGACAGCCCTGAAGCACTAATAGCCTGATACCTGAGGGAGGTTGAGGCCTTCTGTATTGGGCCCGGCTGATCTGTTGTGTCAGAGTCTTATAGTCGGCCCCATCGAAGGGCATGCTCCCGTACACCAGTGCGTAAAGCAGCACACCCAGGGCCCAGCAGTCTACCTGTTAAACACAGAGCAAATGAGGTTACTGTTCTGCACTACAGCAACAGAACAATGCACAATTAATATGCACAACAGTGTCCTTTTTAAACAGAATGCAACTTATGATACTGTCATACAAGAAATGCAAGTTGCATAGGTTTGTTAGAAATCACAATATAAAATTACAATGTAAATATTAAAACACTGCAAAACATTATATTACTATCACACAAAATAACATTTACATACTGAAGTAGTGGCATTGTGGTGTAATATAAAACAAAAGAGAAACAAGGACTAAGGCACTCTACCAGTTATAAGATTAAAATGTCTTTATTACACTGGCAAGTTCAAAAAAAGAAAATGGAGGTTTTCATTGTTCTTTTTATAACTTGCCAATGTAATAAAGGCATTTAAACCTTATAACTGGTAGAATATAAATATAACAATCAGTCATGCCTGATGATGCACCATGCCCTCTCCACTCCACCCCCCATGCCCTCTCTACTCCACCCCCCATGCCCTCTCCACTCCACCCCCCATGCCCTCTCTACTCCACCCCCCATGCCCTCTCTACTCCACCCCCCATGCCTCCCCATGCCCCCCCATCCCTCACCTCTGGGCCCTGGTAAGGCAGACCCTTCACTATCTCTGGAGATGCATACAGCGGGCTTCCACAGTAGGTCTGCAGCAGATGGCCTCTCTGGTAGTAGTTGGACAGTCCAAAGTCTGCTAGCTGCAGAGAGAGAGAGAGAGAGAGAGAGAGAGAGAGAGAGAGAGAGAGAGAGAGAGAGAAGAGAAAGAGAGAGGGTTCAGACTTGCAGATCAGGGGAACATTTTTTGCCGTAATTACATTTTGTGTACAGAGAAGTGCACACAGCACATGGACTGCCATATCAGGGGGCTTCTACCAAGAGTCTGTGAATGCCTGGGGGGAGCTTGAATAACAAGAAGGTGGGCTCCAAGCACTGTTATACAAAATTAATGTAATATGTAAAACGATTTTAATATTTAATGCAAAATATGAAAATATTGTAATCTAAAAGACATGAACTGTAAAACAATATCATAGACAGGTTATCATAAAATCTAGTTAAATAAGCTGTCATACATTCACAATGTGCTATAAGGAGTAAATTATGCACATACACAAGCACGTACACACACACAGCTCACTCCAAAAGTATTGGCACTCTTGATAAAGAGAAGCACATGCGATTGAAACAGCCATTAATCTCCTCTATGAACAGCTATTAATATCCTCTATGAAATACAATACTAAATAGAAAAGAATGTTTTGATGTTTTTCTTGACTTCATGGAGGGAGTCCATGCTCTCGTCGTTCTGCGGAGTCTGGGCTTTTGCATTGACATTGAAAAGCCATGACATTATAGATGACACTAAATTAATAGAAAGTTCAATTAATCCAAGGGGCAAGGCTGGGAGTGACACATATTACATGCAATACAAATTCTATTCCATTTATGGAACCTCACTGGTATGACACACCAGCAAAAGCACACCATTCCAATTCTTTTTTTTAAAGCCAAAACCCAAAATAGCTGTGGCCAGGTTTGCAGGGAAGACAGAACAGATCGCCAGGACAAGCCTGCCAATTTCCAGCAAATTCCAACATTCGTCTATTAAGGTAGGCACTCTGAAATACCTTCAGCTAGATGCCTACAATGCCGCATTTCTGCGAAGAGATTCAGAACCTCTAAAATGGCTCTTTGACAAAATACCCGAAAGGTTTCAGCATCGACCGTGGCAGCGTTACTGTTCCGTACTTCATGTGCACTACACAGTAGTGTACTACAACAAGAAAGTATAACAGTATTTACAATAGTACAGCCAGACAGAGTATGGAGGAGCTGTGGCTGAATGCATAGAGACAGGGGTTGTTGTGTTATTGAATTATCCCAGGCTCCAACAGCAGCCATCTGAGCTAATCTGCCATGCAGTATATGCGTTCATATCATTCTTTCTTCTCAGCATAGACATACTTTTGCACTGATTTCTGACAGCACCTCAAATAATGGCCCTCTGCATGCGCCTACTGCTTATCTCTTATCTATTAATAACCTCTTACGATTCTGCAGTCACTGAAACTCATAACCTGAACTCGCAAGCCTTTTCCCTGCACACACACACACGCAAGCTGTCCATCCATCAAACGTTCTTAGGACAAGACATTATCAGGTGGTTAGATTATAAGGCACTCAAGCCTATGGACGGGGAAGAGCAGCATTTAAAAGCTGTCATATAGTTCACTTCCCTTCATCAATTCTCCTGCCTCAGTACATTGACTTTAAATAGCTTTTTCCAGCTCAAGCCTAAAACTATAAAGCAGGAGGAAGCGGTTGAGGGCAATTATTATTTGCGTGTTTAAAAAAAGAAATGAAAAAGCTTGGCTCCAACAGCCGGACATAGCATAGATTACCGAGCCTCGTGTGCCAGTTAATGACCACAGACATAACTACCCTTCATTCACACGTGAAATCCAGTGTTAGTGCATGGAGATTTTTTTTGGTGTGTCTGACGATTACAGAGTTGACACCCCCCTGTAAGCATTGTGTGCAGGAGTTAGTTTCCGTTCGTGCCGACATTTGAGAAACATGCAGAAGCACACAAGTGACCTATCAAATCCTGATTCAATGTGCCGCTCCTCTGCTGCACCTTCAGGGGAACCTACATTTGGAATTGGGGACTACCGGGATGAAAGGGTCCATCGGACTCTTTTGATCTTGTCTACAGGTGTAGGTTAAAACAAAATCCATTTGCTCAGAGGCATTTGGATTCCCTTCTTTCCCATAAACCTTGCACACCTTCCATAAAAGGAAAGGAATGACCCAGAGGTCTTTATTATAGGCTGGCACGGGATTTCCTTTGAGCCCATGCCCACCCTGCGATTGCTCGTGCGGCACGTTTGCTTTATGCACCGTTATTATTACATCTCTCTGGGAGGGAGGGGTAAGGATGTTTTTTTAGAGTTTGACATGAACGTGAGCCAGGGTGATTTCATTCAGTCAGAATGCTCACAGCTGCTTTATGCTAGTTTATGCAGTTTAGTTTTTAATTTGTTGTGTCTCTGTCGGGTGTGGTCACTGCCCATTAACATATCCAGGTGTATGTCTCTCCTCTCTCTTTCCAATCCAACAAGGCTAGAGGGAGAGATTTTTTTGGGAAGAATAATAATACTTGTATTGTATTTCCTGTTTCGTTCATAAAGGATGTAAAGAGGAAAGCTATCTATTAAAAATGTATTTTAAACTGTATTTATTTATTTATTTATTTGCATGAGATGTTTGCTTAACACTAAGGTCTTTATGTGAAGGGTTTTTTCATGAGAATTTCATTACCTTGACGTTGAAGTCCTGGTCCAGTAGGATGTTCTCCAACTTGAGGTCTCGATGGACCACACCATTCTGACGGGGGAAGGGGAAAAGGGAACAGCTTTAGCAGAGATGGCCATTATTTGGAGGTGTCAATGGTCAATACAATTATAGAGACATTACAAAACAGCGGTGCAAGGGAAGCTGCAATAAAAAAGGCAGACACAAAAACAAGGCCAAATATGTGGTGAACTACTGCACTATAAAACAGTACTAACCCAACTACTGCACTATAAAACAGTACTAACCCAACTACTGCACTATAAAACAGTACTAACCCAACTACTGCACTATAAAACAGTACTAACCCAACTACTGCGCTATAAAACAGTACTAACCCAACTACTGCACTATAAAATAGTACTAACCCAACTACTGCACTATAAAACAGTACTAACCCAACTACTGCACTATAAAACAGTACTAACCCAACTACTGCACTATAAAATAGTACTAACCCAACTACTGCACTATAAAACAGTACTAACCCAACTACTGCACTATAAAATAGTACTAACCCAACTACTGCACTATAAAACAGTACTAACCCAACTACTGCACTATAAAACAGTACTAACCCAACTACTGCACTATAAAATAGTACTAACCCAACTACTGCACTATAAAACAGTACTAACCCAACTACTGCACTATAAAACAGTACTAACCCAAAACAAGCCATAGTGACTGTACATTTAGTTTCTGTTGACAATGTTGGCTGGTGCTTTCATTCTCTTGTTCTCCTGCGCTGCCTGTGAACTAAAAGCCCAACTGTTGAGTCTGGACTGACCTTCTGTGGATACATTCTGCGGTTCCACAAACATTCAATTTAAACCCCTATCCCGGTGTTTTTAAAAGGGCCAAGTAGAGCCTCATTTTGGTTCCACAGTGGCTCTGGAAGGATCTCTGACAGAAACACATCCCATATACACACACACACATGCACAATCACCACCCATCCATGCACCTACCCGCGCACGCGCACACACACACACATACACACACACACACACACACACACACACACACACACACACACACACACACACACACACACACACACACACACACACACACACACACACACACACTGTTCTATTTCAGTGGAATGTTTTGGACTGATTTTTTCATTCCTTCATTCATCCGTTATCAGGCCTCTACTCATTCTGTACTTGCAGGAAAATCATATCAGGCTTCATATACCAGGATGGGGTTAGATGAACTGGAGTGTAAAATTAGATTTCATATCTCAAACGATAATAGCCTTTAGGCACTTAAAGTGTTCCAGAACAGAGTTGCAAATTTTCCTCACTTTAAAATTTTTTTTAACCCTCATATAATTCTTTCTCACAGATTCCCAGAAGACCTATAAGCAACATTTCAGAAAGCTAACATACATTAAATATACAGGCAATGGAGTGTAGTGTTACTACTGTAAATTCTTGTTCATTGGCATGGTTTTTAATCCATTAGACATTATTTTTTAAACATTCAATTTGTATGCCTCCCATTAAACACAGTTCTACATGTTGTAAAGGATAAAAATACAGATTCAGTGGAAAACAGTGGAGGAAAATATATTCAACACCCCCTCAAAGATAATACTTATTTTTGTTAAGCACTCATTCTTTGAACATGTGTTTTTCACAGGACAGCTAACATTTATCCCCATGGTCTGGTACTATGCCAGTGCTAGCTATGGCTGGCAGCCCCGCTGAGCGATGCGCATTTGGCACTAGCGTTGCTCAGGGATGGGACGGTTTGACTGGACTGGGATGATAGCATCTCGTTGCACACCAGTGACCCCCACTGGTCAAATGGGTGCCCACAATTCCGCCTGTTAAGCTGCACATAAAGGGCCTGATTTACTAAGACCTTTAGCGGGTGCAAAACCATTTAGCACAAGCAAAACCAATAACATGACCAATGATTGGTCATGGTATCTGTTTTGCACCAATCATTGGTCATGTTACTGGTTTTACGTGAGCTAAAAGGTTTTTCACTCGCTAAAGGTCTTTGCAAATCAGGCTCTAAGTGTCTTCCCCCATGTCTGTGCTTGACCTGTGAACTGCAGTGAGATAAGAAGGGGCGATTGGCATTGTGCTTCAGAGGTGGGCACATGCTTGCTTCTAATGTGATGAGTGAGACTGAATATTGTCCAATGCTTAGTGCAATGGTCAAAAAGTGTTTTAAAATGCTAACCTATACCTATTCCTGGGTACACAACATAACTTCTTTTTCAAGAAATAACATGTAAAATATTGGGTTCCTGGTCCTCAGCCCTATTTCTGAACACCAGTCCATGAAACTGGGTAAATGAATATGTCACTGTACTGTTAATATATACTGTGTGTACATTTCATACATATCTTATCTTACTGTGTCCTTGGCTGGTGGATTGTATCTACATGCTCTAACAAATCTGTTTTTGGCAGAAACTCACATTTAAAAATGAGAGGAAACGTGTTTGACTAGGCCTGGCAAAGCTGCAAATAAGCAATCTGAATAAACAACTGAGTATATAAATAGATGCTCCTGCCAGTGAATGTGAAGATAATGGTTAATGGTTAAAAAAAGAATTGTGGTTTGATCTGGTGAGGATTTAAACATATCTGCCCATTTCACACAGAGGATTCCCTGTGATGTTTAAAACCACTTCTCAAGCATCACCTTTTTTGAACACAAGCTCGGAAATAAAAAGGTTACTGTTCTTGAACCCCTTTGCCTACAGGCATAATCCGGGTCTCTTTGTAAGGTACCCCTGAGGAGTTTGTTTTCCAAGAGTCAGAATTATTACTGAAACAAAGTAACAGAAGCTCAAATACAGTGGAAATTTTTCTTGCCTAAAAGATTATTTATTTATTTCATTAATTGATTTGCCGGGATAAGGACACCGACTGTGATTCATGTCATCTGTGGCGTTCCAGAACGCATTGAATGTACACAGTCATAGTTTTGATTGAGCATGTTTTGTGTCTGTCATGTTACAAAATAAGGAACCGTTGTCGCTATAACATTGCGATAGTAAAATCGTTTATAGCGATAGAACACTTTCAAACAGTATATTGTGTGACCAGATTGATTGAAAATTTCACTGTAAAACAACCGCAATGAATGCACTTCCAGCCCAAATAAGGGCCAGTGCGAGTCAAGGGGTTAAATAGGGCTTTCTCAGACAGATTATATCCCCTCAATTAATACAAATGAATAAGCTGAACTGATGTGGACTTGTCAGGACAGGGTTATGATTCGGTATGGCTGCTTGGGTGAAGACTGTGGGAATTTTCCACATTCAACATTTAGGCCTTAAAAATAGACAGATGCTACAATATGTTGAATGAGAACTTTTTTTACAATGTGTTTTTTTAACTTTATTTTATACATCATTTTAATAAATCCTGCTTTTCATGAGGGGGGCTTGTGTCCACTCTTGCTGACACAGGGAATTGGCTTAACTTGTTTTTACCCACGCTACTTTTCTGTTACCGCACAGTGCCACATGGCACTGACCACTGACCCTTGCTCATTGGAAGCTAAGAGGATTCATCAAAATAGAACCACAGGGAGATTGGCCTCGTCTCAAATATTAACAAAATGTTGAGTGTTTTTTCATTTTGACAGCGCACAAAAATCTCCATCACCCAAAACAGTCTGCCACCACTTTTTGCATTTGGTCAGAAGGAATGGAGGAGTGGGCTGGGACAAACAAAACACATTTTATTTTAAAAGTTAAATGGACCGTTCATTTGTCAGGCTTGTTATTTTTAATTCCCCGTTGAGGTGAAGAGTGAATAATCGATGGATGGATGCCAGTCTGTTGGCTAAATGTTGTCAAAGGGCCTGTGCTGTTTATCTGGTGGATCTTTGGGGGAGGATCTGATCTGCACATGGACCGCGACTCCCTGCGGTCACTGCCATTAAACAGAGAAGGCCTAAATATTCTCCCATCTGCACTAACTGACCGCTAAAGTGCATTCCTCTACCACTGCTGATCTTTCTTTTATCTTTTCCAGCTTCAGTGGATTATTTTATAACTACTTTTTACCACATTAAACACAGTTCATATTTCATGATTTTTGTCTAACGCTGACCTTGCCTGGGAGTTTTTTTCCTCAAGAATTAGACCAGGATTAAGATTTGAAGGATTTGTTTTAGAGATTGTTATTGAAAAGTCTGAAAATGTCTGGATATGTGTATTTCATAAAAATGTATGAAATAAATGGATCAGTGCAGTTAGCTCACAGGGTAGCTGCTGACCTGAATGACCCTGTGACTGCTGTGCAGATTAAACAATGACTGCCTGCAATGACTATAGTCTTTCTTTACTGCTGTGCAGATTAAACAATGACTGCCTGCAATGACTATAGTCTTTCTTTACTTGCTCTACTTACGTCAACTTTCTCAGATTCACAGACTTACTCAGCAGTCTGCCCTACATTTCAAAGCAAGACAAAGTAACCTTTAGCATTTATTTAGGTCAAAATGGGGAGTGAGGCTGTCTGCACTCAACTCCCTATTAGTTTACCACTGACATTTTCCATATTGTGGTGTAAGTGAGTGAGTGAGAGAGAGAAAGAGAGAGAGAGAGGGAAGGAGGCAGAGAGAGAGAGAGATGTGAGGTGTGTGTGTTTTGAAGGATCTGTTTGTTGTATTTGTGTGTTCTTTCTTTATGCCTGTGACATAAAGTCCTCACCTTGTGGCAGTAGTGAACAGCTGAGGTGATCTGCCGGAAGATGTCACGTGCCTCTGTCTCCGACAGCCGCCGTCTCTCGTTGACGTAGTCATAGAGCTCCCCTTGACTGGCGTAATCCATCACAATCACAATCTTATCCTTGCTCTCAAACACTGCACAAGGAAATGCGGACAGAGGGACACAGCATTAGGGAATGTCAGGCATTGTGCGGTATCCATTTTTCCATTGCTCATGAGATCAGGTGAAAGTCCTCCGCACGCTATTCCCGCTAGTACTGTGAGTGTGAGTGTGTGAGTGTGTGTGTGGGTATGTGTGCTTGTGTGAGTGTGCCTATGCGTCTGTGTTGCTCACCCTCGTGGATGCGGATGATGTTGGCGTGTTTGAGAGATGAGATGATCTCGATCTCTCTCTGGATGTGCACTCTGTCCAGGTCATCTGTGATACGTTCCTTTCGGATGGATTTGATGGCAACCTGGAACACAAAAGCACAAACCAATCAGGCACACAGACCAAGACGCAGTAACAAAGCATTCCAAAAAGTATCATCTTCCAGTCTTTCCATGTTGTTGAGAATCCTTCCTAATTCTCAGCAGGCAATATGCAACGCGCAACAAATGTCCTCTATGTTTCCAAATGATATTTTTCACACCCTGTTCCATTCGGCTTTTTATGACCTTATCCTGGGGAAAGTGGAAAGCATTACGCATCTATTTCTGCAGCTGGAAGCTTGTAGAAGCAGTTCAGTGTAAGTGTCTTGTGCAAGAAAAGCCATTCAATAGCACTACTCTACACAACCCTCTGATAACCTGTCTAGTTTAGGAGTCAGCGTTCCACAGTGTGGTCCCCATTGTCCCCCTGTGGAATTCAGCCAAGTGTCGCATTCCCCAATACTATTATTTATCTGCATGGCATTGCTGAGCCTGGCTCTTGTAGCAAAATCTTTTTAAAGAGTAATTGCACTCGAGATCAATTTCTTTAGCTGTAAACATGTTTGTATGCCTACTTTATAAGGAAACATATTAATCCAAGCCGCTATTTCAAAATTTCTGAAATAATATCATACATCCCGCCCCTCTTTGGAGGTACTACGACATCATATAGATATAGTCAATTTAATCGAGCGGGAAAATTGAGACAACTGAGATGGGCGGAATCCATCTGTCCATTTACTCTTTTCCCGCTTGTCTTCAAACTTGCGCTCATCAGAGAAAGCCAGCTGTTAGACTGATCCCGCTGTTATTTTTTGTAGCATTTCACATTTGTATTACGTTTCAGTTGTTATCTTTGTTCATTCTGGTTCAAATTCATTTGCATAGACAATACATTATGCAAATGCGGATGGACACACCTCCCCCACCCCCTCTCCTTCACTCACCCCATGACGCATTTTTCTAAATTGTGTAGTACGCGGGGACGGGCGGAAACGGTGAGTGCAAGAGCTCTTTAAGCGCAGGCATCATGTTGAGATAAACATGAAGTAGTCAGGGCAATGGCTTGTTTGCTTGTTTGTTTGTTTTTCTCTCCAAGGATTTACACCAGCAACATCTGGTGCGGATTCCACAGGGTTGGCTCGTCCAAATCTCATCTCTTTACCTCTCAAAGGCTTAGTTTTCAGAGGAGTGAACAAGCTGCGGTGTCCCTGTGATTTAGGGGACGATTACGGGGGACTTAAAGAGAGGCTGGGGAGAGAGAGCGGGCCGTGTGATGTGAACGGTCGGGGCGCCAGCACTGGAATAGCTGCAATGCTGGCTGTAATGTCACAGTTAATCTCACGCGCCAGTCTGGAGAGAGGGACACAACAGGCTGTGTCACATTGGACAATACCTGAGTAAACATCTAGCACCCCCAGGAATCCCACTGTGCTCAGGGGCTGTATATACATTTGTGTCATCGCCTTGTGCAGGCTGCAAACTATTGAACCAAGAGGAAGTTTCTGGTTTGACACACCATGGATTAATTAAACTTTGCCACCCTGCCATGACACTATCGTATAAAATGCCTTGCAGAGAACGTTCAGGGTAAGGAGTAGTGTTGGGTTTGATGAAACTGGATCTGTGTTTGAGGGCACCATGAGCTCGGAAGATTGTTTCATAAATCTACCCAGTATGCAGGGTAAGATGCCTCTTGGTCTGCCATGTGTCACAGACAATCAAATGAAACAGCCGCCCAGCCAGCCTGTTAAGCGACATGTCTCTGTGGGTTATGGCTCTGGACTACACAGCTGATGGAAAGAACTCTCTGTTTTGACTTCTCAGGCTCTACTGTTCACATGGTTGTCAAGCCAAGTTGACCCTCCCTTGTTTCGCAATGGTCCCATTGCATTTTTAACGACTGCTATATATATACAGTATGCGTAAAAATGTGCAAATTTTATACGTTTAACTTTTTGTATATGTAAAGCTAGCGCTAGCTCTGAGAGGCCGATATGCTATGTCATTGTGGGCCTTGGCAAGCAGCATGTCTGGGTGCAAGGCTGGCATTCTTCTTCCCCTTGCAGACCCCTCAACTCCCCACCCCCTTCATCCCAGAGAAATTAAGCTCTGTTCGGGCCGGCCGGCCAGAGGACACTCTGAGTATTGTTCTCCCTAGGGTGTGTGTGTGTGTGTGTGTGTGCGTGCGCGTGCGTGTGTGTGTGTCTGCAAAATCTGCAAAGTGTTCCTCAGGGCCACTGCACACACTGCAGAGCCAAAGCACAGTAATGGAAAACTTAATTTTGGCTTCATTTGAGATTAGTGCAAGTGACCACAGTGGAAGCTCCTTGTAAGCCAGGCACATGCGAATACACGTATGCACGCATGAAAATGGAACCCACTAAAGGAATCCACGTCCAAGAAACAACTACTGTATAGTTAAGAGGTGATTAACCCCAAGTACATCAGGAGAAATCATATGTGGCTGGTGGGTGTTTGAGTGGGCATATCCCAAGGAACAGTGAGTTGAACAGATTCACCCCGTGTTCTAATTTTTGATTCTTCGCTGGTGGTCAGTCAACAGATATGTAGCTTGCCTTGATCTGGGGGACTGCTAAGAACACATGACATGTCTATAAGGATGTGTCCCCAAGGACAAACTTCTTCTGTTTCACATATTTCACAGGGCATTCTGATCCATTAAGGGTAAATTCTAAAAATGCTTTGCAGAGAGCATTTACTGCCAGGGGCCACAAAGATGGGAAAATAAACACCATTAACAGCAGTGATTTTAGCCTAGCCCAAATGCACAAAATGGGGTGGGGAAAGTTATTATGCCTAAGCTGATCACCTGTCCATTTGCTACCACAAAAGGGTTTAGCTCTTTCACATTCTTTCAACATGAACATATGAATGACTGGAATATTATTTTGCTTCAGAAGAATTTACTGCATAGAAAAATGTGAAGGGTGGATACCTTTACTGGCACGAACAATAGCTTGAATCATTTAAGATTCCAAAACCCAATTGTAGAAACTAACAGTCTCCTCAGATGATGGTACTGTAAGCTGTACAATGCACAGCTGTTACAATAATAAACAAACAAGAAATAATCTCTCCAGTCATGATGTTCCAAATGGTCGACTGCCCGATCTTTGGAACGCATCTGTGCATCCGCACCTGCAGAGTCATGCTGTCACATGGTCATGTGGTTGCTCCGGATTATTTATAGTTCCTGCAGCTATCTGGATCAGCCCTGTTAGGCCTGGGCAGCTTGCAATCTCCTCTGAGCGCTGACAGACTGCAGGGCAAGCAGCTCTTATCCAAAACAGTCCAGATAACAAAATGGCCTGCCTCTCTTTACTCCTGCTGTTGTTCCTGTCACTGCTATTACAAGGGACACAGAGAGGAACTGACAATTATGTAAACGGTGAATGGTGGTTTTATGCATGCTTGAACCTACCATCCACCGGTCCCATCCTTCACTTGTGAATGTCATGTGCAGTGTCCCATATTGCCAGGCAGTGTGTGTGTGTGTGTGTGTGTGTGTGTGTGTGTGTGAGTGTGCATGTGTCTGTGTCTATGCCAGTGTAAATTTTAGGGACAAGGAATTTTGAGTGGCTATGCCTACGTGAGGCGCTTGAGTTGGAGAGGGTGCAGCACCCTACAAACTGTCCCCACGGGGAGAGGCGGTGATGTAAGACACAGACAGACACAAAGATATGGACTTACTAGTCTGGCCAGTATTTAGCTTTTATTTTTGATATGGTTTTATAAGAATTAGACTTGACCTATAATAAAATATTATTTAGATTTATATCCTGATGGATGACGTGACGTGGCACTGTAATGGCGACATGTAGTCCAGCTGTCTCTCGTGGTTGTGTTTGTTAATTTGAATGTGTTTTGTTGTGTCGGGCTTTTGCCTTTTGTTTTTTTCATGCGCTGCGTGTCTGTTGTGGGACGGGGTGGCGGGCTGGAGATTTCTTTTTAGCTCGTTTTGATAATTGACGAATTGTCTAGTCTGGATAATGTTGTTTGTGGTCGACACCATGGAGACGCATTGGCAACATATGCTCGGGAATGTCTGTTAGATCTGCAGCCAGAAAGTTTACCATCGCTCTTCATCGGAGGTGAAGATGACGGGACTGATCCAGTACTGCAGGCAATCTTCAAAAGGCCACCAGGAAGGGAAGGAGAAGATAATGCGGGGGAGGAGTGAGGTGGCGACTGAAAGGCTGCGCTCCGTTTCGACAGTGGACAGAGACCGCGACACTGCGTGTAGCATATGAAGGAAAGTCGTGGAGGCAGAGTTTGTGTGTTGGACTGCTTGATGACACTGGACATCTCGGGACAGTGGGGGCTATTTTTAATCATGACGTTTGGCTGTATTCCACTTTAATTCACTTAATTAGTTTGACTAATGCAATGATTCTATTGAATGTCTTTATTTGATATGTTTGTTTGTGTGTTGTGGGTCTGCCCCACTGTCTATGTCTTTTTTGTTGTTGCTGGTGGCTATAACCGAAGTTCCCTAACGGGAAAATAAAAGTTATTGTATTCTATTCTATCCAATATGCTGGAATGCCTATTGGGGAAAGAACTGGGCCTGTAACTCTGTGGTTGCACTGCCATTGTAACCATGAGCAAGGTATTTAACCTGAAATAATTCAGTAAATGCCAAGCCAGCTGTATAATGGATTGCATGTAAAGGAATGCAAGCTTTCCAAGTTGCTCTCGATAAGAGTGCCTGCTAATTGGCAAAAAAATATCAAACCTATTTTTAGATTTTACAGCATTGTATTATCACAGAATATTCCTCAGTCCCTTGATCTTTAGAGACTTTAATTGTATTGCTATTTTTCTACTTAATTCCCACCCTGTAATCAATTAAAAACACTTATTACAGCCATTTCCCAATGAGAGGTGTACTGGTATAGATTGAGACTGGGTGCGCTACTGTTCTGTGAGACAGAAAAGACCTCAGACAGGCCTTTCAGTGGGGGTCCAGCGGAAGGAGGTGGGGGTCAGAGGTTAAGGAGATCAAAGGGGTGGGAAAAGGGCAAAGGAAGTGAGCCAAGGACTGTGGTGGGAACGCTAAGTTTTGCCTCCTTGAAGGGGTCCAGGAAGTGGTCACATTAAATAGTGTGCATATTCCTTTTTGACCAAGTTACAATTTTAACCCTCCCCCAACATTATCTTGTGCACTGTAGAACTAACATCCCATTGTAAAAGGATTATGTGCTGTACAATTTGATTTCTGGTAGTGTTGGCTCTATGCAGACCTGAGTCCTGCCTGACTTAGCTCAGATCCGGACTGGATCCAGATGTATCAGAATTACTTATGCTTCAGTCACATCCAGACTGTAATTCAAACTGGAAAGTGAACTGTATCCATATTTCTGATTTGAGCCCAGAATGTGTCACATTAAATTTGCTATCTGGTTTACAGCTTGGCTAAAGAGAAATCTCACATATCTGGTGCATATGCAGATGCAGGTCTCAGACAGCGTGAAGTGAACACCTAACCTATACATTTGTGCCTTACATTTTAACTACAGACCGAGGGGGAAATGCCACTGAGAATGCATAGCATGGAGCAAGCCTAGAGAGAATCTCGCATGAAAATGACCACAGGAAATCCAGTATGGGACACCATGGCGCAAGGAAATGTAGTTGCACTGAGGTAATGTGTTTTGTTAGCTGATAAGCAGATGTCTGTATAATTAGAGCTGCCATAGATTGCAGCGCATACTGAGATCTGTTTCCCCAGTTCAAAGAGGCACAGAACACAGCCTTTAACAATGCATACACCACGTTTCCACTGAAAGACTGGAGCCCGTAAAATAACAAAAAAATCAGCCTCTGAGTTTCTTAGAACCAGAAGAAAATGGGAAAGAGCTTTATCTGCTTAGCTGAAATAGAATCATGGGAAAGGGAAGTTACCATTCTGGAACTTTATCATCTCCACCAGATACTCAGTTTAATTCCTAACACATTCCTGCAGTACGGAAGTGACCCGGGGCCAGTGAAAGTGAACTACTGCACGGTCGCTGTCTCGCCCGCCTCACCACCACCTCCATATCTCATTTACCAGGTTCAGCTGGAAGACGGCCAAGTTGTTCTGACCGCGGTCTTTAGCTGCAGTTCCTCCTAGTCCAATTGCTATTATAGTCCCTCTCCTGTTTCCAAAAATAATGTCTGTTTTGTTTGAAAGAATGCTAGGTATGCCCTGACTCCAGGAATTCAACTTTTTTTCTTTTCTTTTTTTTACTTGATCTGGTCTGGACTCAGAGTGGGATGAGCAATAGACAGAGCGTGAGTTTGGTTGCTAGGAAGAGGCTAATCTGATTTCCAAAAAGCATTTACTCCATATTACTGTTTTAATAAGAGAAGGGAGTGAAAAACTATCTCTTTGTTTCCATCTCATGTCAGAGCTTGGGTTTGTTTGCTCATAACACAATCTAGCTTAGATTTCATGGCTTTTTTTGCTCAACATACTGAATGAGTAAGTCTTATTATCTACACAAAATTGTAAATGAGTATACAATACTATAAAATAATTTAAAACTAAGTGTGAAGCCACTTCGTTTTTTTTTCAATGTTTTACCGATTACAAGATGAAGTCAGTTCCTACAAAAATAATGATGTAAAATGTTAAACAGTTAAACTGAAACGAACCAGTTATTGCAGCCACGCTCAACTGCACTCTTTTGTACATTAGAACTATATGAATAAGGACATCCGTTAAATATAAAAATATAATATAATATGATATGAAATATAATATGACAACACTATAAATACTAATAACAATATCCATAGTAATATGACTCATTAAAATTGTATAAATAATACAAATACATATTCACAGTATTCTAACAGCAATATTCCCTAAAGGATCCTAGCATCTGTCTGAGACCTTGAGGATGGTTTGTGGTACAATAGGGATCAGTATTAAAGCAATGGCGGTGGTGTTGGTGGTGATGGTGGAGGAAGACAGGGAGGCCTAACTCCTTTCCTAAGTGTTAACATGACTCAGAGCAGAGGCATGCAAGCCCTGGCAGCAAGGAGGAAATGTGTGGAGTCCGGGGGCCATTAGCAGCAGACAGCCATTCAAACAAGCCGTGTATAATTCTAAGCCCAAGTGAAATGCCCCTGACTAAAGAAAAAAAAACCTGGTCCAGTGAACTGGATGACTTATTTCCAGCCAACTTCAGCCAACAAACACAACAGCGATGGTATGTCATTTGTTTGCTTCGCAGACAACCGTACCAGGTCCAACTGACATTTTTACACATTAAGCTAAATTTATACGCATGGGTATTTATAGAGGTAATTCAGGATAAAATATATTTCCTAAGGGCACAGCAGTAGCCTAGTATCCCAGTAGTACCCTGCCTGAAACAGTATCCTGTCAGTTCTAGTACCATATCAATTTCCCCAAACACTACTCAAATCAAAGCAATCAAGTACTTTCTGCAATGAAATTCCGCCACACGACAGCATAAAAATACACCGTAATATGAAATAATTAAATACAACTTGTATTATAAACTTGTATGGAAAATGAACCCCTTTGGAGAGGGTGGAATATTAGGCTGCACACTTAAATAGACTTTGCAACTCCTCTGTCTCCTGTGGTATGCCCATGACTCTTGGATTGCTTTATTTATTCATGCAATCACTGCATCAGCCATTAATAATTCAGAGGTTAAATAATCAGAGGAGGTACACTCTGTGTCCCTGGCAGACGGCAACCTCTAATAGCAGCACAGATCAATACCACTTAAGAATAAAGTGTTTTTCTCTGCTTTACACCGAAAGTAAGCATTATTTTGAGTATTATTGTTAATAATAATAATAATAATAATAATAATAATAATAATAATAAAACAACAGCAATAATAAGTATTATTATTAATATTATTATTATTATTATTATTATGTAACGTCTGTCCTACAAGATGCATGCGGTAGTAAACTAATAGAGTAGTAGGCTATACAGCAGAATAGAGACTCACGGTCTTTCCACTCCCTCGCTCCACCGCTTTCTTCACCTTTCCGTAGGTCCCCTTGCCCAGGGTTTCCAGGACATCGTACCTGTGCCTGAGGTTGTGTTTGTGCTGGTGCTTTTTCACTACTGACAGAGTTCGTACAGGTTGGGGCGAGCTATTCTTATCCGTTTCTAGTCTAGTGTCTGTGCTCACGCTGCTCTCCAGGCTCGAGCCATCGTCGGAGTACGCGATACCCTGCAGGCTTCCCAGCTCTGTCCGTTCGATAGTGTTCATGGTGCTGCTGTCGTGGGTTTCTCTCCTTCCCATCGTCGGGTAGTCGTCTTCCCTGTTGCACCTGTCATGACGACGGCACGTCGATAGTATCAAGAAAAACGTATAGCTATAACGATAACCAATTACTTACTGAAAGGTTGATACTGCGATGACTAGACTTTAAATAAGGAAAGGCGCAACATTAAAAATATTTTTAAAAATCGCTGAATAGACTGAATTCTGCACTGTAGTTCACAAACACAAGGTATACAAGTAGCGAGTTTGCATGCATTTTTTTCTTTCTTTTAAGTTTATACGTCTAGATAACACCAGGCTAGCTACTTACTTTTGTAAATTGATTCACTTTATTTCAGGCGTTAATCTGTCCATTCGTCTCTGTAGCAAATGTCCTGTTTCACACTATTTATTGAAGTAGATTTTCTCGCCAGGCATCCTCCGCAACAATGTCTCTGCCTTCTTTTTCTACTAACATAACAAACCGAGTGCGAGTGGCCACATGGTCCAAGCTAATGGGTGGAGCCGATCCCAGCTGTCATAGCAGCAGGCTAAGCGTCACACCAAAAATCCTCTGAGGTTTCCGTCGAAACCGCCCATCGCACAGTAGGAGAATGCGAAAGGAATCTGAACAACGCACATCCCGTTTGGAAAGCCAGACTCTCTTCCGTTCAGTCATTTCTGAAATAAGCCGCTGTGTTCTAAATAATCTTTACCGTAAATCCTCATGTTCTTCATGACTACTGGGTGTAGTTATTTCTGACACACAACTACATGCCATACATGTGGCCCACTTCTACTTGCATGCATTGTACTTTATTTCCAGAGAAATAATATATAGGCTACTGGAAATATGCAGTGATATTTTAAATGAATAAACCTTCAAAGTTATTGATAGCAGTGTGGTTCCCCTCCCCTCATCGCCGATGTGCTTTGTTTTCTCTCTGTGGTTTGAGGTGTTTATTTCCATTGACCTTGAAGGGGCAGATCTTTCTCTCTCCCTTGCGCGCGCGCGCACACACACACACACACACACACACACACACACACACACACACACACACACACACACACACACTCACGCACAAACAGACACACACACACACACACACACACACACACACACACACACACACGCACAAACAGACACACACAATTTTCCCCACTCCCTTGAATGGTAGTGAATGATTTTATTCACATTCTCGAAATGTATTTCCAACATTGGCAGTACGTAGTTTAAACATTGTTTCACTGTTTTCCAGGTAGCAAACACGGCCCTGTATGTGCTGTAGCATTGGTGCTCTGTCTGCTCTCCAGAACCACATTGCCAAAGATCTCAAGCTCCAGTGCTCCCCAGTCCAGCACATTTCCCTGTCGACTCATAAACCCGCCCATGGCCTGCTCCACTTCGCACGGCTGCAGTACTCGATCCCACACATGGAGGTCACTTAAGTGTCCAACAAAAGTCATATCTCTGTCAAACCTGTCCCCATACGACTCCTGCTCCTGGCCCAAAATGATGATTGGCGTTGCCTGGATCAAAAACCCTTTGCTGGCCAACTTCTTGACACTGGGTTGGCCATCCACCCAGAGCTGGACCAACCCGGTGCTGGAATCCCAGGTGGTGCACAGGTGAATCCAACTCAGTGGCCCCTGCGGTGCTTTGTGGAACAGCACTTTCTTGTCGTTGACAAACACTTCAAAAGGCCCTGCACCTCTCTTCTTGCCGATGACAAAAGCATTATGTACTCTGGGCGTGGCCATGGAAAATAGGATAAACTCGTCCGGGGCATCAGTGTTGTATGTTAAGCAGACGGACAGATTTGAGTATGGCCCCTCTTTCTTAGGGAGGAGCTTGGCATAGTTGGCTGTGGAATCCTCTGGGAATATCATCATAATCCCAGTCAGATCTGTTACAAAAAATTTAAAAAATGTCTTGTTACCACAGAATATTCATTGTGGTTTGTATCAATATATAATTAACACACATACAGTATGTCCCAGACATTCTCTGCTGGGTTCATATAATCCATTTCATAGCACAGGCTATTTTGTAATCTGTGTCTTGGCATGTTGTGTTTTCCTATGTTGGACATTCAACACCACCATTACGACATGGGATACGAATAGGTTCTGATACCATGATCTAAAAACTGGTGTTGTAATGAATGAGAGCTGATTGCTATACATGGTGTCCGGCATTTTTAACCCACATCAACCCTTAATATTGATTACGAATTGCTTACCATTTTCTGTGACTTGAGTTGAACAAGTTTTACCTAAAAGTGAAATATGAAATATTACATTATCCCTCATATTATCTTTAACCAAATTCAGTATTTGACATCTCTTAAAAAAGTTAACCTTATCTTTTCATCTAGACACTATATGACTTTCCCTAATTTGTTGGTATTAAATAGTAAACATGCAATAAACATGTTATGTTTTAAAAAGTCCTGTACCCATTTTGTTTTTATAAAAAGGTGTTGTGTGTGGTCATTTGTTGGATAGCTGTATAAAATGTAAGAAAATATACTTTTTTTTTTTTTGTAAATTGGGAGACAAACTAAAGGTGAAACAGAAAGTGTCAAGATTTTTCTATTTTAAAAAAAATTAGTTTTCTGTGAGTTTAAACTTTAAAGGCATCATAAAATGTCAAGATACTACGAGGGTTAATAGGATTAACCAGGCAAACACTAATCTTGTTTTCAAATACTTTGTATTGGAATGTGTGCCTAATTCAGAGATATTTTGTCAAATCTCACCTTCTGGTCCTGCTGCTGACCTGCAGGACAGCACAGCCAAAACTACCAACAGTCTCTTCATCATGGCGTCGTGTGTAGACCACAGTGATACGCAATGAGAAAAAATCCACAGCCACAGGGCAGATCTTTGTGTTCGAGGTGGTCCGCAGCCAAGACTTTTATACCACAACCACAGGCAAAACATCCCGACACTTTTCAACAGGTCAACATTATGTAAGTCCTTATCAGTATCTGATTGTCAAAGCAAACACTATTGTATGCTCTGCTGTTTCTAAAGTGTACTTTTTGTTTCAAAGGGATGGTTTAAATCTGGTCTTTACCCTCGTTTCGTCTAGTTTTGTGCCAGGCAGCATCTATTGTACAAACAAATTGCCGTTTCTCCTGGCCTTCAGTGCAGAAACATGACCTGGTGAAAAGCCACAAGTTTGCAAAGTAAAGCTTTGTTGCTTTGAATGATCCTGTAAAAATATGTGAGAAAATGGAACGATAAAGTTTGCCCCATTCATTAAATCAAACTACAAACTAGCAGAATGACAGTGGCATGACTTGTATAGTGCCCACCAGAATTATTGGCAACGTCAATTAATGTGAGCAAAAAGTACAGGATTAAATTCAGTTTTTTGATTATAAAATGTCTTCCATGATCTGAAAAATTATATAGTTTAATTCTGATACCATTGATCAGAGGAAAAACAAATGCAATGAAAAATTGCTAAATAATCTTTATTTTGAAGAAGATGTGTGTCACAATTATAATTGGCATCCCTGTATTTAGTACTTGTTCCTCGTTTGAGGACTCTCCTCTTCAGCACACCCCTCAGGTTTTAAATGGGGTTCAGGTCAGGGGACTGGCATGACCATTGCAAATCCTTGATTCTGTGGTCAGTGAACCATTTTTGTGTAGATTTTGAGCTATGCTTTGGATCATTGTCCTGCTGGAAGATCCAACCACAACCCACTTTTAGCTTTCTGGCAGAGGCAGCCAGATTTCAGTCTAAAATCTCATGGTATTTGAGTCCATGATGCCATGTATCCTAACAAGGTTCCCAGGGCCTTTGGAGGAAAAACAGCCTCACAACATTGCAGTTTTTGTGACATGTTTTTTTGAGAAATTTTTTTTTTTTTTTTTTGAAGAAAAAGAAAAAAATATATATATTACTTTACCTGAATCAAACAATAGGTCATGCTGATAAATTACAAACACATTTTTTATCAACATTTTTGCTCATTATGCACTAAAAATGTTCCACACAGAAAACAGCACTGTATTGTCATGATTTAGACATGATTTTTCAATGAAGCAGTCTTCCAGGCCTTGAAAATGGGTTTATTGAACAGTAAATAATGGGTCTGCAGCAGGGACCAATTCCATTAAAATGACACATTATACATATATTCAGTTATACATTATATACAGTTGTTGTATTCATCCCAGTTGCTTGTATCAAATAGAAATAGGTAGTAAACCAAAATAAATGACACAAAGATGTTCTATTTATGAGTGAATTGTCTTTGTTCCCTATAGTTATAGTTATAATATAATATAGTTTATAGTTATAGTATAGTTGAGTTCATCACTTTCACTGTGTTTTTTCTGCACTTGCTACGGCTATTTTTGTTTGGTACAGTACTACTTGTAGAGCCTATTCCTCGTAGCTGGCTAAATGCACTAAGTAAAACCTGAAACAGCGATTTTGCTGGTTCATATGTTCCATATTCAGGGAGGTTTCTGGGTTTGACTCAGCACAATTAGCCAGCTAACTGAGTTATCCGCGTACGAGGAATGGGGCCATGGACTTTTGATGCTTTGATGCTTTTGGACTGTGTTTGACGCACTTCCTATAAGTCGCTTTGATCTAAAAGCATCTGCTAAACAACTAAAATGTAAATGTATATTAGGTGATGTGTCTGCAGCAATATGCTCCTTTGAGGGTGAGTACTTTCAGAATGAGCAATGCAGCCTGTCTTCCTGTGGCGTGCGCGCACAAGTAGAAAACGTTGTTCGGGGTGTCTTGGTGGCGTAGCCTGTAAGAACGCTGTCCACATGCTCATTGCGAGCCGCGACGTCGGCAGGTCGAATCCAGCTGCGTGTCCCTTGTCGCATGTCGCTCCCTCTGTCTCGTTCCCATTCTTCCTGTCTCTCTACGCTGTGCTGTCCAGTAAAGCTGAAAAGTCCTAAAAATATTTTTTTTAAATAAGAAAACATTGTTAAAGAACAACAGGTGTACTCACCTGCGGACATGTGGGAAGCTTAGTTTGACATGAGAAAATACATTATAAAGTCTTCACTTCTAAAATGCAGAACAGGGTGCGCACACATATTTTGGACCAATATTGCTTCAAAACCTCATTGAGGAGAGTTAAATTTGAAATACTTGGAAATGTCATGGAGTTTATAGATTACTTCATCTATAATAATATAATTACTTTATAGATTTCTGTAAATACCCTCAGAGGTTGGCAAACTTGCCTTTTCCTCTAAGGGGTGGGGGGGGGGGGGGGGATGTGTTCATCTCCACAACGTGTAGGAAAAGAGCAACACCTCATTGCCAGCATTCCTGACTGCTAAGGGGTACATTTGAGCCTGTCAGTAGCATGATGTTATATGGCACATATTTTACATTATGCAATGTTTATTACTAACAGTGCAAACGGTTCCTAAAATCCTTCTTAAGAATCTTGTGTAAAATAATACTAATCTTTTCCATTTTTGGAAACAAGGTACCCTGCAATATAACTGGCCTCCACAGGGTGGCAGGCTTGCATTAAGTTAATTTAGGGCCATACAGTGTGATCCAACACATTGCAAACTATCCTGAGACATAGCTCAGTTCTGAACTTCATCTGATGACACTGTACAGATCTAGCAGATCATTTCTTCCCTTCCCTCCAGGTGGCCTGGGCATGCCTCGACATGAAGTCATACCTCAGAGGATGGGGCCAGGAGGTCACGAGGGTTAAGACTGGCAACCAAGCAAACGTCATAGGTATCGTGCATCAGAGCACGTCGTGCAACTACAGTCCATTGGTTTAGCCAGGGGTCAAGCTCCAGGATATCCTTCGTGATGACCTCGTGCCTATCTGCCAATGACAAAAAAAAACAAAAAACATTTAATCAAGAACAATGCACAGAAAGGCTGTCAATCTGTTGTAATGACGTAAAATATTCAGCATTATGGTGCAATGAATTATTCATAATCAGATTTTTTTCGCATTTAGCTCTAAGTTTTAAATTCTACTTCCTCTTTTGGGCTACACAAATGTAGGGGGTTCAACAAGATTCACATTGCGTTCTTATTGCAATTATTCTAAACAGAACCAGGTAAATTAGGACATTAGTTCAAGGAACATCTATTACCCTCTTGTTGCATTGACACTCCATTAATTTAGCAGACACTCTGATCCGGAGAAAGAGAATGAGAGAGAATGCAAATGCATCCACTTAAATTACATGAGCAACAGAGCCAGGCGACTGTCAGCTCGGCACCAATAAAGCAGAAAATGTAAGTTAACTTTTGCTCACCTAAGCCATAATGCAATTCATCCATTCATACAGTTTTATATGGATGATACCTGTGATTTACACAGCAAATGTCCATATAAAACCATAAAGCACGTCATATCAATCCTAAAGGAGTTACACAAGAAAAGGTCGAGAATAGGAAATAAGCCAATATGCAGACTGAGTAGGGTGCGTCTTGTGTGAAAATGTCCTCTCAAAGTCAGTGGGGAGCAATAAACCAATCTGTAGAGTTGGATATGGTATGCTATTCTATATCCACGCTATGGACAGTTTATACTAAAGGCAGGTTTTAGAAAGCTGCTAAGCAGTTTAAAACGATTGTTGTCACAAGGGATAATTGTGAAAACAATTTAACCTCTCTATCATTACCATGTGATGGAAAGGCTGATAAAAAGGATAGGGGTGAGGGAAAGGGTAAGGGGAGGGGTACAGTACCTGGCCCCCTGTAGGATCCGCACACATAGAGTTTCCCCTCCACCACGCCGGCATTAGAGGCATTGGTACGAAGTGAGAGCATTGGCCAAGGCAGCGATGGACCCTCCCTCCAAAAGTCTTCCACTGGGTTGTAAATCTCCACAGAACTCAGACAATGACGAGACTGTCCATGATCCTCACCATCACATCCAATGCCCCCTGTAGAAGCACAACACTTGTCACACTCTGATTGGCTGATAAGTGACAGCCACGTACCAAATAGGAGTGGCCACTCATGAAATGTTTTTTTCTGGATCTGTATGGATTCATTGATTTACAGTATATCATTTCAGCAAGACAAACCATTCACTGAGACATGAACATTATTATACCCACATTCCATACTGATCAAAGAATATGGACAGTATCTGGCAATTCAACCTGGGAATCAACTTCACCAAGTGTTGAGTGAAGTTTCTCGCCAAATTATTTTGTGTTCTTGCTAATTTGATGTAGAAATAAATATTGGTGCACATGGTTTTTAGTATTCCAGTTTTGGAGTGACCTCAACAAACATAGCAAAGTATTATGTTAATAAAATGTGGATCCATCACACAACAATAAGGAAAATTCTTCTACATTTTCTACAACTCTCCACTTTCAGTGAAAAACATTCTTAAAGACACTGTCTGGTGGTTGGATTTCACGAAGGGAAAAATAACAGCCGGACATTTGTAATAATTCTTTTGCTCAGTCACCCAGAAAAGGTCAGTTATTTTTATCTTAGAAAGCAACTGACCTTTTCTTAAATATTTTCAAAACTATAACAATTATTTACAACAAAGAAAAAGACAGATTTGGTACCAAAGAGAAAGAACAACATTTGGATGGTTATTTTGTCCTAACCACAAGGGATGTTTAGCTGATGTGTAGCTTGTTTTCTGGAGGATCTATTCTTGGCAACTTGTGAACCAAATTACCAACCAAGGTGGCAGAGGCGACGCGGCTAGTACTTTTACACTCCCAAGAGTAAAGACTCATTAAAAGCTTTGTATTCAATCTGACCAGCAATTAAATGCAAGCTGGCCTTGTGATGGATATTTGAACTGCATTTGAAGTACTGTACATAGCAACAGGGTGTCGGAAATGCACTGTGTTTTGATGTCACAGGTGGCCTCCTTCTAGCCTACATACAGACTGAAACTGGGGCATATCAAGGCTCTGATAAGCCTGACTGTCGACAAAAAGACACCCAACACTCCAGGTAGAGTTCTGAGGAAAGCACAATGCACAATGTGGACGAGAGCGGGTGGTGTTTGGACACCCACCCATGACGTAGATCTCCCCATTGAGCGTGGCTGTGCTGCAGCGGTACCTGGAGAACCTCATGCGGCTGCGCTCGGTCCACTGGTTCCTGCTGGGGTCAAACTGGAACAGGCGGTTGCTCAGGCAGTCTGGCTCGTCATCAGGCCTGTCCATCTGCCAGGATGAGACGAAATACAACAGGTGCGTGTGAGGTGTGTGTGTGTGTGTGGGGGGGGGGTGCTTATCTGAGAACTGACAGGAAGCAGAAAGGCACAAGGTAAACAAGGCTCATATGTAGAAAGAGACTATAGCCACGGTTCACTCCAGCTGGTCCAACAAAACATTACTTTTTTTCCTTTAATTAAAAGACACTATTGGATTAGTATACTTAGCTTTACTTGCTTTTCAGTTGGACAGCAGCAAACCAAATAATAAAGAAATCTGACCAATTATAAACAGTTAAAACCAAAACATCTCAGACCTCTAGGAACTGCACCACTGCCACATTTTACATTACATTACATTACATTATTCATTTAGCAGACGCTTTTATCCAAAGCGACGTACAGTAAGTGCATACAGAGACATCATCAAGATCACTACAGAACAGACAAAGCACATCCTTCCCATAATGTAGCAGCTATCCCTAGCAATGAACGTCGACTGTAGTTCACAATAAGCTGTGGGTAAATCAGCTATACTACACTTCTATTCTAAATACTATTATAAACTATAACAAACAGACAGGAAAACACAGGGAACTAGTAAACACAGGGAACTGATATTCCTAGGTGAGGATATCAGTCAAGGTGGAGTCTGAAGAGGTGTGTCTTCAGGCCTCGACGGAATTCATTCATATCATATCGACATTTTCATTCATATCATTTTTTCTAGAATGCTTACCCATTAGATAAGCACAATGGCAAGGTAATGCTTACCCATTAGATAAGCACAATGGGAAGGTAATGCTTACCCATTAGATAAGCACAATGGGAAGGTAATGCTTACCCATTAGATAAGCACAATGGGAAGGTAATGCTTACCCATTAGATAAGCACAATGGGAAGGTAATGCTTACCCATTAGATAAGCACAATGGGAAGGTAATGCTTACCCATTAGATAAGCACAATGGGAAGGTAATGCTTACCCATTAGATAAGCACAATGGGAAGGTAATGCTTACCCATTAGATAAGCACAATGGGAAGGTAATGCTTTCCCATTAGATAAGCACAATCACTTTCAGTGAAAAACATTCTTAAAGACACTGTCTGGTGGTTGGATTTCACGAAGGGAAAAATAACAGCCGAACATTTGGCTAATATTTAAGAAAGGAGGTGGTAATATTTAAGAAAGGTCAGTTGCTTTCTAAGATAAAAATAACTGACCTTTTCTGGGTGACTGAGCAAAATAATTATTACAAATGTTCGGCCGTTATTTTTCCCTTCGTGAAATCCAACCACCAGACAGTGTCTTTAAGAATGTTTTTCACTGAAAGTGGAGACTTACCCATTAGATAAGCACAATGGGAAGGTAATGCAAGGTAACTCAGTGTTATGTTTGTTATGTCAGTGTTCATAGTTCAAGCATCTTGGTATTTTTGTTTCTCTCATTAAATACTTGCAACAGAAAGTATAGTTTTTTAAATTATAAATATAAAATGGCTCCTCCATTTCCCTCTTCCCACAGGCAGATGCACATCCTGTCCGTTACCTGAGGGGTCCAGCCTCCCAGCACGTAGAGGCAGGCCTTGAGGCTGACGGCACAGTGACAGGCTAGTGGGATGGGAATGGGGGCGGAGGTGTGCCAGGGCCCGCCCTCCATGGCCCTGCGCTCCACACAGCCGGTGATGGAGTACTGGCTCTTCAGTTTCACCTGACCCCCCAGCAGGTACAGGGTGTCACCGAGCACCCCCAGTGCATACATGTCCCGGTATTCGGCTGAGCACAGCTTCACCCAGCTAGCGGGGGATGACTGCTCATACCTGTGAAGGCAGAGACACTTCACAAGGAAGCACAGGAGCCATGTAAAATGTGTCAAAGACATTATCATTAGTCAGATTATGGTTTCCATAACTATTGAAGTCCATCATCTCCAACAGCTCTTGCAAAGTAATTTTCGCCATTGTAAATATTTTCCCATTTGTCCCAAATGGCTAATGTATGTGTGCTGGAGCCGCATAAACATTGCTTTAGTGATCATGTTTGGGTTTGTGAGCCTGATTCTGTCTGCTTCAGCAATGTTGCTAAGCCAATAATGAAGCCTTTGAATTTAAGACTGAGTACTCAAGTGCAGTGACTAGGGCTTCTCTGCTACACGTAATTTTTTTTAAATTTAAAAATGATTTACAGGATTGTTCATCTGTAAATCTCCATACCTTCAGCATTAAAATGGTTCTGGAAATGGTCTAACATTCAGACCTATCATATGACTGTATACTTTTGTAACTCCCATAATGCGTAATCATTTTTTTTATTTGTTTCAGATTTTTCCCCATTTTCTCCCAATTTAGTAGCCAATTGAACCCCTATTCTAATTCAATTCCCCCCCATGTAGCAACCGCTAGAGAATCACCGCTACACAACCCCGTCAGCCGGCGGTAGGACGGGAGGACGCTGCTCCCACAGGGCGCTGGCCATGCTCCGATCTGGCAGGACCGGGGCGCGAACCCCGATCCTCGGAGCACAACCGCACCGACTGAAAGTCGGCGCTTTTACCGCTGTACTACCGCGACGGCCAATGCGTAATCATTTTAACATGATTCTAATACAGTTTCAGTAATACGGTTCCCCCCACCTCAGACCAACATTACTGAGCTGTGCTGACTAACAAAAGCAGCCGTTCACACCTGTAGAAGTCGATGCTCATAATTTTCTGAGGGGAACCCCTGCGGTCGCCCACCTCCCCTGCCACCACGATGCCATTGTCCTCGGTCACGACTCCGGCACAGATGCAGCCCTGCGGCTCTCCACGGCAGGGGGAGGCGATGAAGTACGTGCGGCCGGTGGAGGGGGCGTAGCAGAAGCTGTGAGCGGCGTAGGCGGGCCGCTGAGCCGCCCGGACGCCCTTGCCGTCGCTGCCGAGGCAGAGCAGCAGGCGGGTGGTCTCCATGCCGTAGCGGAGCGGCGGCCGGGGCGGGGCGGCGCGGGCCACGCGGGACGACTGCAGCACCACGTCGATCATGTTGAAGCACTCGGAGTTGCAGAGCAGAGCGGTGTTCCTCCGCCGCGCCTGCCGGAGGAAGGCGGGGTCCACCAGGGCCAGGCGCACGCGCTGCAGCAGCTCGGGGGCGTGGCCCGCGCGCCCCGCCCGCCGGTGATCCACCCAGCGCAGCACCACCTCCAGGACGCTCTCCTCGCACGACACGTTGAGGTCGTCGGAGCCGATGAGCGCCGTCAGCTGGTGACACTCCAGCTCCAGCACCTCCTGGTTCAGGCAGACCTCGGCAAAGTGTCGGCACAGGTAGCGCTGGGCCTGCACCGCCAAATCATCAGCGCCCAGGTCTCGTGCATAGAAGTACAGGCCCAGGCAGTTGGATGGGTCCATGTTGTCTATCATGTGCCTCTGACACAGCTGGGAGACCTTGTCGATCTGCAGAAGGAAGGCGGTGAGGTAGACGCCCTGCACATTGGTGTTGGAGAGCGGCAGCTCAGAGCGGTACATGTAGTCGATGATGAGGCCCAGGCTGTCGGCTGCGGTGTCCTGCAGCGGCACCTCCCTGCTGTGACACTCTCGAAGGCCGCAGGTGAACATGGCCCTGAAGTAAGGACTGAAGGCAGACAGTACAACCCGGTGACAGGGGAACCGCACCCCCTCTGCCACCAGTACCACGTCTGTCAGCTCATCCGTCTCACGCATCATTTGCAGCTGCTCCAACAGTGCCATACTGTGTTTGGCTTTGCACTCCATGGTTTATGGGTGAAGCAAAATATATCAAAGCAAGAAGCTAAAAAAGCTAATATATATATATTTATATAAAACAGATTAACCCATAACCAGCAGTATCACCACATTCTGTAAATGGGGGTGGAATTCCTCCTCGAGAAAGGAGCAAAAATACTTGTCAGTTTTCTGACTGGTTAGACGATACATCCAGTGGAAATTGAAAAACGCCATCACCTTCAGGTGTTAGTGAAAGTTAGGCAACGTTGTATACTGCGTCCAAAATGTGAAATTCCACTGTAGATGAACAACAAAATTATGCGCATGCACACAGCACACTACAGTACCAGGCTTCCGTTGCCGTTCAAAATCCGACCGTTTTTCGCTTCAGAAGGCGAAGCAGGAGATTGGTCCTCTCGATTATTTGTTATTATGTGCTCCTTATATTGACTCCTATTCGCAATTTGTGCTCTCCAAAAACCCGCGCCTGTCTGCAAAACAGTTTAAAATAGACTTGGTAAACACGTGTCCCGTGCAAAGTGGGTCAGTCTCAATGCCCTGCACTCTAGAAACAGATGGCAGAAATATTTTGGCTGAGACCAATAACCTTTGGCGAGGAAAGATCATCCTGCGTTTTTGGAAATTAGAATAAACGTAAGGAGCCATATTTCCACCTCATAAACTACACAAGAATTGCGCACACCTGAGTGCAGATAGACTACATTTTGTGCTTCCGGTACCATTTCTCAGTTGAGTAATTTCATGGTGGAAATGCATTTCTCTGAAGCTACGGGTTGTTTCGTTGCTAAATAATATCGAATTTCCAAGATAAGCCTCCCTTTCTTACTTATTACTTTCCCTTTTACTTTTTCAAAACCCCACGAAACGTCTTACTTTTACGGTAATGCACAACTTTAAAAGGGAAACTATATGGGAATTAGGAACCAAAGGTATTACGTAAACAATGCTCAGCCAGGAGCCGAAAAACCTATTGATGAAATAGGCTATAGATCAAATCTATAAATCTCGCTGTGCTTATTGCGCACAAGCGTGGCGTAGCCTTTAGGAGACACCTAGTGTTCGGATATGGAAGTCGAGATGGAATGTTCATTGCAGAAATAGTCATGGCCTGCGTTCTTTAATGTAGATTGAATGATGTAACAATATTTATCCACAGTTATATTGTACAGCTATAAGGACAAATCATATTTCTGAGAGATATCAATATTATCTCAGATATCAGGAGAAATGAACAATATGTCTACGAAAACAAAGATAAAGACGTGTCGAGACAATTGAACAGGAACATCACTAATGAACGCATAAAACATGGTCGCACGTCATCAGTATAACTTGTACGATGTATTGGCGATGCTGCCGTAAAGCGAGGTCAGCATCGCGTGTGGAATGTGTGTGTGTGTGTGTTTGTATCTGATCTTCCTTTGAGCATCGAATCATTGGCCTGTATATTGTGTATACTGTCTGCATATCTCACAAGTCTCACATATCTCGCATTGTGCTGTTATGGATTTGCATGCGGGTTTGTTGTGCTCTGGCTATGAACACACAGTATATCATGTATCTTTGTAATGGGCACACGTTGTACTATTTTTTCATAACCAGGAGTTGGCTGACAGAATGACGGAACTTTGGGGGTGGCAACCAGGACTCTTATTCTGATATTCTCACAATAATTAAACTCAGGCCACTGTGGAGAATATGAGGGGTCACCCCTACTCTTAATGTAAACGATAAACCACAGCTTGCCCTCATCCCAACATATTAACTGGGCAGGAGGAACCAGGAGGAGTGTCCAGCACCCAGAACTGACTCATGCCAGAGATGTGCCTACTGAGCTCCGTTGAGCTTTTGGAAAGAAAAGCAACCCATAGTGATAAAACCCACAAACGGAAAAATCATTAGGTTACATAATTCCAAAGTCTCATCCACTCGACACAAACAGGAGTTTAAGTTTATGTGTAAATCATTGACTTAACCGTGACTATAAGCATGTATTTTTGTGTTGGATGATTTGGTAAGGTGGTCAATGCGTGAAAATAGATAATGATTCAAATTAATAGAATATATGGAATGTATTACATATTGAGCTGAGAGCATCAGACATATAGGAAAACATGGCATCATTATGACGGTCTAGAAACCTTTAGAAATGTGCCTCAGATAAATTCTTCAATAAAGCATACACGCATTGTATTAAAACATATCAGGGCACCGGGCACTGTTGATACATAGTGAATAAAGGATAGATAGTAGAATTTTATAATTGAAAATGAATGGACAAATTACGTCTACACCAGAAGGAAGTAAAGTGGCTTTAGGCTGTTACAACATACTGTGAATGTTACTGAAATACACCAAAAACATGGACAACCATGTTTTAAAATTAAGATCTTCAGACTTTAAGAAGACTTAAGATTAAGTTCTTCAGACTTTAACCAGTTTTTTGTGTAACCTGATATTTATGATTTTTTAAATGTATGATCATTTGTGATGATCAGTTCAGTCAGGCCACTGTTGTTCAAATAACTTTATTGACATTATGAAACAATACATTTTAGGTTTGGCGGTATGGTTCTGTTCACCAAGCCCTCCCGCCTATCCACGCGAGCAAGCATGGGTATGGCGGCGAGGGCAGCTGCACAACCCCCATTAGGGTTATGCTAGAACAGAACCGCAGCACTGAGAATGGTTTTGACAGAATCCATTCAGTCAGTTATATGTATATATATATAAATGGCACTTTTAAGTGTCATTATCACAAGAATTTACAAGGAACCGGGCCTGAAACCCCGTAGAGCATGCCTAAGGCGACGGTGGCAAGGAAAAACTCCCTGCTGTTAGCAGGAAGAAACCTTGGGCAGAACCTGACTCTGAGGGGGAAGTCCATCCGCCGCTGACTGGCACCGGTTACTAAATGCTGATTACAGAATAGAAATTTGTAGACAGAACATATGAAAATGTCAATGTATAAGGAGCCGGTGAGGAAGACTGATTGAAGCCCGGCAGGTGCATCATAGCTGGGTACATGCATGGAGCTGGAGCCGACCGTCTGCTTCTGGAGAACGATGTTTGTTGATCTATAGCTATCGCTCCGGCGGATGCCGAAGCAGGAAGGAAAGAGGAAAAGAAATCAGTAGGCACTCGAAAATGTTAGTGATTCATGCAGGAGCGATATAGGCTAGGTGTATGTGCGCAATGGGAAACTGAAGAGGATGGAGCTGGGGTGGAGGGGGGGGGGTTTTGTGTGCAGCGGGTGTGCTGGCAGGGGATCCACCATGGTAGGGCGAGGCGGTTAAATAGACCGCCTTGTTATGTGAATGGACTGATGGGTGAATCGTCACTACTCAGCTGAGCTGTCAGCTGATTAACTATGGCCGGGTTTCACTCTCGTGACCTGCCTGAACTGACGCTATGCTCGATTTCAGTCAGGCCACTGTTGTTCAAATAACTTTATTGACATTATGAAACAATACATTTTAGGTTTGGCGGTATGGTTCTGTTCACCAAGCCCTCCCGCCTATCCACGCGAGCAAGCATGGGTATGGCGGCGAGGGCAGCTGCACAACCCCAAAAACAACCATACGCCAAGTGCTGCCAGCATGTGCACACGTGATGACCGTGCAACGACCCCTCGCCTTGGAGAAAGCCGATCTGTCCATCTGCTCAAGGATCCCCCAATACCACAACGATCAATGTCATGTGCACCAACGCCTGTTGGACTCCCCCGTGCGCCAAACGGAGTGCTGACCAACCCCATGAAATCCATGTGTAGTGGTGAAGAACAATGTGTGACCTTCTGGCTACCGATGAAACCATACTGTCCTTCAGCACAAGGTCCTTCTAACGTAACATGGATCAGTGGCTATGTGCACCAACGCCCGTTGGACTCCCCTGTGCCAGATGCAGTGCAAAATAACCCCAGGAAGTTCTACGTGTAGTGATAAAGAACGATGTGTGACCTCTGGCTACCGATGAAGTCATGCTGTCCTTCAGCACGAGGTCCTTTAACGTTACATGGATCAGTGGCTAAGTGTACCAACGCTTGTTGGACTCCCCCGTGTGCCAGAGTATAGTATGACTAACCCCAAGAAGTTTATGTGCAGTGATAAAGAACAATGTGTGACCTTCCAGCTACCGATGAAGCCATCCTGTCCTTCAGCACAAGGTCCTTTAACGTTACATGGATCAGTGGCTAAGTGTACCAACGCTTGTTGGACTCCCCCGTGTGCCAGAGTATAGTATGACTAACCCCAAGAAGTTTATGTGCAGTGATAAAGAACAATGTGTGACCTTCCGGCTACCGATGAAGCCATCCTGTCCTTCAGCTCGAGGCCTTTTAAACGTTACATGGATCAGTAGCTATGCGTACCAACGCATGTTGGACTTCTCCTGGGAGCCAGACATTGGATTACCCAGGGAAATTCTATGTGTAGTGGTGAATAACAATGTGTGACCTTTCAGCTACCGATGTAGCCATCCTGTCCTTCAACCCAAGGCCCCTTAACATTTACGTGGATCAGTGGCTTTGTGTACCAACGCCTGTTGGACTTCCATGGGAGCAAAACTAATCAGGGGAGTTCTAAGTGTAGTGATAAAAATTGTGTGACCTACCGCTCTCGGTCCTTCAAAATTACGTGGATCAGTGGCTATGTGTACCAACGCCTGTTGGACTTCCATGGGAGCAAAACTAATCAGGGGAGTTATATGTGTAGTGATGAAAAACTGTGTGACCTTCCAGCTCTCGGTCTTCTAACATTACGTGGATCAGTGGCTATGTGTACCAACGCCTGTTGGACTTCCATGGGAGCAAAACTAATCAGGGGAGTTCTATGTGTAGTGATGAAGGACTATGTGTGACCTTTCGGCTACGGATGAAGCCGGCATGCCTATGGGAGAAGCTCTTCATCCCTTCCGGTCACTGCCAATTAATATCATACCAACGCCTGTTGGTCTTCTCCCTAACGGTCATGGAGGATGCTGTGCGTAATATTGGCTTCATGGCACCCGTATGCCTAGGGCCATTCTAACTACTGAAGTTGTATTTGTAGTATATGTATATGTACCAACCACCTAAAAGTTGTGTGAACTTTTCGGCTACGGATGAAGCCTGCATGCTTATGGGGAGAAGCTCTTCGTCCCTCAGGTCAATGCCAATTAATACCATACCAACGCCTGTTGGTCTTCTCCCTGACGTCAGGGAGGATGCTGTGCGTAACATTGGCTTCATGGCGCCCGTATGCCTAGGGCCATTCGAACTACTGGAGTTGTATTTGTAGTATATGTATATGTACCAACCACCTAAAAGTTATGTGAACTTTTCGGCTACGGATGAAGCCTGCATGCTTATGGGGAGAGCTCTTCGTCCCTCAGGTCAATGCCAATTAATACCATACCAACGCCTGTTGGTCTTCTCCCTGACGTCAGGGAGGATGCTGTGCGTAACATTGGCTTCATGGCGCCCGTATGCCTAGGGCCATTCGAACTACTGGAGTTGTATTTGTAGTATATGTATATGTACCAACCACCTAAAAGCTATGCGTGACCTTTCGGCTACTGATGAAGCCGGCATGCTTATGGGGAGAAGCTCTTCATCCCTCAGGTCAAATGCCAATTAATACCATACCAACGCCTGTTGGTCTTCTCCCTGACGTTAGGGAGGATGCTGTGCGTAACATTGGCTTCATGGCGCCCGTATGCCTAGGGCCATTCGAACTACTGGAGTTGTATTTGTAGTATATGTATATGTACCAACCACCTAAAAGCTATGCGTGACCTTTCGGCTACTGATGAAGCCGGCATGCTTATGGGGAGAAGCTCTTCATCCCTCAGGTCAAATGCCAATTAATACCATACCAACGCCTGTTGGTCTTCTCCCTGACGTCAGGGAGGATGCTGTGCGTAACATTGGCTTCATGGCGCCCGTATGCCTAGGGCCATTCTAACTACTGAAGTTGTATTGTAGTATATGCAAGAACAGCGCGAAGCGTGAATTTTTCATAACGCAAGTCCAAATCCAATTATGCATAACGCAATCCAGTCCAGGCGTCTACTAGCCTATTGATGAAAGGGACAGACGAGCATCCTTTGTTAATGATGTTGACGGTGGCTTGGTTGTCGCAATAGGCCAAAATTTGTTTCCTTGGCCAGCTGTTCCCATAGGATGCAAGCAACGATGATTGGGTATAGTTCGAGCAAAGCTATAAATTGAATATTGCGAGGCAGAGTTTGCAGCTCTTTAGGCCATGTTTCTGCAACCATAGTATTATAAACCCCCAAAAGCAATAGAAAGCGCTGCGTCGGTAAAGAATTTAAAAGTAACTGATGTTTCGACGTAGTCGTTATGAAAACGCAAGGCTTTAATCCAAGTGCGAATCTTCCAGCCCCGAAATTGGACCTCTTGCTCCGCCTACCCACTTGCTATAAGTTTAAAATCCATGAAAATCAACCATGCGTCGAGAGCATCATGTTGCATAATTAATTGAATTTTGCATCGCAAACGTTAAACGGTCTGAAATTGATGATTTAATAGCAACTCACCTTTATTAATAGCTACCAGACATCATTTATTAATGCTTTTTATACATTACATTCATTTATACCACGGCATTGTTGAATACTCGATTCTGATGGGGTCAATACATATTCCAAGGTTGTGCATTTATTTTCACCACTGCCTTTTAACGGTGTGTCTTTCGTCCCGCTCGTGTCTCGCTTGCTTTCAACTTGGCTATAAGCTAATTCTCGCAAGCATCACATTCGAACCTATGCTGTCCTTTAGTCCCCAGTTGTATTAAGAAAATTATGCATGTTTGGAAAATTCAAACATGAACACACTTATACGACCGAAAAACACTTCCGGTTTCGATATTTTACTTCCAACGGTCAAAATAACTTTGGTCTAGCACTCCGCAAAAACGGGACGCACATCACTGGTTCTTTGCAGAGTGAAATGATTACACGTGTCACATACTGACTGATCTACGGTATTCGGGTTTCTGTAGTTTTCGCGAAAATCAATGTTATTCTTTCGTCCCGTGTTTCTTTCGTCCCGGTTCTCCCCTAGTAGTATCCACAAAAACTACACGCGTAATGTTGCAATGTGAATTAGGGTTGTCTGCAATCAGTAGTATGCTAGGGTAAAATAGCCTACAAATCCCTGGCAATGATATAATTTAGCCGTAATAATGATGAATAGGCTACAACACTTAAATTCAACCTGAAAACTATTAGCTAGGTATCCGAGTAGGCTACGCAGATGCAGTAGGCTAGGCCTACAAGCGCAATTATGTCCCGATAAATTAAAATACCATGCAGGATACAGATCGGCCAACGCAATAACGTGCAAGATATAGAATGTATAATTACATACCAGGTTAACGGTAGGCCTAGTCTTCACATCATTACCGATTACACACGCAGAACTAGTTACGATAATAGTTGGAGCAGCAGTGCGTTAGGACGTGAACTATGTAGACTAATCATTTGTCGCATTTGTTTATTTATTCATTTTCTCCCCACTTACGTAACGTTATCAGCCTCCGTGAACGGCCACGAACCTCTCGTATCAGAAGCCAGCTCAATGATTAGCCTAGTCGGACCGCATCCACGAAATATCAGATCTTTTTTGGTCTCTCACTTCCAGAACGAGGCAGCGAGTATACGAACATGACCAACCAATATTCCGGGGCAGGGTGTATGCTTACCGTTTAGGTTAGCCCAAGGATCATATAAAGGTTACCGTGCGTTTTATGCCTCTGAAGCCAATATAGTCTGTTAATGTCAGCTAGCAATCCTGTTGGAAGGTTTCGAATACGAGCAATAAGGTCCGGGTTACACGACAAGACACACGCTTTAAATAGCCAGCTTACGCAACGTGAATATAGCCCTTCCTTGTCCGGGAAATGTTATTTGAATATCGCCAGTTTCCATAGCGGACCATAAGCTTAAACGATACTTGCAGTCACTTAGCTTTAGCAACAAATTCAGGAATCCTATTCGTTTTCGCTGACAGTGTGCAGTCATGCATGCAGGGAAGCAGGTTTGGAATAACCGAATGTTATTTGAATATATCGCCCTTTTCTTTTGTCTAACAGACCATAAAACTTAAGAATACAGAGCTTGACATCACTTAGCTTTTACGTAGAATTTTGCAGGATTCCGATTCTTTTCCCCCGGCGTGTAGTAGAACAAGCAGGATGTGCAGCGTAGAAGATGGTTTTGTGTGCAGCGGGTGTGCTGGCAGGGGATCCACCATGGTAGGGCGAGGCGGTTAAATAGACCGCCTTGTTATGTGAATGGACTGATGGGTGAATCGTCACTACTCAGCTGAGCTGTCAGCTGATTAACTATGGCCGGGTTTCACTCTCGTGACCTGCCTGAACTGACGCTATGCTCGATATGGTTGAGTAGTGAGTTTTCTTCCAGCTATCAAGTTATTTCTAAACCACTGATGTTCTAGAATTTCAAAGAGAAAGCCAGTCAAGGGTATCAAATGCATTCTGTGAATGCAAGGACTCAACTACAGTTTTGTTTTTCAGTGAGATAGATTAGCTAAGTTGAGGCTATTGTACAGTGCCTACCACTGATAATGTCACTTTTGTCGATATACGTAGATAGATGAATTGGGATTTAACCAATTCCAGTCTTTGTGCTATAGTTTTGTAGCTTGTCTTTATGCTGCTGGCAAATTATTTTTTGCGTTAGTAATTATTATTATTTTTCTGTATGAATAATTTGAACAGTGATGAAGTGGTATAAGAATTTAGAGGTTGAGATGTTTTTACTCAACATGTGGAACAATAATGGTGATAACATAGCTCAGAATGTTTTATAGAACTTTAGCTGCTTATCCATTATGATCAGGTTGGTGAAGTTCATTGAGAGTGAATATAAGGTTAATAGCTGAGGCTTCTCCATTTGAGAAGGCAATGAGGATCTTGTTGCTTGATCAATATTTAATTATTTGGGTCCCAGAGCATGAACAGATGAAAGTTGAAGGGCCTGAATGAATGTTTATTCCTGTAGAATGTGTTATTTTTTCAGATATTTGGCAAGCAATTGTCCAGCTAATAATACATTTTAATAATATCAAAATAGTAATCATCATCGAATAATAAATTGTGTTTTTCCAGCCGGTTTTTTCCATTTTTAGACTCTGTGATTAATTAACTTAATGTTTGTCATCATTTTAGGATGGATGGATCTGTTGTAATACACTTTCACCTTTTTATTTGTTCTGCAATGAATGTTTGTTCATCCCAGTATTTATTTATTTATTTATTAATGGGTCATTATATTTTATTATTTTACTTTTATTTTTACATTATATGACTTGGCCATAGGATTTTATTACCTTACTGGTCTCCCTCAGAGTGAAGAGACAGCAATCAGAGGTGTTTTTACCTCTAAGAATATCTCTATTCTCTCCAACTGAACATAGAGTTCCTGATAATAAAAAAAACAATTTTATGCCACTTATCCCATTAACATCCAAAATCTGCCACTCACACTTCATGCAGGTGTGACATCACTTGCTTCAATGTTCTTTCCAAAAGCAACTTATATTGTGAGAGAACACAAGTCCATTCCACCTTATTTATATAAGCAATAGTGCCAGACTGGCTAATAAAATTCCCAGACCAGTGAGCGTATATGCAACTAACACAGTAAACCAAGAACCAAAATATGAATCCTTAATACATAGATTACATCCACAACAAGCCCTAAAACAAGAATAAAAACATAAAACCATTAAAACACAAAAGACAGGAGTGGTAGGGGTCGGGATGGGAGGTGAGCCAACGTGCAGTCTTGAAGATGTGGGTCTTCAGTCTCCATCAGAAGATGCCCAATGGTTCTGCTGTCACGCCCACCATACCATGTGTATTACATTGTTTATCTCCTTCCTAGCATGCTCGTGGATAACTATAGGGAGATAAGTACTGGTACAGAGTGCAAAAGGCAGTACTGTGCATGGCACAAAGGTAATTTATTCTACCACTGTACTATCTGTAAACAATCACCTGTGCCAAGTTTGACAGTGAAGATAGGACCTGAAACTTGTCTGCTGGTTCTATGGCGTTGACCGATGCAGAAACCTGCAAGAGTTGGCTGCGAACACAGCATTCATGTTGCAATTAGCGAGCGTCTCTATTATGGTTACGCCTATGGGGAACTCCGGTGTTATCGTGAGTTCAACCGCACAATGGACCAAATACAGTCGCTCTTTTGAACTGAGAGCTCCTTTCGCACCAACAATAAATGTACATGGAATGCAAGCCATAGGGCCATGTTGAAGCCTGATGGTTAATTCTGCAGTCAAGCCAACCTAAGCGTGTGAAGTATAGCCTTTGAACACTAATGTCCCTCTCACTTTCTGTGTATTATTTACACGGTAAGCTAATACCACAGGGCACTGAGGAGGTAACAGGAGCTGCACGCTTGATTTCGTTGGACCTTTGTAGCATGGTCAGGCCTAAGCTGCATAACGTATATAAACATGTGACTTTGTATAGGTGCTGACACATGCTGGTAAAGATACAGACGATATCCCGTTATTCCAATAAACAGTGGTGAAAACCACAACAAATTAGTTTACAATGTAGGATCCTCCCTACATTTCTTAATGCAATGTACTTCTATGAATGTTTTAACTTCAGTGTGTCTATGCATATGTATTTCATATAGCCTATACTTCACTACAGTCTGTGCATATCAATAGGTTCTTTAAAATGACCCAAATGATACTGGGTAAATTAAATGATTCTCTGAATGTAAGTATTTTCTCTGAATGTTTCTCACTGGCCTAATGAGTTTGTAGCAAAACCCCGCAAAGTAAAAGGAGTCCCTTTCCACAAGATGGTGAAAAGCAGTTGTAAGGGGCCTGCCAAATGTTTGCTTGGTCATGCACAGAATATGTTTAATAAAATAACGTCAGATTTTTCTCATAAATTGTTGTGTCATAGCTTGGTTGCCCTAACACCCTAAAGTATATTTAATTGAGTGTAAGGTAAATGAATAATGAAGTAAATGATGAATTACAAAGCAAAATAAAAAGCTAGAATTTAATAAAAGTACTGTAATACTGTAATTCTCCTGAAAAATAACTGCCATTTGTGTGCCAGTGAGGTGAAATATTGCTGAAGCTAAGCCGAGAAGGAGGGACGTGAACCTTTGCATCCTGGCAACCACCTGTAAACCATTGTCTGGCTCCGTCTTTTTAATCAGGACCGGGCGGTTGTCTTTGGCTGCGGGCCCTGGCCTTTCACGGCTTACTGACCTCACAGTGGAGTGTGTATGACAACGCTGGTGAACATTCCCACTTTCATGCATAATGTGGTTACCTATTTTTGTAGTTTCATCAGTCCCAAAGGAGCATTGGTACAGTACCGATACCACAGTCTGTGGGCCAAGACTGTAACTTTGATTCAGTAAACATTTGCCATTCCTGGCATAAACAAATATCTCTTAAGCTTGCAGGAGTCAATGTTCACTAGCTGCCTGGAAGGAACTAGTATCTTAATTTTAGCCATTTTAATGACATCAGGGAGCTGCAGTATGCATTTATAATGTTTATTTTACTCCATTGCTCAGTAGTTTGTAAGGGAGCAATAGTAGGTGACCAGGCAACAAAGAATAATATGTCTGACACTGGGAATGAAGAAAACACAGCGAAAACATTATAGCTCCCAATTATAATCAGCAGTCTGTGAAAGTTTTAGAACATAGTTGTTCCTATTGATGAGATATGTATGTCCTCTTTGGTGTGGATTTGAATGGCTTATTTTGTTTGCTTATTGCTTATTGCCTAACTAACATCTTACCTGGGTAATGTTTTTATTCAGTCAGGCAATTGATTAAACATCCTCACATTGTTGTGAACAAAATGTTCCATCCAGAACTGATAAATATCATAAACCAAGCCAGCTGTGCAAGTTTGTGAACCAGGAACTTTGCAGTCATTCAGTGGCATGGCAAAATAATGACAATAAAATATAAAGTGTCACTAATAAGGGCCTCCCTCATGTCAGTAAAATAATGTCGTGCCTCACTCCTTCAGCTTTGATTGGGGGTAATTTGGCCATAGCCTTCCCTTGTGACAATGGCTTAGAACAGGTTAAATTGTCTTTTTCTCCAGGCTTCATAATCCCTCCCCACCTTTTCCTGCAAGTGTTTACAGACTTATGGCAGCTGTAATGTTCCCATGGTTAATCATCGGGAGACCAGGTGCCCCCCCCACCCCACCCCACCCCCACCCTTTGCATGATGTATAAATGGAACTAGAGGGGGGGGGGGGGGTCTTCTTGCTAAGGACCATAGCATACTGACACATGTCTCCAAACAGGATATAAGTCAAGGCACTGCGTTTCAGACAGATTGGTTGTAGACTTTGTATCTTCTTTCCTGATAACCTAAGGCTCCTAGCTGAATCAAAAGTGTTTTGTGTTTGGGACAAACTCAAGATAAACTGTCTTCTTTGGTGTGATAGACCAATTTGCACATACGCTTATGTTCTGGAAGGAGTTTATGTTTCCCAAGCTCTCCCAGTTTTAACCACAAGGATCTTTTTCCCTACGTGAACGGACACAATTTGTTTTCTGCGGGTAATTATTAGCAGAGAATTATCCAGACAGACAAGGCAGCTTGTTGCTTTTGCTATGACAGCAGAGGACAGACAAACAGGTGGAGGGATGTTCAATCCAGCCAGTGAGGGCATGAGGCGAAGGGGAGCAGGGTACATTGTGGAGAGGGACGTCCTGGATGAGCACAGCCTCGAGGAGCTGGCTCGAAAGCGGCTACATTCACACAAACCCCACCTGGCGGACCGCCTCAAAGACTCACTGAGGTAGGAGAGATGGGTCCTGTGAGGACAGAGGAGAGGATGGAGGCATGCAGGGTGGCTATGAAATAATTACATCGTATTATTACATTATTTTATATTCTTGTATATGTGTTCCTGTGCCAGCAATATGTACATTATAAGTAGTGTCAATGCTGACTGCAACATTGACATTCAATAGTGTCCTGGTACTCATTTTGTGGTTCAATTTGAAATGAGTATGGCCCTATGGAAATTGATTGGAGAAACATGTGAGGGGTTTAAGGCCAGGGTTTTCTGTGAAGCGTATTGTGACAATTGTTTGTGAAAAGTGCTATAAATGCATTTTGATTCAATATTTAGATTTGAACGAAGGAGTGTACAAACTTCAGCTGCAGTGCTTCTTGATGAATGTACTGGTGGGAAAGTGGGGCACAAAAGGCAGAATGAGTGACTCCAGATTAGTCTGAAAAATGTGTTTTAAATGTGTGTATGTAGTTGGGAAATGACCGACACAGCTCTGCTCCCTTTTGCTAGCCAGAATCTTCCAAGCCAGAGTGGATGCGTATACGTATATTAAATTAGGTTTATAGCCTACGTGCTTCTTGTGTTTTAATGTGTTGAATGGCTAATTGCTATTCCACTGCACCAACTTAGAGACAGAAACGTGTGTTTTACAATGGCTAACAGACACGCTTGTGTAGCCTTGCGACTCCATGAGCCTTGATGAACTGTGAACAAAGTTCACATTTCTCTAGACTGGGGGCCTTGATGTCGTCATAAACACGCCATTGTAAAACTTTGTAAGGCAGATAAAAAATGCACAAAAAGAAACACTGGAAGTGTGTGACTCCGGTGCCTTACATTTCCGTGCAGTGCTTCTTCATGAATCACTGCAGCACTCATGCTGTTGCATAACTTTGAGCTTCATTGGTGCTCTAGAGGGTACTATGGATTATTCTGAGACAAATCATAGACATTTGATATACAATGCCCTCCACAATTATTGGCACCCCTGGTAAAGATGATTAAAAAGGGTTATAAACAATTCACCTTTTGGTGATTTAGTTTAATCTCACACTGAACAAATGAGAAAAATTCACCCTTTAATTGAAGTAAATTTATTCTGAGAAAAAAGAAACAAAACCACGTGTGCCACAATTATTGGCACCCCTAGAACTTCTTATGAACAAAATATAACTGAAGCATTTTTCCATTTATATTTTACTTTTTAAAGTTGATCTGAGTGTTTAAGAACTTTCAAGCAGTAATCCATCTTCCTGTTTCACTGGGGTATAAATATGAGGTGACACAGAGGCCATATGCCCTTATTCATACATCAACATGGGAAAGATAAGAGAACACACAAATCAAATGAGGGAAAAGTGTGTTGAGCTTCATAAGTCAGGAAATGGGTATAAAAAAATAGCTACTCACCTGAAAATGCCCATATCTGCCATTAGGGCAATACTTAAAAAAGTTTATTTTTAGTTTATTTAGGACCTGGAAGTTTATTTTGCCCCCACGCACAGTGAGGAGGATGGTAAGAGAGGCAGAAAAATCCCCAAAGATCACTGTTGGAGAATTACAGAGGAAAGTAGCATCTTGGGGTCATCAAGTCTCCAAAACTACCATTAGACGTCACCTCCATGCCAACAAATTATTTGGAAGGCATGCCAGAAAAAAGCCTTTCCTGTCATTTCACCAGAAACGTAAGCGTCTGGAGTTTGCGAAACGCTACTGGAACTTTGACTGGAATCGTGTTCTATGGTCAGATGAGACGAAAATTTAGCTTTTCGGCAACCAACAGGTGGCTATACCGAAAATAACCTGATCCCCACTGTTAAGTATGGTGTAGTTTATGTGATGTTGTGGGGCTGTTTTTGCCCAGGGAACCTTGTTAGGGTACATGGCATCATGAACTCCATGAAATACCAGGACATTTTAAATCTGAATCTGGCTGCCTCTGCCAGGAAACTAAAACTGGGTCGTCGTTGGATCTTCCAGCAGGACAATGATCCAAAACATATGTCCAAATCAACAAAAAAATGGTTAACTGAACACAAAATCAAGCTTCTGCCATGGACATCTCAGTCCCCTGACCTAAACCCCATTGAAAACCTGTGGGCTGAGCTGAAGAGGAGAGTGCACAAGAGAGGACCTAGGACTCTGGATGATCTGGAGAGATTCTGTAAAGAGGAATGGTCTCAGATTCCTTGCTCTGTATTCTCCAACCTTATTAGATGTTACGGGAGAAGACTCAGTGCTGTTTTATTGGAGGGAGGTTGTACAAAGTATTAAATGCAGGAGTGCCAATAATTGTGGCACACATGGTTTTGTTAAAAATAATCATTTCTTGATGGGGGATTTTTTTTTCTCAGAATAAATTTACTTCAATTAAAGGTTGGATTTTTCCCATTTTTTCAGTGTGAGATTAAACTAATTCATCAAACGGTGAATGTTTTATAACCCATTTTACTCATCTTTACCAGGGGTGCCAATAATAGTGCAGGGCACTGTATCTGAATTGATCCAGTTCAGGCACGGCAATGCATTTTCAATAAAGGAAGTATCCAGAAATAGCATGTAGCAATATGGGGATGTACAAGGCTAATCTATAATTACCGGATAGAGCAGATAGAGGCAAACTGTTACCCTGGATAACCCAAGGTCCACTTGACATTCTTTGAATTCCTTTGTCATTGAGAGACACAGAATTACCAATGTTTCTGCCACCCTCTGCAAAGTGCCTCTGGCTGTAGGAGGAACTGCAGCAATGGATGTTTGCAATTTGAATGCACTCTCTCTTCCATCTTGAATAAATGTGTTTTACAGACGCAATGTGTAGCCTTGCTGTGTAGCCTTGGTTGGTGTCCTCAAAAATATGAACAAATGCATATTTCACTCACTTTAATGATTTTTTTTTTTTTTTTTCCAATTACATTTTCCAGGAGGATTTTGATTATGACGTTTGTGGCTTGAATCATTTGTGTAAATATATTTCATTTAATATTTTCCAATTTAACTCTATGGAAAAATAAGTCAGGAGAAACAACCCTTCAAGTGATCCATCCATATCTACTGCATATCTAGCAGCAGAGTGTTTGAGGCTTGTTTGATACTGCAGACCCTTGATGACTTACAACCATTTAGCCAACCGTGGGTTCCATACTATTCCCGTGTAATTTACAGCTAAATCTAGTCCCACCTCCCAATTCCCATAGAGATCCATTCAAATGCAGAGAGGTTATATTATCGCCTGTAAGAGTACCTGAAAATAAGGTATCAAGAGTCTTTTGATATCCTTTTATACCCAGTTGTGATAGCATCATCTGTTTACCTGTGGAATGTTCCAAACAGGTGTTTTTTGAACTTCCCATTTTTTTTTTTTCCTTGTCCCAACTTTTTTGGAATGTGTTACAGGCATAAAATTCGGAATTAGCGTATATTAACAAAAATCTATAAAGTTGATAAGCTAAAACATTAAATATCTTTTCTTTGTGCTGTTTTCAATAAATTTATGTAAAAAATAATTTACAAATCACTGCTTTCTGCTTTTATGTGCATTTTACTTACTGTCCCAACTTTTTTGGAATTGGGGTGTATTTACGTTTCTATTTATGCACATCTCATATTTAATATGCACATCTCATATTTAATATGTCTCTTACTATGTTTTGGGTCATTGATTTTTGCCTTTCTTTAGATTTGGGGGAATATCCCTTGATGGTTCCGCACTGGACAAGTGGATTTGCAGCAGGAGCATACACATACACAGATCTGTTAATACAGCACATGAAAAAAGACGTAAACAATAATCACCCCCACCCCAGGGCAGGACACTCTGCTGAAGAGGGATGGAGGAGTAGAAAAGAAAATAGAGAAAACAGGGGTCAGCTGTCTTACCGTCACCCTGCTGCTGTCTGCTTTCTTTCTGCTTTTGCCAATTTCTGACTCAATTCAGTTCAATTCACTTCAATTCCATTTTCTTTGTATAGTTCTTTTTTTATAGAGGTACTAGCACAAAGGTGCTTTACGGAAAAACAGGAAATAGAAACAATTAAGCGAGACCAGGCCCGAACCCCCAAAAAGCCAACAAGTGAGGTAAAAACTCAGGAGGAACCCAGGTATAGAGGGGGGCCCATGGCTCCCCAGTGTCTGTAGTCAAAGACAAGCTAAATGGTAACAATAGAGAGGTAATGGGGAATCTGACCCCCTCCCTCTCTCTCCTCCTGACTCCCTCTCAGACACACTCTCTCACTCTCTCTGACTCCTGCTCTCTGTACCCGCAGATGTTCAGTGCCCAGACTGAAGCGCAGTGTGCTGGGCTGCCTGCCAGTGCTTTCCTGGTTGCCACGGTACTCCATCAGAGACTGCGCCTTGGGGGACCTCGTATCCGGCATCAGCGTGGGCATCATGCACCTGCCCCAGGGTCAGACTGACTGCTCATCACAGTACAGAGACAGTCAGGAAGTCTGAGCTAAGACATTCACTGGGAGGATAGGCATTGATTTATCATTAATGCTGACCATAGATATCTGAAGTGAATGAAAAGAGCTCCTGCCTGACGAAGGTCTATGTGACTGAAACATTGCACTTATTAAACGTCTTTTTTCAAGTATCTCAGTGTGCAGGAGTTTTTTTTCATTTACTTCAGTTTGTGTCCCTCCTATTACCTGTGATTAGCCTTTTTTCAGGAGTGCATTTAGTACTTTTCATACATGACCATAGATATCTACCACAGGGACTGAACATAGATGGGAGTCATTTGGATAGACCAGAAAGATTCTCCTGGAATATTTACAATGATTATTTCTCTGATGTTCACTGAGACATTCCTTGTGCTGAGCATATGAATTATGCATAATGCTCATAAAAAGGGAGAGTGGGAATCTCAGAGCACACCAAATGCTGTTCCGAGGTGGGGAAATGCTGTACATGAAACCCAGGGAAAGTAATCACTTAGAGATGCTATCCAATAACAGTGCTATCTCATGGCTTACCAAATGACTATCACAAGGCTGATCAATAAATTACCTTTAAGTAAGGTCAAGATATTTATGACAGAGTGAAGATATTTTATTGACAGAATTATTGTGTCTGTGGTTATTATGTTCTGACAGAATGATTCAGTTGTGTCCTCGCCGTTGTGCAGGTATGGCCTATGGACTGCTGGCCTCTTTACCCCCAGTGTTTGGCCTCTACACCTCATTCTACCCTGTTCTGGTGTATTTCCTCTTTGGGACGTCCAGACACATATCAATAGGTGAGCAGTGGAGAGAGACTTATGCTAACAGATAGCAATAAAATGACTTCATAAATACATATGTTTATTCTTTGTGTAGCAAGCAGCGGGGCGGCACGGTGGTGCAGTGGATAGCACTGTTGCCTCAGAGCAAGAAGGTCCTAAGTTTGAATCCCGGCCGAGGGCCTTTTTGTGTGGAGTTTGCATGTTCCCCCCTTGCCCACGTGGGTCTCTCTCTGGGTATTCCGGTTTCCTCCCACAGTTCAAAAGAGCCAGTCAGGTTAATTGGAGACTCTAAATTGCCCATAGGTGTGAGTGAATGGTGTCTGTGCCCTGCGAAGGGTTGACAACCTATCCAGGGTGTATTCCAGCCTTTCACCCAATGTATGCTGGGATAGGCAACAGCTCCCCCGCGACCCTGACCAGGAGTAAGTGGGTTAGAGTGGATGGATGGATAGCAAGCAGTGTATTCTTTAAATTTCCATGAAAATCAAAAATCTATCGTTTCTGTTTTAACAAAAAAAAAAAAAAAGAGCCTTTGTAAATTTGAATAACTTTTGTTAAAAAACTTGTTTCTGTATCCCTTCATCTGTTTTCAGGAACATTTGCCGTGATCAGCCTCATGGTGGGCAGTGTGGTAGAGCGTTTAGCACCAGACAGTAACTTTCTCATAAACGGCACCAATATAACGCAGACGATAGACATAGCGGCTAGGGATGCTTCCCGGGTTGAAGTGGCAGCCGCCACAACCGTTCTGGCAGGGATCTTTCAGGTACGTCCAATAGAAACGCATTAATGATATCATTAGGGCAGGGATGTCAGGCATCCTGGTATCTCTTGGCATTTTTGTTTCAGCACCTAAAATACGTTAAGTACTTGATTGGCTAAATGGTAATAACTTGTTTATAAGGCCTAAGTTGATTGCACCTGTAGAAACTAAGGCCTTTCGGGTCTTCAGTTTGCCATCCTTGAATTAACGTGTAGAAATGAATCTGCTTGTCAATTCAACAATCAGCCATGCTTGAAGTCCACCTTGAGCCTTTAGGGCTAAGCAATCAAGAGACTAACCTGGGTGACCTTGAATATTTTCAAGGCAGGGTTTTTTTTTCATTTCTGCTTGCCTTATATATTCATGGAAATATATTTGTTTACCCTAGTGAAAGGACCAAGCACCCCTTCCAGTGTGAAAGAGGCGCAAACTGACATTTTTGTCTCCTCCTAGGTGCTTCTGGGAATAGTGCGGTTTGGATTTGTGGTGACATACCTGTCGGAGCCACTAGTCCGAGGTTACACCACAGGAGCGGCAACACATGTGGTCCTCTCACAGCTGAAATACATGTTCGGTGTGACAACCGATCGTTTCACTGGACCTCTCTCGCTGGTCTATGTCAGTACAACTGATAGCATGTCCCCATTTTTGTCTCTTAATTTTTAGCGTTTGAGTGTAATGTAGGCCTAGTCGATAGCTAGTTAGCTATAGCTAATAGTAAACATTACCCCACTCCTTCACATATTTTCAAAAATACTGTAAGGCAATTGGTAGCATTCAATTCATTAAGTGTCATGATTGGTTGACATTGACATTGAGATCATGGTAGTAACAGCAGGGTGTAAGCAACATCGCGCATTGCTGATAATTTTGCTATCGTGCTTACACTGCTTATCCTGCACTCAGTTGTTCGGTGGGCCGGCCCTTCAGGCACACTCTTGTATACTGTATATCTGCTTAAACACAGTTATACAACCCTCTCATTCAGTCTCTCCCTTCCCCACTGGCTTCCCCTTTCACACACTCATTCAGTTAATTGAAGTCATAAATAGAACATATTACATTGAAAGTCAAATGCTAGAAGCAATTTTAAAATGACCGCTCATCCATTCTAACCACACCATCCTGACTCTCTGCCTCTCCCAGACGTTAATAGACTTAATCCAGCGACTGCCACAGACCAACGTGAGCACTCTGGTGGTGAGTTTGGTGGCCTTGGTGGCTCTCATCGTGGTTAAAGAGCTCAACTCGGCCTACAGCCAGAAACTGCCTCTTCCCATCCCCATCGAGCTTATTGTTGTAAGTCTGTCTCTCTCTCTCTCTTGCTCTCTCTCTCAGGTACCATTTCTTGCTATCGTTTCTCTCACTCTTCCCTTTCACTTTTTACTCAGTCTCTCACTCTTCTCTCAAACTCAGTCTACCACTCAATATTTGTTTGTCTCTCTCGCTATATATTTTCTTTTGCTTGCGCTGCATCTCACTCACTCTCCAAACTGTCAAACACAACCATCAGGGTGAGTAGACTACTGGTTTTACAAAAAATAAATACAATTTTTTAAGCAGTTTTAAAAAACAAATAACAAAACCTAATTAAGTATAAAGGTCTACCTTGTTCTGTTTATGTCAGACACAGTTCAAACTCTATGAATAGCGTACACTGGTTTGAGATTAATTGGATGGCGGCTGAGTTTTTTTTGGAAATGATTGTCAGGTTTTTATTCTCTGCATAACAATTGGAGTCACTGGCTCTACTGCAATGATTCACATACTCAATCAAGTGTAAACCAGAACAAGCCTATACACACGTACACACACATAGACAACAGAATTGCAAATGCAAATATGGTTTCAACAATAAGAGCTTGCATAAAAAACAGTGTGACACACACAGAAACAAAAACTAAATGTGCTGTAAGATACTGAACCTGTGTGCAAATGTCAGCTCAGCACCTAGTACATCTAGTGTCTAACTAGTCTACATCTAACTACTCTCACACTTTATAGCCTTATAAATACCCAGGTGAAAAAAGCTTATACTTGAAATATACTTTTTCAAAATATACTTTTAGTAGTTTTTGTACTAATTATGTATTTTGTGATAAATTGGCAGCGCTTTAAGTATACTAAGTGCACTAAAGTTGTTCAAAAGTAGAACTTAAGTCGTACTTAAGTGTACTTCAAGTGCAGTGTGTATGTTCAAATGGGACTATTTTTAGCATATTTAAGTGCACTATGTCTGTATGTTAAAATGGGACTTTAGTGTACTTAAGTATACTTATAAGTATATTTAAGCGCACTAACAAAAAGTATGATTTGCAGTACAATTTCATTATGTCAGCAGTATGTTTGAAACAAACTTTAAAGGTATTATGGTGTGTTTGAGACTATACTTGAAGTACACTTTTTAAAAGTACATTTTAAACATACTTCAAATTAAGTACAACAAGGAAAAGTATACTTGTAATAACCTTTGTATACTTATACTTATATTTGTATTACACTAAAGTATACTACTTTTTCACCAGGTAGGTCTAACAACTAGGTATTATAGTTGTATGAAACTGGAAACAAATGAGCTGAATGTTTTACATTTGATCGAATGATTTTACTATAAGCATACCTTACCTGTACGCATCCATATCATTTTTTTACATATAATTAAATTATTGTACAGAACCAAGATTACACTTAATTTTAAGAATAAGAATAAAAATTTTAGCTGTTTTGCTTCTGTGCATTTTCATAACAGATAGTTGTTGGGACTCTGATTTCTTACTACATCAGTCTTCGTAGCGTCTATGGCATTGATGTGGTGGGAGACATTCCCAGCGGGTGAGTGTTTGGAACAATTTTTTAGCTCACATGGTTGGGCAGAGCATAAAATCTGTAGAGATGATTGTTATTCAGGAAGGAGTTATTGATATGTAGCAACAACGGGGGTAATGACATAGAAGATAACAAGTTTGATTTGCCATTTGTAACATCTTGACCATATTTAGAGAGATTCCAGTACAATGTATCAGGTGACCACATACAGAATCTCCCAGCTCAAGGTCGTATTGTTCCGTGATGTGATGTTCAGGACTTGTGACTACAAATATGAGCAAAGACTGGTCCAAAAAGACAGAAATGGTTTAAGGTTATGTCGGGGAAAAGTACAAAATAAACCCCATTTCAGTAAAGATTCCCCTCCTTATATTTTAAGAATCAACCCTGGGGCCAGCCCAAACAACACGGACAGATGGGTAGAGAAAAAAAAATACTATATTTATTTTGTCAAAATGTATTTAAAAACAGACAGTTCTACTCATACACACCAACCCTGGTTCCTTCTCCCCCATAACCACTCCACCCCCCTCCTACTGCAAGCGAAGCCCGTGAGCTGTGGAGTCAGGGCAGGCAAGGCAACCCGCTTAACCAGCTCACATACACCTACTGCACAATGCACTCCACACACACCTTAAGGACACTCACTACCCGTTATTCAGCTACGCCTCCCCCACCGCACCTGTAGCTCTGGGCCCAGTCTTCTGCCCTCCCCCTTTCCCCCTAAGAATTAGTATCCCAGGGCTTCAACCACACAACAGGCATACACACAAAAAAAAAAAAAAAAGAATTAAATAACAAACCACAGGAGGAGGTGGCATCAGGTCACGCCAGCCCTAGCTCCCCCCACCAAAAAAAAAAATTGAAAACGAAAGCAAACCCCTCCCCTCCCTGGGTGCACGTCAGGACAGTCTTACATTTGCGTCTTCCACGCCTCCTCCACTACAGTACAGATTTAAGTCTCACCTCACACCAAGTGCTGTAATAAGGAGAGGAACAGCGGACCTGAGACTGCGGTCAAGCCAGCCTCCAATGGTCAAACTAGCCCCCGCGTTTTTTTGCGGTTCGCAATATACTAGGCATTACGGTAAGAGCGTGTAAGAATTGATTTCAAAATAAAAGTAAAGTTTTGGTGAACGTGATAGGACGTGAACATAATTTCACATACATTCAATAAATCAGTCAGTCTGTCAGTAAACAATGAATGAATAAATAAATAATTAACATACATACATACATACATAAATAAATAAAACAAAATTAATAATTGTTAAATAATTGGAGACTCTAAATTGCCCATAGGCATGAGTGTGTGTGTGAGTGAATGGTGTGTGTGCCCTGCGATGGATTGGCGGCCTGTCCAGGGTGTATTCCTGCCTCTCGCCCAATGCATGCTGGGATAGGCTCCAGCACCCCCCGCGACCCTGACCAGGAATAAGCGGGTTAGATAATGGATGAATGGATGGATGGACTACCGCCTGCAAACTATTTCCGAGAAAAATTGAGGCTTTGAAAATTGAGGCTTTCTCATTTCAGTTGTGTGAATAATTAGTCAAACTTAATAATAAAGAATACATTTTCAAAGACTAGCTGGGCACTTCCCTGTAGTAGTGGAGCATTATGTGTTGCAATGTACTGTACTGTTTATTATGTGTTGCAATGTATCTTGTGCGCCAGTTTTGGTCTGTTGTTGACCCTGTCATGCTCCCCCCCCCCCCCACCACCACCACCACCACCACCACCACCACCACCACCACCAAGGCTGAATCCTCCAAAGACCCCAGACGTCAGTATTTTCACTGAAGTGATTGGAGATGCTTTTGCCATGGCTGTCGTGGGCTATGCCATCAACATCTCTTTGGGCAAAACATTTGCCCTGAAACACGGATACAAGGTGGACAGTAACCAGGTGTGTATCCCATTTATGCACAGTGACACAGTGACGTAAAATCTAGTCCGACAGATTATTTTATTTTACAATTTTCACATCCCCATAGAACTCATATAAACCGTGCTAGAGATAAATTGACATGGGACACTTTACTGTTTACTGTAGATTACTGTACCAAAGAGGTATATGTTGTATATATTCTACATTCTACAAACTTTTAATCATCAGTTATAAAAGCTCTGCAAGCACATCCCCGCTCAGTCAGCTTATGGAGGAGACAGTTGCTCTCAGATATGGATTCAAAATTCAGCAGGTAAAAAACAGACTACATCTTTGGCAATGATACTATGTCTCTGGTATCATTCTTATCATTTAGTCCACTCAGTTATTTAAACCCCCAAGACCAGGTTGTTCCCGGTTCCAATTCAAGGCTTCCAGGGTAGAAAAAGTGTTATTTAAGTGCAGGAATGCAGGACAGACCTTGAGACTTGATTCAAAATGTAATCTTGGGTCTACTATAATTCTGATGGTCATACCATTGAAGGGTCGAACATTTAGATGCTATTTAACATATCCGGAGTGCTGAGAAATTTCTGAGAGTTGGGTGGAGAGGGAAGTCAAAGGTTAGACAGAATCGATAAAGACAGCCCTAACACAAATTTATTGCGATAGAAAGAGGATCAATAAAAAGGCTGGGTGGCCATTCTTGGGCCTTCTTGCTGTGTTGCTCTGCCATTACATTGAAAATGTTCACAAGTCTCATCCTTTTGCACTCCTTTCATCCTAATGACCTTCCTACACCACTGAGCCAAACCGTTGTCTCCTGTACACCAACGTCCCCTTCCAATGCTTCCCCTTTGTCAAATAATCAGTACCTTTCCCTGTAAACATACAATATGTAACATACATGTCTCATTTATTGCTACGAAACAATAACACATGTCAAACAAAATATTTATATTCAGAGAATGGACTTTGACCCTCTTGAACCATTTACATGTACTTTCGTCCATTAATGCTTGTGCACAGGCAGAGTATGCAGTATCCTTGCCTCTCTCTTTGTGTCAAACACAAATTTATCAGTATTGAGTGTAAGAGGCAGTGAATATGGCTATCTTCTGTGAACCTTGGAATGATAATATGTTCTATGGTAGTTGCTGTAGTTGAATTGTAAAGCTGTCACCCAGTTTTTAGTTGCTGGTAATAGCTCACCCTTCAGGGGTGAAGAATGAATGTCACATGGTGGCATGATACAATTACCCTGTGATCAGTCTGCAGCAGTATCCAGAGGTGGTCAGCTGACACTGTATCCTGTGACCTGTGAATATACTGCAGATATAGAATTCTAGATCCTACCAGATCTTTTTTTACCTTACTTGCTCAAAATCTACATCCTGGTGCAAAGATTAACCATATTATTCTCATTAAAGCAGCTTCTATCATACGGACAGTGCTATTTTCTATTGTGCAAATATAATTTGATATTGTAACCTGTCAGGCCTATACAACATACATGTGTATATATCTGTTACTCACAGTGATTTTATCCAAGTATCTGTACAGCTACAATATGTTGAGGCTTCTCCCCCACTTGAGTTGTGGTAACTGGACTCTCACAAAGATCACATCCCTGCTCTAAATGAACAAAACTGGCTGGAAAGGAGTTTGCTTTAGAAACTTTAATATTACATTTTTAATGGATGAAATGTCACATTCGGTTTAGTTGAATACAAGCTCTAAATGTGCTGCGCCATCTGTAATTTATGCCGCAGATGTGAAACTCACAAGGAAACACATTTCTTTCCTATTTTACAAAATTATTTTGCAATTTACAACAAACCACTTAAATGAACTTGTTAAAATAATGGCTGGATTTAACTTCAAACATGAAGATTTTCACTTAATTTGCAAAAATAATAAAAATAATAATACAATTTTTAAAAATAATTATTGGTTAAAGCAAGCAACATTCAGCGCGTTCTTGCACACGTTCTGCAAAGCCCAGACGTTCTGAGATATTTTAAGCCTCTCGGATGCTCTGAGACACAGAGGTTCAGAGATATTTCACGACTCTCTGAGATGCTTCCCTTCTGTGTGCTGTGAATGGGACCCAAGACTGACCCGTGCTGTACCCTGTTTCAGGAGCTTGTGGCTCTTGGTCTCAGTAACGCAGTGGGAGGGTTTTTCCAGTGCTACTGTGTCACCTCTTCCATGTCCCGCAGCCTGATCCAGGAGAGCACCGGGGGTAAGACGCAGGTGAGACACACGCACATCCTTATATGGAGACACAGATGATAGATTTTCAGGTTTAAGGTGTTATTGTGCATGGCAACTGTCAAGTGTGTAATGTGTTAAATGTGTGGGTTTGTGGCACCATCAGGTAGCAGGGGCTATATCTGCTGTGATAGTTTTGATCACTGTACTGAAGCTGGGCCCATTGTTCGAGGAGCTGCCCAAGGTATGTACCTTATTTGTCTATCAAGATTGTTTGAATTTCTTGGAAATTAAGGACAATAGCTATTTTTACTGAATAACCACCATTTTTGTTCCCTAGGCGGTCCTGGCGGCAATTGTCTTTGTCAACCTAAAGGGCATGTTCAAGCAGTACATGGACATCCCTGCACTGTGGAAAAGAAATAGGATTGATCTGGTGAGCAGAGAGAATAGCATATAATGTATAATTAAAATATTTCTTGGCACATTATATTATTTTATTTATTTTATTATATTATTATAAATTTTCTCTAAAGCATCATTCTGGTATAGCATATACTGTATCTTCCCCCATGCAAATGTACCTGTGTTTGGATGCCTCTGCAGCATATTCTACAAATCTTCATGAATCTCATTATTGCCACCATTGGGTATTTTATGCTAGCACCACATCTTTTTTTGGTGGAACACCTGACCCAGCCCTAATTACAGCCACTATGCAAATAGCAACCTTGGTGTGACTGTCATTTTTTGCAGTTTTCTTTTTTTTTGCTGCTCCAAAAAAAACGTTTGCACTAATCATAACCTGGATTTATGGCTTTTACCACTAAAATAGCCTTTAAAATGGCAAAACTATTTTTCACTTTGCAAATTTTGTGTGCTTGTGCTTTTTTGTGTCCCTCCCTTCTGTGCCCAGTTGGTGTGGCTGGTCACCCTATTCGCCACACTGCTGCTCAACCTGGACATGGGCCTGGTCGCCTCCATCGCCTTCGCCCTGCTGACCGTTATCTTCAGAACACAACTGTGAGGGTTTAACCACAGCTTCAGCTTACCTCTCTCTCTCTCTCTTTCTCTCTCTCTCTCTCTCTCTCTTTCTCTCTCTGTCACTGGTGAATATAGATGTCTCTTGCAGTGCATCATAGGTGAAACTACATTTCTCCTCTTGTGACTCACACTTACACTCTCTGTCTTACACTCTCAACCTTTTCTGTCTTTTTCTCTTTTTGCCTGCATCTCTCTAACTCTTACAATTCAGTTTAATTCAATTCATATTTGCTTAATCTCCCTGACAATAAACCATACACTTATATTTCCATGGATTTATGTTAAGTTAGTAAGTACAGATAAGTCTAGGAAACGCTGCAATGAACAGTACTTTGGCAGCTGTCACTGTGAATAACTATGAGTGTATTACTGTTTATGGAGAATTGATCATTTGGTGGTCATTCTTTCTCTCTTAGGCCCACATACTCAATCCTGGGACAGGTGCCAGGCACAGGGATCTACCTGGATATGGAGACCTATGAGAAGGTAAGGCACAAGCAGGGAGACACCGAGGGGGAAAGTGGACAGGACAGTTAAGGAGACAGTTGTGTGTCTCCTGAGGGCAGGAGTAAGAAGTTGAGGGTCTGTCGGTGAAAAATTAATCTCTATTTTTTCTTTCTTGTCTCTTGCAGGTAAGAAACGTTCCAGGCATCACCATCTTCCGTTCCTCTACCACAGTGTACTTTGCCAATGCTGAGCTCTACCTGGAAGCCCTACAAGAGAAGGTTAGAATCTGTTTTTTAAATGTTTCATTTCTCTGCCAATATCCTTGTGTTCTTTTATCACAAGTGTGTTTTTACTACTTACTATGTGAACTTACAAAATAATTAGTCTCCTTGGGTTTTAACCTCATGACCTGTCGGTGCACAAGGCTGTCTCATCACTGCACCTCTACACTGTCAGTGCACAAGGCCGTCTCATCACTGCACCTCTACACTGCTTTGTCTGTGAGAACAATTATTTTATGCCCTCTTAAAAAGACCGTGCAACCATGTGTGTGTCAGTACCAAGGATAACCACCTCATTTGCCAATAAAGTAAAACTTATTTTCCCACCACGCAGTTGCATACTCCCTTTATCATTTTTACTCAAGGCCTGTAGGAATATTTTGGCCTGTGATATACAGTATTGGTGTCCAACTCACACGGTTACTCAGTCATCTCTTAGCATATAGAAGGCAACGTTGAATAAGGCAGAATATATCATTTCATATAACCTGTAAAATAAAATGTAATAATAATAATAACAACAATAATATGGATACAAAAAACATGTTAACCCTTCAACTGTCTGCAGAGTATGGCTGGAGAGTCAAGGTATGGTCACTTATTGCAAAATATCTTTTCTGTCCTCAGACTGGTATTGATATTAGAAAGCTGTTGACTCAGAAGAAAAAGATGTTGGCAAAACAGAAACGTCTAGAGAAGAGTGAGAAAAAGAGAGCCAAGAAAGAGGCGAAGGTGAGCCATCATTCAGCAGACCAGTAAACTCTACACTCACCTGCACACAGCTGCATAGGCCTACATTTGTAAACACCTGTGAACACATTTAGACACCTGCAAACCCCATGCTTGCACAATTATATACCCAGTTACCCATAAACCCATAAGCATCCTTACACACATGTGAACACATGCACTTGCCTGTTCAAACATGTAGATACCTGTACATACTTGTCATTGCGATACACACTTGTAAACCACCATAGACGGCATGTTTAAAAAAAAATTTGTTTCTGATTTTTCCCCATTTTAGTAGCCAATTGAACCCCTATTCTATTTCAATTCCCCCCGTGTAGCAACCGCTAGAGAATCACCGCTACACAACCCCGTCAGCCAGCGATAGGAAGGGAGGGCGCCACGTCCTCTTCAGGGCGCAACTCCTCCAAGCCGTAATTCCAGCCCGCCCAGGGCTGCTATGCGCGCAGCGATTCTCTCCGAGCCCCTCCCCCCACCCGGAAGCAACCGCCAATTGCTGCTTCCACAGGGCGCCGGCCATGCTCGGATCTGGCAGGACCGGGGCGCGAACCCGACCCGCACCGACTAAAAGTCGGCGCTTTTTACCGCTGTACCCCCGCGACGGCATAGACGGCATGTTTTAGAATGTGTGCAACCTTGTCCCCTCTCAGAACGGGGTCCTGAAAGTTGAGAGCAGCGAGATGATCTTTTCGGTAGAGAAGGCCACGGGCCGCTGGTATGAGAGGAACGGGAACTCGGGGAAGGAGAACGGGGGTATCCCTGACACGGCTTCAGCGCTGGACGGCGACACCACCGCCACCCAGGCCTCCAGCTGTGAGGATACCTTAAGCAGGGACCTGTCTCTGTGGTCAATAGGAAAGGGCACCATAGAGATCCACTCCATCATCCTGGACCTCTCCACTGCCAGCTTCATTGACACAGTGGCCATCAAGACGCTGAGAAATGTGAGTGGAAGAATTTATGGGATAAAAAAGAAAGGGTATGGGACAGAGAGGGGGTAGTGCAAATATTATGTAGTTATTGTATAACTTTTGCTCTCAGTGAACACGAGACATATGGTTCTTCATTAGATGTTGCATTTCTTAAGTCTTATAAATACTTTTGTTATGTAAATTTTCTTCTGCAAAAACCAAGCTGAAAGTTGACTGAACTGAGAAGGAAAATATATAGAGTGATGTGTGTGAAAGATATAGAGTGATGTGTGTGAGAAAGAGGGCAAGGGAATGGGGAGATGACAAAGGGAAGAAGGGAAGGCAAGAGAAGAGAACGAAAAATACAAAACAACAATTATAGAGGCAGAAGAATGCACTATGTCCTTGTGCAGTGTTTTGCAATATTCTCCTTGCTGTCTTGCTGTTGGCATGCAGATATTCCTGGACTTTGGAGAGATTGATGTGGATGTGTACCTGGCTGGCTGTCAGGGTGAGTGTGGAGTTCAGGCGCCCTTCAGACCAAGAGCAAAAAAAGCGGTCTCCATTTATACTGTTTATAAGGCAGTCGGAATAAAATTTTCCTGGCAAGGTTTTATTCAGTCGATTTTAATAAATCCGACTGTAAACTGCATTCCACCTCAGCGCCTTTCACTGGAAATGGGGCCAGTTTCAGCTTCAACACAGACATGTAAACAAATGTATAAATACATTCCAAAATATGAAATGTGTGCCAAAATTAGCTTGGAACAAAAAAAACCCTGTTGAATACTCCACTGGTGATAGATGTGTGTGTGTGTGTGTGTGTGTGTCTGTGACTAAGACTGTCTAACTAAGCACTTCTCACTGTCTTGTCTAGCCTGTGTGGTGGAGCAGTTGGAACGAGGGGAGTTCTTCAGCCACACTATCACCAAGGGCCACCTCTTTGCCACTGTGCATGACGCTGTGCTGTATTGCCTCAGCAAGCAAGGAGCATCAACCGCACCCAGCTATGACTGCGCACTGGTGAGCTGTTCTTCCCGTTACTCCCAGTTAATACTCCCACTAATACCACACTCCTCACTAAAAACATGCAGACATTACATTACAAACACAATGAACGAATTGTCATTTTGGAGTAGGTGTGAATACAAACGTACGAGAATTCTACTGCCATCTTGTTTGACTTGGTTATGGAACTGTCATTGCAGGATATGACCTGCAGTACCCACCTGTAACCTGTAGAGGGGGCCGGCTCCCTTCATCCCCTCCACCGTCTTTACAACCCTCATTTCCTTCATCCTTCCCTTCGCTTCCACTGTGATGGTGATGCACAGCTCGACCAACTCAATACGACATTGGGTTTCCATAGTGATAAGGGCTGCAGTTACTATGGAAACTGGTTTTTCCACTGCAGAGGCAGCCAGAACACGTCACCTCCATCCAGTGTATATTTACATGTAATGGAGAAAGAGCAGGAGCCTGGGGAGGATAGTAGAAATGAAGTAGACACTGGTATTGTTCAACAGAGAGGGCAGTGCAGGAATGCTGGAATGAGGGCGACAGACAGGAAGCAGAACAATCTGGAGGAGAGCGCCAAAGGGTGTACCCCAAAGCCTCAGATTCGCTGTCTACTTCAACTTGTGCAGCGCATTGCGCTGACAGTACTGTTACATTATACACTGATACTGCGGTTGTTGTACGAACCCATTGTGAAATTATTTCCCCGGATGATGTTAGCCGATGACTGAAAGAAAAATACACTCATGATGTAAACCAAACAAGAAAACCTATAGCAAAGAAAAATCTATAGCAATGTCCCGCGATTGTGTTAGGAGCCCACGCCCCTTCATGTGGTGTGGGGGGGGGGTTATATATTGGTTGTCAGTTCCACCTCTTCTTCATGGCCTGTCACTCCTCATGCGAATTGTGTCCACAATGTACACCCCCCACACTTTCAAATCCAATATTGAAACTACAATTTAAACTATTTACATTTTTCATTAGTTACAACCAATAATATGCATATTGTTGACTGTTATCATAAACAATCCTGTTATTAAGTCACCTCAAACTACATAAATTGTAATTTTTGCAGATGAGCATATCTCAAGTTGGTTGGATGTGCTCATAGTTAAGTATGCGCTACATGTATGTGTAATTAAGCAATAGATCATTAGAGTGCGTTATTGGAAATATAATCACTGTGACGTCACAGCAACGAGTTGCGAAGTAGCCTACTCTCAGCAGTGCTTATATCCAATAACGCACAAATCTCAAGTGATCTATTGCTTTTATATGTTACCATAGTTACCATAAATGTTTAGTACGTAAAGAAAAATTATTGAAACAATAACTTTTGATTAACTCATTCTTTATTTCTGATTAACCGACTTGCTAGCAACCTGTTGCTGTTGCTATTGTTTATGTTTCCTCGGCAACGGTCAATAGAACGCGTCTACGCACCGGCAGTGCGGTTATGCTAAATACCAGCACTGGTGGAATGTGTCTCGGCCAATCACGTTACTCGTTCGGATCTCATCGTTGTATATTATGCAGTAGACATGTACAATATTTAATACATTTACAGACAATGCATTTGAATAAAAACAAGAAGAACGCCACAGACAGTTAACATCCTTGCATCTTTTATTGCTTTTTTCTTGGCATTTCCACAAACTTCTCCCTCCCCACTTCAGCTCTCCCCAGCAAAGTGGATATAAAGGATAAACTCGTTCCACGATATTAACACTGGTTTACAAGCCCACAGAATACTGACACTGAAGTTAACTTGAATTTGGAGGTTGTATTTCTGGAGAGGGGTGTAAGACATCTAACATACAGTTACACAGAAAGGAGAGAAAAAAGGTGGAAAGTTAGCTGGCGGAGCAGGTTCAGGGCAGGGCTGTCATGTGCAGATTGGAGGGCAGTCACTGACCGTCTCCCTCACTAACATGCAGTGATACACTGGGGGGTGAGATTAACTTGGCTTTAGCTGGGTAGCAACATGGCTGCCTTGTTGTCACTGTTGTAAACGCTGTATTGAATGATCATGACGACTCTGAGCAGGTGCTCTGGAGTGACAGGAGTGGTAATAATGTAACCCCACTGAAAGCAAATCTGTCAGTCTCTGTTTACGGCTCTTCTGACTTGGCAGCGATGGCAGCTACCTGAATTTTCACTTTCAGGACAATGTCATGCATGGGCCTTTAAAGTAGCAAATCAATCAGATGC
>CM056378.1:108827172-108842172 GCA_029718625.1 Synaphobranchus kaupii
ACACACACACACACACACACACACACACACACACACACACCTCTCTGAGGGAGCCCTTGCAGCGCAGCAGTTTGTAGAAGACGCTGATGGGGATGCACAGCATGGAGGAGAGAGCCAGCCCCCAGCCCAGGGCCTCCCCCCACCACGGGTACACATAGCTGGAGTTGTAGGTCAGAGGCCTGTAGTTCACTACGTGGAAAAGGAAGACACCCTGCAAACATATACGATCAACCAAACAGTGTTAAACATGCACACACGCATGCACACGCACGCACACACGCACGCACAGACACACACACACACACACACACACACACACACACACACACAATGCAGCCCACAAGGAAATACCACCAAACACCACCAAATGTAATATATTCTGACATCACTCACATAGGTTCTTATCTCATATCTCACTTGTGTTCCTTGTGTCTTTATTACTTCAGTTAGATAAGGGAAGTATCTAAGCAGTCCCTGTAACAGCCACCAGATGGCACAGTTTTACAGTGAGTCATTTTACTCTTCACTCCCCGTGTCCTGAAGTTTACCCTGGAACCCTCAGCGCTCAAAGCATCACACAATTTCCAGGGTGCTCCCCAGAGAATGCAGGAGACAATTCTCTTGGTCCCCTCGCTTGCGCCACTGGGTAAAAATAGTGGCGCATGTCACCCGCATCTTGTTGCCGTTCTACTCACAAGCAGTCAGGGGAGACTCATGCTTCCCTGCCTGATGACGGAGTTAATGTGCTTTATTTTGTTCAGTGCTGTTCGGTGCTGTTGTCTGTGGTGCTGTGGTCTGTAGTGTTGTGGTCTGCGGTGTTGTGATCTGTAGGGTTGTGGTCTGTGGTGCTGTGGTCTGTAGTGCTGTGGTCTGTGGTTTGTGGTGTTGTGGTCTGCGGTGTTGTGATCTGTAGGGCTGTGGTCTGTGGTGCTGTGGTCTGTAGTGCTGTGGTCGGTGGTTTGTGGTGTTGTGATCTGTAGGGCTGTGGTCTGTGGTGCTGTGGTCTGTAGTGCTGTGGTCGGTGGTTTGTGGTGTTGTGATCTGTAGGGCTGTGGTCTGTGGTGCTGTGGGCTGTGCAGCTTTAGGGCACTCCTGCTAGACTGTGACCTCTGGCATAATGAAGGATCAGCAGCTATAATCCTAATCCTAACAGAATCATTTCATACAGAAATGCAAGGGTCAACGTAGCCTTCAGACTCACCACACACACTAAGGGTGTGATGTAGGACCAGCACCACTTCATGTAGGGGAGTGGGCGGTAACCTATCATCCGCGCCACGTCATCCATGAAGCGGTCCGCTCCTAGAGAGAGAGAGATAGAGAGAGAGATAGAGAGGAAAGAGAGGAAGGGTGAGATGGACAGACAGAGGGAGTAATAGACAGTGAGAGTGAAACAAACAGATGGAGAAAGACAGAACGAACAAGGAATTATCAATCTCCATAAACAGTAATAAGTTCATACACTCCCACACTGACTCAGGGCTGACTAATCTAGCACTTTATTCAGGTGTCATTCTAATGAAACCTTTGCTGTGGTACATACAGCATGACAAACTACGAAAGGCACGCGCACGCACGCACGCACGCACGCACGCACGCACGCACGCACACACTTGGTCTTGGCCTTTCCCTGTACCTCTCTGTACTTCCATTTTGTAACCGTAGTCCAAACTCTTACCGTAGACCCAAGCCACCACCACACACTCCCAGAAGGCCTGCCAGAGCAGAGTCATCCCGCTGGCTGAGTAGTAGTCAAAGAGCTGGAACACATACATGCCCCCCTGGAGAAACAAAGGGAACGCAAGGTACAGGGAAGGAGAAAAGCAGAGAAAATCTTTATTTAAAACTCTCATGGCTACGCCGTGACACGATAACATTTAAACAAAGCAAGTAATCAAAGCGCTTGGCTTGATCTGGAATGTGGAACTTCAAACAAATTCAGAGCCTCATTCGCAAACCTCACCTCTGTTACCATGGAGAGGTCGATAAAGAAGCAGGTGATGCAGCAGATTGCCACGACAACCTCTCGACGAAGAGAGCATGCCATCGCAGTAGGGGGAAGCATGTCCATAATTCCTGTGATAAATCCTTCAACGCCGACAAACTGAGGCAGAGAGACGGAGAGAAAGAGACACATGAGGACGCGACTGGATACAGGTCATCATCGTGTAACACTCGTGTCTCCGCCGTGATGCTGTAGTTTTCCGTGTCTTACTGACTTAGCCGTAGCTTACTGCGTGAACTAGAATCGATGTTCATGTCTATGGATAGCTGCTACTTTATGATAGAAATGTGCTTTATCTGACCTGTTTTGTAGTTGTTTGACCTTCGGTACGCGATTATTGTATGTCGCTTTGGATAAAAGCGTCTGCCAATTGAACGTAATGTACTCTGAAAAATGACACGACAACGGGCTATAGATACAACACAAGACCGCCGGTCAAACACTGGGTTTCAGACTGTGGCAACAGCTCGAGCGGGCACTGCGTCATAACTGAATGAGATTTAAAGAGAGTGCCGTACGCTCCCACAGAGGTAGAACTGCTGTTGTGTATCGCTGCCGCTAACATTTCTACTACTTCATATTTTAGACAACTGCGGCAGCTTGTAAAGCAGATATAGAACAGCGCTGCAAAAAAGTTGGCCGGACCCATTCATTACCGCCATAAAGTTTGCATATCTAGTCGCTCTAGATCTACGACGTGAGGTCTACTGCAGATGAGACCGTTTGTCAGCGTAGCCGGGTTCTCACACCTGGCTGTCCAGTCCCAGCACCAGCAGCATGAAGAAGAAGAGGGCCGCCCACAGCGGCGCCAGGGGCATGAGGGTCACCGCTTTGGGGTAGGCGATGAAAGCCAAGCCAGGCCCTGCGGAGGAGGGGAGCACAATGAACCACTTATCAAATATTTATTTTAAAGGCATTATGGGACTGCACTGGGCTTTGGCACCGGTGTCTGAGCAGTAAATTGACAGCAGAGATCCTGAGTGCGGGGTGGCATAACTGCGGCGCTCGAGAGCATGCGGTGGCAGTAAATTAAACGGCTGGCCGGGGGCCGGCAGAGCGGCTGCTAATGTGAGACGGCAAACAAATGCACCGCTTCCAGCAGAGAGGGAGCAGTGCACGGAAGCAGGGGGAACTGAGCAGAAACACGGGGGTCACCACAGCCTCGTTCTAATTACTGCCATCGGTTTGATTACGCGTGATGCGCTTGTACATAGGAAATAAAACGAAGCAGCCGCTCTGTTTCGGGTGGGCGAGACAAGGAGACCGTTGTGTCGGATGAAGGAATGAAAGGAGAGGAGATGAGAGAAAGCAGAAGGAACAGAGACAGAGGTGTGTGTGTCTGTGTGTGTGTGTGTGTATGCGTGTGTGAGTGTGTGTGTGTGTGTGTGAGAGGGAGAGTGTGTGTGTGTGTGTGTGTGTGTGAGTGCGTGCCTGTACGTGTGTGTGTGTGTGTGTGTTTGCGTCGCTCCTGCGCTCTGCTCCCGGCCTCACCGCTCTCTGCAACCTTGCTGATGTCCACCCCCTGTTCAGCCGCCATGAAGCCCAGCACAGAAAAGACCACAAAGCCGGCAAAGAAACTGGTCCCACTGTTGATCAGGGCAAGGACAAAGGCATCCCTGCAAGGAGACAGAGAGAGAGAGGGGGGGAGAGAGAGAGAGAGAGAGAGAGAGAGAGAGAGAGAGAGAGAGAGGGGGAGAGAGGGGGAGAGAGAGAGAGAGAGAGAGAGAGAGAGAGAGAGAGAGAGAGAGGAGGGGGAAAGAAAGAGGGGTCATGAAGGAGAGACAAGGTGGGGACATGAGAAAAAAAGAGGGTGATAAAAGAAATGGAGGGAAAGTAAGAGAAGGAAGAGTTTGCAGGCAGAATAACAGAAAGACAGGGACAGGGAGGGGCGGAGAGAGACAGAATGCAGTGATCAGTCATTACTGCTGTGTTATCTTTTGCCACAGCTAAATCTAATCCAAAGTGCTCAGTTTTGATTGGATAACATGTCTGCAGTCAACACAGGGTTGTACCATAATTTAATAACTAATATGCTTGACGGGCGATGGAACCAGAATACAGATGACCATATGACCATTTTATATCTAATCTTGCCCTCTGTGTGGTACTATGCAGTCAACTGGGCACAAAATGTCCACACACAGTTCAGCATGTTTTGACCCAAAGCCGCATTTCTTGGATTGTAAACACCACTTACCTTATAAAACCCTTAACTAGATGACCAAAATTGCATTCCAGTCTTGATAAACAGACCTGGATTTACAATGGCACCCTTGTGACAGGCTAAATCGTGATTAGGTTGAGGGGTGGGGACAAGATTGAAGTGTACCAAGATGATTGCCTGTGAGTTCAGAGCTGAGTCAAACCACAAAAACAAGTAAAATCACCGAAACTGGATGATACACTTCTGAAGAGATACATTTATAAGATGATGTGGAAAAGGGGCTGTGACAAACGCAAACACTGAACAAAACATACTGGGCCTGATTTACTAGACCTTTAGCTTGTGCAAAACCTTTTTGCACACGCAAAACCAATAACGTGAGCGATGATTGGTCATGGTATTTGTTTTGCACCAATCGTTGGTCATGTTATTGGTTTTGCACACGCTAAAGGTCTTAGTAAATCAGGCCCACTGTGTGCAAAAATGTCTAGCCAGACGGAAAATATTCAATTAGGGAGTTTTTGGTGGATAGGCAAACTTGCTTCAACAAAATGAGAACTTGGACCGTTGTATAAATACATTATTATATAATTATACAAGTAATGGAATAGAGAGAAAAAGAAGATAACATTTACATGCAGTTTCATTACAGGCACACAAAATACCTTGAATTGAATAGGGTTTGAACATAATAATCACAACTAGCGTTGTAACAGGTTTGTAGCAGCCAGCAAAACTGTCAGCGTTAGATAACAGGAAAAAGCATAACAGCTGCTTTGACCTTGACAGTGTGACCTGACTATAGGTTGAAACCAGTAGAGAGACAACATTTGTGTCAAGTTTCAGCAAAATTCATCCAGTTAGAAAGTACAATCAACATTCTCATAAGTATCTGTGACTCTACTGACTCTACTCGAAGACCTGGAAATCAATGTGTAAAAAGAGAAAAACTTCTGTGAAGTTTAATCAGAGTTGGACACCAAACTAGAAAACAACTCTCCCCCCTCTCTCTCTGTGCCCTCTCTCATCTTTTGACCAGAAAATATGGTGATATTAGCGAGAACAAAAATCTTACATTTTAATCCATGCATGAATGACTGTGTCTGAGACATAGAAAGGCACCCAACTAATACTCGTTTGAGGACTTTGTCGGCAGAGCCCAGTGCGTACCTAAAAACTGTGAGCGAACACGCTTTTGAGAAGAGAGTCAGTCTGTGATGTGTGACCATTCATGTGTTCAACTTAGAGAACATTTTGCTATGTCTGCTATCAGCAATTCACATTATGAGAAAGGAGTGCATGACCAAGACAAGTGATGATATTAATAACTAAGATAACGAATTATAAATGCAAAGATTTTAATCTTAAATTAAGGACACAATGGAATTTGCACTGAAATTAGACAAAAATGAAAAAAAAAAGGCCTACAGGAAAAAGTAAGCAACACCTTGACTTGACCGTTCACTTAGTTGAACACATGGTTCCTTTAGGTACCCTGCTCACGCGGGGGACACATGGTTCCTTTAGGTACCCTGCTCACGCGGGGGACACATGGTTCCTTTAGGTACCCTGCTCACGCGGGAACACATCGCTCCTTTAGGTACCCTGCTCACGCGGGGGACACATGGTTCCTTTAGGTACCCTGCTCACGCGGGAACACATCGCTCCTTTAGGTACCCTGCTCACGCGGGAACACATGGTTCCTTTAGGTACCCTGCTCACGCGGGGGACACATCGCTCCTTTAGGTACCCTGCTCACGCGGGGGACTCATGGTTCCTTTAGGTACCCTGCTCACGCGGGAACACATCGCTCCTTTAGGTACCCTGCTCACGCGGGAACACATGGTTCCTTTAGGTACCCTGCTCACGCGGGAACACATGGCTCCTTTAGGTACCCTGCTCACGCGGGAACACATCGCTCCTTTAGGTACCCTGCTCACGCGGGAACACATGGCTCCTTTAGGTACCCTGCTCACGCGGGAACACATGGTTCCTTTAGGTACCCTGCTCACGCGGGGAACACATGGTTCCTTTAGGTACCCTGCTCACGCGGGGGACACATGGCTCCTTTAGGTACCCTGCTCACGCGGGAACACATGGTTCCTTTAGGTACCCTGCTCACGCGGGGAACACATGGTTCCTTTAGGTACCCTGCTCACGCGGGGGGACACATGGCTCCTTTAGGTACCCTGCTCACGCGGGGGGACACATGGTTCCTTTAGGTACCCTGCTCACGCGGGGAACACATGGTTCCTTTAGGTACCCTGCTCACACGGGGGACACATGGTTCCTTTAGGTACCCTGCTCACGCGGGAACACATGGTTCCTTTAGGTACCCTGCTCACGCGGGAACACATGGTTCCTTTAGGTACCCTGCTCACGCGGGGAACACATGGTTCCTTTAGGTACCCTGCTCACACGGGGGACACATGGTTCCTTTAGGTACCCTGCTCACGCGGGAACACATGGTTCCTTTAGGTACCCTGCTCACGCGGGAACACATGGTTCCTTTAGGTACCCTGCTCACGCGGGGAACACATGGCTCCTTTAGGTACCCTGCTCACGCGGGAACACATGGTTCCTTTAGGTACCCTGCTCACGCGGGAACACATGGTTCCTTTAGGTACCCTGCTCACACGGGGGACACATGGTTCCTTTAGGTACCCTGCTCACGCGGGGGGACACATGGTTCCTTTAGGTACCCTGCTCACGCGGGGAACACATGGCTCCTTTAGGTACCCTGCTCACGCGGGGAACACATGGTTCCTTTAGGTACCCTGCTCACGCGGGGGACACATGGTTCCTTTAGGTACCCTGCTCACGCGGGGGACACATGGTTCCTTTAGGTACCCTGCTCACGCGGGGGACACATGGTTCCTTTAGGTACCCTGCTCACGCGGGGGACACATGGTTCCTTTAGGTACCCTGCTCACGCGGGGGACACATGGTTCCTTTAGGTACCCGGCTCACGCGGGGGACTCACTGGTAGCAGTTGTTGTGGAAGCGGTTGTAACTTCCCAGTGCAGTCAGAGCACCCAGGCCAATAGCATAGGAGAAGAAGATCTGCGTTCCTGCGTCAATCCACACCTGACAGATAGGGGGATATACACAGTCACACCCAACATTCACTTTGTGCCTCAAGGTTTTCATTTTACAACGTAGTACACAAAACACTGATGTACATCTTGCATTATTCTTGAAAGCCACCATTAAGCACATTAAGCCCAGGAGGAGGGGGCCATATACAATCTGTTTAAAATAGCATAGGTAGTCTTGTGTTTTGTAAGACAACAGCTTAACTTGTTTTACCTTTACCTAATACATATCGTTATATCTTAATACAACAATTATTCAATCATTAATTAAGCATTAACTTTATAGGCTCCATTCAAATAGCCATTGTTAGTACATCCTTATTCATTTCATAGGCTTTATTAGGATAGCCTCGGTTAGTACATTCTTTTTATTAAATGTATGGTTCCCCTTTGACCTAGCTCAGGGGCCATAGGATTAGTTTTCGGCATATTGAATGGGTCAGAAAGGGGAAGCAAGAGGCTCTGCCACCGCTTCCCTGTCTGTCCTTTTTTGGTTCCTTAAATTTGAGGGTCGCAGAGCGGGCAAGATGTACTCTGTTGTTATTTCTGCACAAACATGTGAGTCTTGCTCCATACAGATTAAACTGCAACACACCCCTGTTAGTTTAAAGATTACATACTACGGATAAATGTAAATTAAACATATATAATGAATATAAAATAAAGAAACACTTAAATCAAAAGAATAATATGTGGTTAAACATATTCTTTAAGCACTTAAAAGATATATATGGTTATCAGCTCAGCATTTTCATTAAAGTCCTTTATTCACGGCCCCTCACTCTCTAAACAATAACAGACAATAACTAGTTTAGCTAAGCTACATGCTCTTGTCATAAATAATACAGACATGTAGGCTTCCCTGAGTGACTGATAATAAAGCAATTTCCTATCTATGTAATTTGTCATAATCCATAGAGAGGTGAAACAAAGTATTGTGGGTTTTGGCACAGTGGTTAGATAATCTGCAGATTGAAAGGATTCTAAATGATCTTCTGTTCTCAGTTATTAGAACCAATAAGAAGCTTTCCAATATACATAACCAGGAAAACATGTTACATTTTAGCTTTTTAGAAATGAACACAGAGGCATTCCTTTAAATTATAAATAAATACTCAGAATTTATTTGACATGTATTCCTAATCTTTAATGAGCTATATAATATTGTTTTGAAGGACTACCTTAACATCAGACAGCAAGCAATAACACTGTACGATCTGCAGGGAACGTGTGTACCTGCGGGATCATTCTGATGAGCACAGGTCAGCACAATGGTGTTTTTGTTCCAATAAGCATGTGCATGCTCAAACACACACACACACACACCACACACACACACACACACACACACACACACACACACACACACACACACACACACACACACACACACACACACACACACACACACACACACACACACACACACACACACACACACACACACACACACAGTACTCTGACCTGGGCCTCTCCGAGCTTAGACCAGTCGGGCTTCAGGTAGTACACAATCCCGTCCACAGCGCCGGGCAGGGTCACCCCATGAGCCAACAGCACCACTAATACCAGGTAGGGGAACAGCGCCGTGAAATACACCACCTAGGGGAGAACAGGCAGGTATAGCTACAGCTCACACTGCCCATATAATGTATGGGCTGAACCCACAGAACACAGGCAGTACACAGGATGTACATTAATGCTGAATGCATAGTGCTAAATGCAATGGCAAAGTGTGGGTCAAGCATGTGAGCACAGTTGCAGGCAGAGTTTAATATGACTTAGACACATACCATGCATGATATCCTTAACACTACAACGGCCACAGCACGTCTTTTGGTGTTTGGGGGTGTCAAATATACTGTAACTGCCCTCACTTCCCCATTTGTGACTTCTCCTAAATATGTGACTTGAAAACTTCAGTCAAAAAGGAAAACAAACAAAATAACATTTGTGACTAATCTCACGTAACCACTGGAGCCACGCCTGTTGACGCTGGATTTTTATGTCTTGAGGGCATGGAGTCCATCGACATGATTATAAAAAGTCATTTTGATGACAATGTAAGAAACGGAGCTATGCAAAGTATGGAACAATTATGAGAGATAAAATCTGAAATTGGGACTGACATCATAAAAAGGCATTTTATTGTAGGCGGAGTCAATTGTATAAGGTTAATTTCGCCAAGGCCTACTACAATTCAGTAGTAAACTGTATACTGCCCTGTACGTTTTGCGTGGATGCGTGCAACTGACAATTCAGCATGGCATAAAAGCAAATGGACTTACAAGAAGAATTGGCGATACTCTGCCTTTTTGATGAAATGGAGTCGTATTTCTACAACGGTGCTTTTATAATGCTGTTATCAGCATAAACGCATGTGTTTTTATTATTTTTTATAAACTGAACCATTGTATGCATATGTGCAATAACACAGTGGAATTTCATTTTTTTTTAAATGTTACTTAAATGCAAAATCTTCAAATGTATCCTAAAAAATGAAATGTATTCTTTTTGTGAAGGTAACAATTACATGGAGAAATTGCAATGTTCAACATGCTTGCACTTGGCCAACATTGGTTGTGCAAAAATGTGGCCATTCGACTGTTAAAACTATACCGAGCATTAAATTTTAAAACAAATTTACTTATTTTGTGGTATTACTCATGGAAAAGGTGTTCAGAAGTGGGCTGAGAGCCCTCACAAACATGACAACGGCAACATGTTACGTAACCGCCGCAGTCACCATGCAGTTTGTGTTTCAGCTTATGGAAAGCTCACACAAACCAACACGTCGGGGTGGGGGAGCGAGGGTTATGGAAATATTTTCCTCTGTAACCTTTAAACCCTACTTCTTGATCTCAAGACCAATGGAGAAAAAAAACTTCAGCTCTCCAAGGAGGAAAAAATTGTTAATCGGCTTATGGGCGAAAAGCTGAATGGAGTTCCTTGTTCTCACCAGCCCCTCTGGTCCATTGGTCATGCTGTGAAGCAGAGGCAAAGAAGCAAAACTGGCCTAAGCTGGATGACCAAGGCGGTACAGGTGGGTGGGGGGTGTCCAACAGGGCTCATGAAAACTCATTACAGAGCCAAATTTGAGATAAGATCCCCCAACCCTAACCTATTCCTGCCTACTCTCCAGAGCAGGCGGCAGCAGCCTGGTTATAATGCACCTGCGCCGCTCCCGCATGGCCTGGTCTTAGGGAGCGGGAATCAGCTGGCACACTGCCCTTCACACTGCTTAAACATTAGGCTGTCTGTCCAAACAAATAAACGTTAATTATCTTTACTTTCGTTTCACTCTGCTTACAGTCCAATGTGAAGTCTAAAGCTCAGTGTTAGCCACCCCTTTAGGCTAAAGATCCTACAGATCCACTGTCCGGGGTTCAGAGACGTCTTTCAGCCAGCGGCTGACTAACACCCGGAACAACAGCTGACAGCTGACTCATTCTGGTCCTTTCACTGGCTCCCATTAAATAGCAACTGAGAAATGAGCAAACCTTCAGATTCCACCCCTGCCATTGAATTAGTTTGTTTTCTTTTTTTTTGTTGCATGCAATGTGTGCGTGCATATGCATACAGGAGTGTTTCTGTCTAGACAGCCTGAACCTAGTCTAAAAACTGCTTTTAGTTCAGAGGTTAAAGGGCAGATAGTGGGTAAGCTACTGATCCCGTAGGTTGAAACCCAGAAGAACAAAGCAGTTACAGAAAACATACTGTACATTCAGCAAGATGCAGTGGTCCTACTTTCCCCCTGCATCACCTACCGTATATGACAAACACATGCACAAAAAAATATAAAGTGCACACATGCATGCTTGCAGTCTCATCCCCTCCCTCCTATCAATACACACACACACACACACACACACATCTTTGTGTTCACCTTGCCAGTAGACTTAACCCCCTTCCATATGCAGAAGTAGACGATGACCCAGGTGGCCACCAGACACATAACCAATGTGACCGCTGACCTCCCCGGCCTCGTCCAACCCTCCGGACAACCGCAGCACCTTCCGTCTAAGAACGAGAGACACGGACAGCATCAGGACACACAAGCGCGCGGGTCGGGAGACGGACGAACAGAACCAGATCTGAGAGTAAGGCGGGCTGAGTGAAAGGGAGAAGGACACACTTAAGAAGGACGGCATCACTCCGCTGCTTTTATCGCTCTCTGAATGGGTTACAGACCGCGAGCGGCGCACAGATGTGAGAGCGGCTCTCAATAACCATGGCAGAAAAGTAACGTCCCGAAGGTGGAAAAACAGGAAGCAGACACAAGCGCACGAGGCTGTGTTGTCAAAAGCACTGGGGGGGGCAGAAACAAGGCTACAGTCAATATAACACTGACACTCACTCCCAAAACTCAATGACAGGAGATCGCAGGCCCTCCATGTCTGTGCAGCTGGAATTGAGAGAAAGGAGGGAGGAGAGGTTGATGGAGGAGTGGGAGGAGAGGTTGTTTTGTGGGGAGGCGGGGTCCGGGGGAAGGGCGAGGAGGGAGCTGCGATTGGTGCAGGCTCTGCGGAAGTCCTGCGTGCAGTTTGGGGTGTTCCACGGGTGCCCGCAGGTGGCCCAGGGCAGTGGCGTGGAGAAGGAGTGGAGCAGGAAGTACAGCCCCCACACCAGGATCATAATGTAGTAGGTGTTACAGAAGAACACAATCACCATGGACGCCAACCCCAAACCTGACAGAGATGGAGAGAGAGGGAGAAAAGGGACGTCAGAGAAACGGACGGATAGAAGGTTGGAGGGAGGTGCGATAAAGATGGAGGGAACAGATTGGGGTAAGAGAGCTAGAGACAAAAGGGACAGGAATATATGGGATTTGACAAATAACTGTTTAGTATTAGAGGAGAGTGACAGTCAGACGTTCTAAAGAGCAGACTAAATATACATTCATTAACGCATGAATAAGGTCCAGGGGCCTTTACCTTTGAAAAGTGGGGCGATGTTCCAGGCAGAGACGCCACCTTGTTTCATGAACTGCCCCAGTGCAATCTCCAGGAAGAACACCGGGATCCCCCCAATGAACACAATCAGCATGTAGGGGATCAGAAACACGCCTGCAACACATTAACAACATGCACATGTGTGTATGTAATGTGTGTGTGCGTGTGTGTGTGTGTGTGGGTGAGAGAAGAAAGAGCATGGGGGAGAATGTGAGATGGACAAGGTCAAAGATAAAGGGGGAAAGTAGGAGAAAGGAGAGGAAACATTGTTTCACTGCTCCTGTAATTTGTGTGCAAAAAAACAAACCCGCTGACCTTGAAAGTGAGTGGGGCTTATCTACAAGATGTGCGAGCTGCACATTATCCTTAAACATCGTTGATACAAGAGCATTTCCTCTCAGAAATGCCAGAAGGTCTTTGTCGGGACAAACTTGCGTTCATTCTGCAGGCTGGAACAGCTGGCAGACTTCCCCTCTATACAAATTATATGTCTACAATGCAGGGGCAATGCAAATGCCACCCTGATCAAAAAAACCATATAATCTGAATTGATGGGGGATGAACCACAGCATTTGGTTTCTGACCATGTAGAGAATTCAAAAGCTTTGAGTAAGCACTTTCTTTGTCATTGCTTTCTCAGTATTCATTCATATAATGATAAGAAAAGACTTTGAATTGACCAACCAAATAAAATGACCAACCCCCCCCCGCCCCCCCCCCCCCCCCCCGCAATAGTACAGCATTGGTTTACCTTACATAAAAACGCTGGGAAGATACCAACATCGTATATTTGGAGGGGGAGGCAGAGAGATGAGTCAGGTCACAGGAGTGACAGCACCATAGACAGGGATGGAAAGGGAACAGACAGGCTGAATTCTCAGATCGAAAAAGGGAAGGGATTTGACGCGCTCTATAAGGAGAAAAAAAAACCCACGATGAAAAACAGAGAGGAATGGACGAAAAAGGAGGGACGAATGTGCTACAAACATCTATCTGCTACGCTCTTTAGCTCACATGCTCACTGCGGCCTTATAAGGAAGAATATCAGCGGGGAGAGCGAGGGAGAGAAAGGGAGGGAGGGGAAAACAACATATAAAGACATGCGATTAAATAGAAGATATACTGACAATCAGGAGCCAACTCCACCAAAGTGCGGAAGCAGTGACCTAAATTTACACGACCCCTTTTCATTTTCACAGTTTTTTTTCTGTTTATTTGATCTCTTAAATACTTGTGTTCTACTAATGAAACACTGCGTTTGGGTTTCTGCCATAAAATGACACTCGTATTAACAAGGACATGAAAAGCCAGGCTGAATGATAGAACAGAATACAATAACAATTTTTTCCCAGGGGGGAACTTCAGGATTACCTGCGCATTTTTGTGTCGCACAGCAAACCACAATTTACGGAAGGCAGTGCTAAGGGTTGCGAGATCAATCCGATCGAAATGTCTTGGAATTACAGTAAACTTCTGCCACGTGGCCTTCTTTGGTTTGGCCAAGGACATGGCAAAGAACGCTGGGGAGGGGACGAACGGGCACAGACCGCTCATTGTGTCGCGGTCCGTGGCCATATTGTATCGCTGCGGCGCCTACAGCGGGGAGAATGCACCTTTGTGTACCGGTTGGTGGAGCAGAGGGGGGGGGGGGGGGGAGGGGGGGGTCTGACAGACTCATCGGACAAAAGGAAAAACTGAAGCAAGTCATTGTTTTCCCTGAGGATATGACGAGTACAGTAGCCGCCGACGCGTATCAGAGGCTTGATTCACAAGATAAAGGGACAATTTCGATGAAGGGCAGAGCACACACACTTCAAAATGAACAAACATCACGGGAGAGAAACTGAGGGAGGGAGGGAGGGACAGCGATAGGAGAAAGTGATGGCCTGAACTTTCTTTAGTAAAGGAGGAGGAGTAGAAAGGAACGCCCTGCAGTGGGAGGTAAAGGATAAGTGGGAGAAAGGCTGTAAACGTTCCAGGGAGACAGAGTGACTATGTTTATGAGCAGCTTTATCACGGGGAAGGACTGCAGATGTAAACCGTGCCCTCGGTTAAGTGACACCACGTGCCGTGGGCTTGGCTACGTGCACAGAGCCATGCACCACTCCTTTGTTCTCATATCTCCTTCCCTCACTCTCTCTCTCCCTTTCCCTTTCTCACACAGACACACACACACTCACACACACACAGTTTTAACTTGTTTTCCCGCATATCCCATTACCCTTATCTTCCTGCTGCTCTAATTTTACATACAGTGCTTTGTTATTTGAGGAGCAGTGTATATTGGGCCTAAATGGCATATGTATGCACTCAGTCCTGGATGGCTTCAGGCCTCACCTCCACCATTTTTGTAGCAGAGATATGGGAACCTCCACACGTTACCAAGGCCCACAGCAAATCCCACACAGGACATAATGAAGTCCATTTGCCTGGCCCAGGTCTCTCTCTCCACAAACGGGCCATCTCCCCCAGCCGTCCCGCCGACCCCAGGTACAGTCACCAGGGGGCGCACACCCCCCGCCTCCTCTTCTACTGGGACCCCTGTCTCCCCCTGGGACAGCCCCCTATCCCCTACAGAGAAAAAAAAGCAAGAGAAAGGTAGAGGACGTTTTAACAGAATTTCCATCATCTGAGTCCACACTATCAAAATCCCCCTTCGATCAACCATCTCCTTGCAAATTCATCGATGACCAAATTACGTAATTCACACCATCATTTCCATTAAACGTTTCCTGGTCTTTCACTGGCTTGTAAAATCTGTGATCATTCTTCCCTCCTGCTTTCATC
>CM056378.1:108847172-108878338 GCA_029718625.1 Synaphobranchus kaupii
ACTGAACTGTGACATTCATACCTTTCTTCAGCTAGCGAACAAACGGCCCTGGAAGAAAGCATTCTGGGTAGATTATTTTATTCAACCAATAAAAGGCAGGTCGTTTGGGAAACCAGACTGTGTTGCCACGACAGACCCATGGACAGACCGAACGAAGTCTGTAACCGTGTGGACGTCACGCAAAACCTTCAACCCATTGGTCTGAAAGAAAACGGCGAAACGGCATCGTTTATCCCACAAGTAGCCTACATTATCTCCATGTGAAGGAGCAGCACCAATTCAGCAACAAAAAAAACAAACAAACAACGTATCCCATTTCTTCTCATTCACCATTCGCAACTGCTTCGCAAATTGGAGCAGGGGTGCGACGCGTCCCAATTCTAAGATCAGTGAGCCAGTTAGGGTAATGTAATAATGGAAAATGTTTACACCCAATCAAAGCATCAACATATTCTGCCTTCACATGAATATAATTTAAATGCACTTAAATACGGCCAACTGAAAATTCCTAAATTAAGCGCTTTTATATCCAATTACATAAACATATATGCACGAAATAGCTTTCAGGAATTATGCTACGGCAAGGGTAGCCGAAACCCCATCATTTCAAATGTAAAGTAGGCCTACATAAAATGCCTCTCCAGTCTCCATAACAAGCGCATATTATGTTTTCTTGACGATTAGACTCGGGTATAAATCTATATCGATACTAGGCTATAACCTCTGCATTTGAATGGATCTCTATGGAAATGGAGGGGGGGGTCACACCTGCCATTTTGCATCAAGGCTTGCATAAATATAAAACGAAATCACTCAACATGATTGCAACACGTAGGCTAAACGCACATCTTAGGTGCCTAAAAGAAACAGCGCGATTGTGTTTCTGCACCGTATGTCTATTGCAACGTCACATCTATTGATTTGTTGAAAATGTAACACCGTGCAGGTGCAGTACGTAAGTGCCACCTAAGTATTCCACCTACTGTAAGGCTACGGGGCCTCTTTTTAAAACTTAGCCGCTGCAGTCAGGATTCACTTGGACGTCCTGAAGAAGTATATAGCCTACTACAGTGGCATTATGAGCATTATTTATTTGTTAAGCAACATTAAATGGATAGTTGTGGACTACAGAATCTCAAACGTTGCATGTCTAAGTTTGTAACACGAGTCCAAGAGGGAAGGCGTATGGAGTGGCTCGTAAATGCCGCGTCTTGTAAATGCTTTTCGGTCGCAGGTAAATACAGATCTCTAGAGCGTAGTACCGTCAACTTTGTGTCTGTCAAGTGAGGCTAGGCAATTGTAAGTGTAAAATCAACTTTGGTATGATAGCCTACGACTGTCGCATAAAATGAAAACCTGGAATCTGTCATTGACACCAGAAAAATAGAATTACTCAGTTATAATAAAAACGTTTAATAGTGCCCTATATTTTCCAGTAAAAAAGAAAAGAAAAAGAAAGCTAACGCTAACAAGTTTATTTGCAAAGTGCATTCACAAGATGTCCACAAGAGGGCTGTATTCCACTCAAAGCAATGATATCACGACAATAAGTAAATTAACAGAAGTCTTTGCTTTTAAATGTAGGCCCACTTTGGGTCCATAATTTAGACAGTGTATCTGTACAGGAAATAACATGGTGTGAAACTGAAGAAAAAAATCTAGACCGAGATTTTGAATTTTCATTAGTTTGGGTTAAAGGGAATAGATCCTTTAACTAAATTGCAAGAGTTTGAATTAACCATCACTAAAGAACACATTTGTTTAAAAGAAAGATGCATAAGCAATTAATTACAAATAATCTAGTCACTGACTGTGATTTCCTTAAATTACATTTTAATAGGCTATCTTCAATAGTCAAAAGTGATTCAGTGCATTTTCAAAAGCAATCAAATACATTATATCTGGATTGCACCCAGCATATGGATCCATGTTACAGCATCATAAAAACATATTTAAAGCAACGTACAAATAAATTGAGAAAAATAACAAACAATTGCAATTTTTGAACAGTATAGGTATGACAATTTAAACACTTCAACAGTGTTTATCCGTTTGCCAGAGGTCTGGAACATGGAGGTGAACAAGAAATGAGGACAGGGACACAACGACAAAAAAAACATCAAAACACACCTTATATCAAACCACATAAACATTACTGTATATGCCACTTTAATAAAAAGTAAACTAAACCCTGAGACCACGAAAAAGACACAAATTAACACAAAGCTTACAGCCCATATCGCAGATGACGGAGTCATGTTTCAGAGCACGTCCAGAGACCGTGTGTGAAAACAGCCAATATCGCAAATGACGGAGTCATGTTCCAGAGCACGTCCAGAGACCGTGTGTGAAAAATTCCAAGTGTGAAATAAATGAGTGAATGGACTGGGAGTAAGAACGACGAGAAAAAAACTAAACATGTACATATTATTTATAAACAATCCCTGATAACTGTACAATATGTGAGATACAATAGCGAATGCTAAGAGTGGTTATGTACCTAAGGTCATAAAAACAGTTGCTCAATGGACATTAGAAATAGCCGTGAGAAATAAATATTATGAGGAATATGCCAAATGTATTCATTATTTCACGGTTGAACGGACGGAATGATACAGAGGCAGTCATGTTTGGAGCACACGTTTGAATTCAATCAACCACAGAGATAGTATGAATTCTGATCCCGGTTGATTTCAATGACCGTCACATTTTCTCCGGCAATAGGTAGGGAACAGCCAATCGAAATCAACCAACTTATTTATTTAATTAACCACAGCAGTGGTTTTGGTATGATCCTGGTTCATTTGAGTGTCAATGTGCCTTCTTCCTGTAGTATGCAGCAAGCAGCCATGCAAGAGTCTATTTTCGGTAGAGCGCTTCATAAAGCTATTCTTGTAGTGCCAACCGATCGACAAAGACAATCCTCTGAGTTAGTGAAATATCTCAGTGAGCTACACATTTAAAGCATGATAATGTTCCCTAAAATTAAGTAGTTTAAACTTAGTAGTACGGCTCACTGTTGATGTGCCACCTGTGGCCTTTTTCTAAATTTTCATGGGCATCTTCCATGATAGAGGGAAAAGACATCCGCCTTAAGATATCCATCAACAAAATGGCAACACAGCCAAAATGACAGAAAATATACTTAAAAACAGACTGGAAATATATCAAGGAAGGAACCTTTATATAACATGAAAACAATATTAATGGCTTCTTCATACCTCAATACATAATTTCAAGCAACATTTAAAAGGATTTTATTCTGCTATCAGCTCTTCTTGCTAGAAAGTCTAATCAACAGTTACTCATGCAAAGTACTCATCCACACTCTGTGAAAAGCGTGACGGAAACTGTTTGAAGTTCCCATTTGGAAATATACAGATGGGTGACAAATTAAAGGAAAACCCCCTACAGTGAAGGGGTCTTGTGCCTCTGTTATGCTGTGGGGGGCATTGTCCTGGAATGGTTTGGGTCCACTTGTCCCCTTAGAGGGAAGGGTCACTGTAAATCAATACAAAGTTATTCTGAGTGATCACCTTTAGCCTATGGTGAAACATTTCTATCTTGATGGGAGTGATCTCTTCCAGGAAGACAATGTCCCCATCCACTGGGCACGAGGGGTCACTGAATGGTTTGATGAGAATCATATGCTATGGCCTTCGCAGTCACCAGATCTCAACCCAATTGAACACCTATGGGAGATTTTGGATTGACGTGTTAGACAGCGCTCACCACCACCACCATCATCATCATCATCATCATCATCAAAACACCAAATGAGGGAATATCTTTTGGAAGAATGGTGTTCCATCCCTTCAGGAGAGTTCCAGAGACTGGTAGAATCTATGCCAAGGCGCATTGATTTTTATTTAGGCTTTTATTTGTTAAGCAACACTAAATTGATAGTTATGGACTACGGAATCTCAAGCGTTGCATGTATACGTTTGTAACACAAGTCCAAGAGGGAAGGGGTATGCAGTGAAAAGTTGTGATGTTGTGATAAAGTGGCCATAAGTGGTCCATGCAGGTTATCCATCTTGAGCCACTAGAGGGAAGGGGTATGGAGATTGTTTCAACACTTAGCCCCTATAGAACTAAAATGGTTAAAATCCGTTCTGTGTAAAATCAATATTGAAAGTATACTTTGTTTTCATGTCTGTTTATCTGCCTCATTTACATTTTTAAAAACTTTTCTTACTTGTTGTGAAGCACTATTAGCAACCTATATGAAAACTATGTAGAATAAACTGTTTATTTTATACTACTGTAAATGAAAGTGAGGAACTTCCCTAAATAATAAAAAGCTGTAGTCTGGCTAATAATCTTGATTGCTTACTATCTTTAAATAATCCCATTTTCTCTCTTATAGCTAACCACAAACTTCCTTTGTTGTTTCTTATGGACAAGGGGTTTTTCATAGGAAAAGTCAGGATAGATTTTAAGAGTTGACATCCCACGGAACACACATTTCTAAATGCTACTACATCACGTAGCGTTTGCTTCGTTATGAAATCTGGATGGAGCAATTAAAAAGCATGTTCAAGACCTCGCAAGACCCGTTCATTCGGAGGTGACATCATCGGGCATTTGCTTTGAGAGTACATTCAGCTTTAGGTGCAGGGGTTGGCGTAAAAATGTTTAGTCGTCTACAGGCTACCAATAGGATGGCAGTGGGTGTAGCTCAACTCTGTGCCCAGGGCTGACCCTGGATCAGTTATGACATTCACATTCTTAATATTTTTGTTTTGTGCAGGCTTGAATAAACGGGTCCTCAAGAAGAGCAGGACAGGTACCTGATGTACAAGGGTGGGGGAACATGAGTCTTTGAGTTTAAGCGTGGCTGTGGACTATAGGTCCTGGTGGAGATCTCTGTGCTGTTCAGGGATACCCACGCCGCTGTCCCCCTCATCGTCCTGCTGTGGGGCCACCAGCTTCTGGTAGCGGGCTTGGCGCTGGTGGTCCGGGTCGATGTTGATCCAGTTGTTTGCGACCCACTTGGTTCCGTGGGCGAGGACGCAGTCACCGTGCAGGGAGTACTCATCCAGTTCACCCACCCAGCCTGCGGGTCACAGTACAAGCCAATTCACCCACCCAGCCTGCGGGTCACAGTACAAGCCAATTCACCCACCCAGCCTGCGGGTCACAGTACAAGCCAATTCACCCACCCAGCCTGCGGGTCACAGTACAAGCCAATTCACCCACCCAGCCTGTGGGTCACAGTACAAGCCAATTCACCCACCCAGCCTGCGGGTCACAGTACAAGCCAATTCACCCACCCAGCCTGTGGGTCACAGTACAAGCCAATTCACCCACCCAGCCTGTGGGTCACAGTACAAGCCAATTCACCCACCCAGCCTGCGGGTCACAGTACAAGCCAATTCACCCACCCAGCCTGTGGGTCACAGTACAAGCCAATTCACCCACCCAGCCTGTGGGTCACAGTACAAGCCAATTCACCCACCCAGCCTGCGGGTCACAGTACAAGCCAATTCACCCACCCAGCCTGCGGGTCACAGTACAAGCCAATTCACCCACCCAGCCTGCGGGTCACAGTACAAGCCAATTCACCCACCCAGCCTGCGGGTCACAGTACAAGCCAATTCACCCACCCAGCCTGTGGGTCACAGTACAAGCCAATTCACCCACCCAGCCTGTGGGTCACAGTACAAGCCAATTCACCCACCCAGCCTGTGGGTCACAGTACAAGCCAATTCACCCACCCAGCCTGTGGGTCACAGTACAAGCCAATTCACCCACCCAGCCTGCGGGTCACAGTACAAGCCAATTCACCCACCCAGCCTGTGGGTCACAGTACAAGCCAAAAAATATGCAACCTTTCAACCCCTCAGGGGAGGCACTAAAGGAGGAGTTATTTTAATCATTAAAGCGCGTTTACTGCTTACATTACTGAAATTGCATTTAAACAGGGCCAGGGGAACCCAGAACCACACTCTTATTTATCGCGAGCAGACCAGGAGAAGCAAAAAAAGAAGGGATTAAAGGGATAGGGATGGTCTGGCTAATAAACTGCTGGAACGTGATTAGCTAGCCTGATTAAGATGGCCGGATAATGGAGTTGGCCAGACATCAAGGATGCCTCATCAAACAGACCAAGGACGACTACTGTCTGCAAACAGCGAAATGAGCTCTCTAATGTTGTGCAGTGAGCGAAGTCATTATTTAACATCTTGTCCAAAATCTTAAGGTGCTCTCACACAGAGTTGCCATCTTTGTACTGGGGCATCGATTTCACATGGGAGGAGAGGCACATTCTGGCACGTTATTTGCTGCCAGCAGAAGCCCTTATTTAAGTGGATGACTCCAATAAAAGTAATGATATCCAGGCCATATGACAATGTAGCGATGAATTTAATAAAATTGTATATTTTATTTGTGCTTCAGATACCTTGTGGGTTTATATACACAGATGACCACAATATAAAACATGTCTCACAGTCCAAAGATGAGATAACAGACACATATATTATAAAATCTGCCAATCTTTTGGCATTTAGTAAATTTGAGGACAGAGAAGCAGTGAGTTGTATAACAAGTGCCCACATGCAGTATCTTTCCCCCGTCTCCATCTTACTGTACCTTTGCCATCAGAAAGGTGGTTGTACCAGAAGATGGCAGACCCCTGCGTGGGCTTCACTCTCAGATTTCCCTTGTCACAGCTCTTCTGCATGTCCAGAAGATTGACACCATTCTGGAACAGAGCCTGAAGCAAACACACACGCACACGCACACACACGCACACACACGCACACGCACACACACACACAGTGCATTAAACAGTGCGTTTCTGAATGCCATCAGGATTCAGATGAAGAACCACTCTCTGTCCAACGAGGTGTCAGGATTGTATAAGAGACTCACAGAGTCCTCAGGAGCTGAACTGGATGTACTAAAGGGGCACAATCCAACTGGTCTATACCAGGGCTGGGGCGTTTACTCCAGTAAACGAATACTCACCGACAGATTCTCACTTAGAAAAAAAAAAATGAATCTACAATTTTTTTTGTATAATGAAAACAAGGCGCAACTAATCATGCAAAAATAAGTAAATAATGGCTAACATCACATTGTGTGTGTGTGTGTGTGTGTGTGTGTGTGTGTGTGTGTGTGTGTGTGTGTGTATGACATGTAGGTTCTAGTGTATATTTGCCCACTCATATATGTGTATTCATATCGTATTCGCATCTGGCCCTTCAGCTGTAACAGTACCCACCTTTTCCTCGTAGGTCCTGTTGTCAGCCACAGGGAACGTGGTTTCCCCACCGCTTTCCACAGAGTTCAGATAGAACACAACTGTGATGTACCTGGAGCACGGATGACACACAATTCACAAGAGAACTAAGACACTTTAGTTTCTAAAGCAAACAAGAGATGCGACAGCCAAATAAAGCCTGTGTGGCACTCAAAATTATATAGAAGCACAAGTTTTTTCAGATATTTTTCAGAAACAGAATTTTTTCCCCCTCCATTTTCTCAAACTTTTTCTTAATTTCTATATTTTATGAACATTAGAGGATCATAATGCCCATAATACACTGGGCTTGACTGTACACCACATACAGCCACATGATCCCACATACAGCCACTTTTACACTGTAATGACAATATAAAGGCGCACACAAAAACACCGAACGGCATGAATAAACAAAGATAAGCAAGCAGTGACATTCTTTGACTAATCCACAAAGGATGCATACAGACGTGTGTCTAGAGACGGACAAGCAGACACAGCCACATCAGAAAGACACACATGCGCACAGTGACATGCAGACACACACATAGACGTTGCTGCACCCTGACGCCTGCAGACAGACACAGATTTCCAGTGGACTCTCTCACCGGCACGGCGTCTCGAAGCGGGCGGACACGTTGACCGCCAGGCTGGTGTGGGAGCAGGCGGTCTCGGGGTGGACCAGCCCGCTGTCGTGGTGGGCGTGGCGGTGACCCCCTTGTTCGTAGCGTACCACCTGCAGAGGTTCGCTCAGCTCCACCAGCAGGGGGGGCAGCTGAGTCAGACGGGTCACCCTGAGAAGAGAGAAGCGACGAAGAGGAGGAGGTGGAGGGGAAAATAAATAAATAAAACAAACCATAAGGGACAGTTAGGTTGTGGAGTGGATTCAGCTAAACAGGAAATCCTCCCAGCTTATACACATTAACTTCAGTTTCTGTAGACTTAATAAACCTAATGGCCATGAGTCTAAAAGCTTTTTTCCACTTTGGAATCATATTACAGGCAACTGCTTAGAATTCATAATCTTTCTTCCTGCCCAGTGAAGCACCGGCCACCACCAACACCACCACCATCTTTCCAACGTATTATTTTGTATATTTTTTTCAATATATTATTTTCCAACACTCCCAAATTGTTTTACACATGCCTGGCTGCCTTTAAGGTGGATAATGCCTGTACAAATATACATGTACTGTAATATGTGCAGTTTGTATTAATGTTTCCTTTAAAGGACTCATTTTACCATAAGAGGAGAATAATGTTGTCTGATGTGTAAAACTCTCACTTTCTAAACATTATTAATGTGTAAGCTGTTGGTCCTCCTTAGGGCTTAAATTCTTCTGAGGCTGTCAAGCAACTGTCCATGGGATGGAGAGTGGGAATTTCAAACAATGTGCATACAACAGTACTTGAAAGGTTTGGGGAAAAAGCTCCCGTAACAGCAATCAACCTGTGGTGTACGGATTAGGCCTGTATTTTTTGTTCACATTTGTATCCACCAGTTGTATTAAAGTATTTTAAAAAAAGTGCACTGTTCACAGACTCAGTGTGTATTTCTCTGTCACGAAAGGTACTACAGTAAATTAATTTAGTTAGTTTCACAGGTAGACTGCAGACCGGATGTGGGGCCGGCTATAGACCAGACAGGCCAAATACAGGAAAGCTCAGCCGTCCGCTGGTATCCCTCCATTAGTATTTCACAGCTTGCTGGCCATGCTGGCGAAGCAACAAGAGACCTTCACAGAGAGGCAGCAGATTGAAACACCTACTGTTACCTTTAGCTTGGCGCTTTTACCTCAATTGCCTCAGAATGTCTAAGTTCCTTAAAACTCAGTATTGCGAGTGTGAATTTTCTGCGTTCAGAGGCAGATGTGAGGCCCACCTGTTCCTGAGTACCTGGAGGACACGGTGAGCCCCCTCACCCTGGTACAGCCAGGTGTGCCTGCTGTTCTGCGCTGGCTGGGGCCTCTCCACACCGAGCGGCGCCGGGAAACGCCGCAAATCCCTGGTGCTCAGACGCGTGAACTCCTCCAGGCTCAACGGGCCTACAGGCAAACAAGCATGAAAGAGGACAGGTAGGTGGACAGCCAGGCAGACAGATGGAGAGATGGAGGGAGCCAGCCAGGAAATAATAATAAAAAATCCGTAAAACACATTAACACAGATATAGACATTAGTGTGTACAAAAAAATTAACTGGCGAACACGTCAATGGCCATACAGGAGGAGGAGCCATTCTAGGAGTGAAATAAGTATACATAATTTCACAAACACATACGCAAAGATCGGCAGAGGCAGGAATAGTTGAGACACCTAGACATTTGTGGCCACATGCCAAGAGGTCCATTTCCCTCCGTCCTTTTCTCCCTCTCTCTCTATCCCTCCATACCTCCACCACCACACTTCCTTCCTGTCTGTCTCACCACACCCTCATCCCTTCCCTTCCCTTCCCTTCCCACCCCACCCTGCTCTCTCTCAGCAGTGCAGGGTGAAGGTTGGGGGTGGCGGGGTAGCGGCTGGGTCTAGTTACTCATGGCCCAGTGCTCGTCCGGCTATCTGTGTGCCCTTTCTTCTACAGAACCGGGCCACAGCAGGCTAGCGGGCCAACACAATACCTCTGATGAGGGGGTACAGGGAGGTTTGAGGGGTGTTGTAGTGTCGTGGAGAAAAGGGGTTGAGGTTTTAATGAGTGACGCTGGGGCACATCCGCAGCTTTTTGCACAAACACAGTGCAAACCCACAGAGACAGGCTGACACACAGACAGAAGGACAAAGGTAACCCTCATTAGAGCCTGGTGATCAGTCTCTTACCATTACGGTCTGGGTTGGCCTTGAGTCCGGCATAGATCTCCTGCAGGTTCTCTGGGGTGAGCCACATTCCGTCCCGAGCGTGTGACTGGGTCAGAATCTAGGGGAAATCCCAAACAGAGACCCAGACTGTAATGAACATGCTAGGGAGACACAGTTAGAAGACTCAGCTTGCCACAAATGTGTGAATGCCTCCAGCTTGTGAATGCCTCCAGCTCTCCCTTGAACAAGACCCTTCACCTGAACTGCTTGAGAACATACAGCTGAATGAATGAGTAAATTGTAAATAGACACTAATCATTCTAGAGGATGTACAGTAAACATATAAATTAATCACTGAAACAGTCCCTCTCAAGGACTCAACTACTTCCAAAGTGCAATTCATCCTACATATTGATTTTAAGCAGTGACAAATTATTTGTATCCCTTCTCACTGCTAAGTTTCATACACTAATCCATCCCGATCCTGTTTTCAAACATCTGTTTCTTTTCTCCATCCCTTTCCTCCAGATCACACCAAACATCTCTTCACTTGTCCTCCACCCTTTACCCCAGACATACACCTTTCCTGAGCACATGCCCCATCGCTACACCATCAGACTGCATTCTACACCCCCTCCCAAACACACACACCTCCTGAAGCTGGAGTTGCCCATCCTGGTTGAGGTCCAGCAGGTTAAAGATCTCCTCAGGAGGGAGGTCCAGCTGTTCCAACACCTCCCCCCGGCTCTCCGTGAGGCCCTTCAGCTGGGCAAGCTGCACCACCACGCGGCACTCCTCCTCCGACAGGAAATCTGGGATCTCTGCCGTGGGCACAACAGTGTCACTGCCCCATCCATAGTTCCATACAGCCGCCTTTTCACTTTTTAGACTTTTCTATTAGTGTGCAGTGGCAGGAAAGGTACCATCGAAGTTCAACTGCGCAAGTCCATTTTTTTATAACAAGAGATAAAATGAGGCAGAACAATGCGAGAACAATGGATGACTAATTTGTTACATTTATCTTGTTTTGTAAAACTGAATGTAATAACAGAGCAACAAAGTAATATACTTGTGCTTGCTGTTCTCGTGTGAGCACATGCTCAAAGAGAAATTGGATATTAATATAGTGTAGTGTAGTATAGGATATTAATATAGTGTTTTTGCTGTACTGCAGCACATTGGAATTCAAATGGAACAGTGACTATGGTGAACCGTGTAGCAACAGTAGCCCTTTTCATACATAGTTGACAAAAAAGTAGTTGGATAAATGAACATAAACTGAAATAAAGTCATCATATTTAATATCCTTTGCATGCCATGACGTCCTGATGTCTGTGATCCCTCTTGAAATCTTATTTTCAGGTAATCTTACAAGCGATACTATAACCTCTCTGCATTTGAATGGATTTCTATGGGAATTTGGGGGGGCGGGGGGGGGGGACATTAAGCTGTAAATTACGCTAGAACAATATGGAACACATGGTTGGCTAAATGACTAAGCTCATCAAGGGTCTGATGGATCACTATAAGGGTTTCTTCTCCTGACTTATTTTTCCACAGAGTTCAACAGGAAAATGAGTCCGGAAAAACAAGGCAGGAAACCCCTGTATCTTCACCCTAGGAGGACAGCCCCGTATCCTTGAACTCCCAAAATGACAAATCCTTTAAATTACTAGAATAGCAACTCCTTTCAATTAAATTCAAACGAACGAAATCCTGAACTAATGTTTCTAGTCTGGCTCCCTCTGAGGGAAGTGAAAATTTAGCCTTAGACTGTTTCAGTGCAAAACCACAAACAAGATATACTGCATGTTAATAAGCATAACATGTTCTAGTGTACAGGTATATTATAACCACACAGACGGAATTACAATGCACTGCACAACATGCATGCCATTATAAAACGTATGGTAAAAAAAATAAACAATTGAATACAAGTACACTCAATTAACATTACATTTATTTTAAAATATTGTGTCTTATCCAGTGCTGCGTATAGAGCTCTTAAGTGTTTGGGGATGTTTGGGGTAATGAAACTCCCTGGAGAGCCATTCACTCCGCTAATGAGCCCAGTGGCGTGAATGTGTTACAGGAGGGGAGAGAACTGAGCCGCATTGTCTTCCTGGGTGGGAGGCACTTGTTGCTCTTATATTTCTTAGTGCTATCATTACTATTCAGCCCCTTTTCACTTGCAAAAAAAACACTCCCGGCCCTTTTTACCCTTCAAGGGAACACAAAAGCCCTCGTGCCCATCCCCCCGATCTCCACCCGACCTGCGCGACTCTCTGTGACTAATAATAGGCCACTCCTGGCCTTTGAGCGCTTCCCTTTAGATTCCCACTCAGCTCATCTCCACACATGCAGAGCTCCATTTTAGAGCCTTGCATTCTCATTCACCTCAAATGAACCGGAGCGTTATTTCCATCTGAATGTACAAAGTAAACAAACACGCATACTGTGGGCCACACACCATTAGCCATAAAACTGAGCCCTCCCCAACGATTTGTTGTTACACTTGTATTAGTATGTTGTAGCTGTGCAGGAGGGATGAGTGCAATTAATGGGGAGAACAGATTGGTTGTACTCCTCTCTGTCCTTTCCATGGCCTGCCAGTCTACAGCAGCTGTTGGTCCTTCTACACGGCATGCTAAAGCTCCAGCAATTCCTAGACAGTGCAAAAAAATGCCCTGCTTGTGTGGACAGAAAGACGGTTTCAGGGACACAGCAGGGGATAAAAGCATGCTCTCCAACCCCTTACACTGGGGGTAGTACAGCATTGGGTCGCTACATGAGATTACCCACTATATTACAGATTTCATTGGACTTTTTTATCGTTATCTTTACTTCAGACAGGCCTTCTCGGTAAAGCACTCACTTTCAACCGGAACAGAATTCAATGAGATGTATTGACATCTACAGTATGTTATCTTTGCATTCTTAGGAAGGCCAGCAAGATTAAAATGCGAATGCACTTAAGGATGATTTACTCTCCTAAAAGCAATTAATAAGCAATTTTATACTTTCCAATGTCCTTTAACTGTTCAGAATACATTGGGGAAAACGTCTTAATGTTTCATTTCTTTATAAATATGTGCCCTATTTGCATTTATGATAAAAAAGAGTGTGCATTTCTCTAATGAGGGTGTGGAGGGTAGTCCTTTACTCTTCTCCTCATTAGGTTCAATTTGAGATGGGTTTTGAGCTTGAGAATTCTCAAGATGAAGATGAAGGAAATAGCAGAGTCTTCTATTCAGTTTAACCTTTTATTAAGCGTTGACGCCTACGCAGAGGATTCCCCGAACAAATAATATCATAACTCCTCCTCTACCTAACTAATACACCAATAATGTGCGGTGACACCCTTTTGTCATATCTTATTTTATCCAATAACAAATTAGGTGAAAAATCATATATGTCATATAACCAGTTTTGACCCTATGCGCTTGGGGGCACTCTACCAAATAAAATTGTTTGTGACTTATCCTCATGTGCCTGTTAATCAGACCATGTAATTTTCCTTAATTTCTCTTATTTTTGTCTTATTTTCCCACTTGTTCGTCAGCATGATCTATCTTATCCATTGCTATGAGTACAACTCTTGTAAACAATATAGGGAGACATTCCTGTTTTGATGGGGGATTCTAGATGTCTCCCTAGTTGATAGCATGGAGGACTCCTCCAAGGCCCCCCCCCCCCCCCCCCCCGACATTTCACTAAACCTTAGACTGTATTTATTTTATTATTTATATGAGGCTTCTGCATTTTTGGTTTTCTTTGGGCCTACACAGCTTCACAAAACAGCTTACTTCCACAAGGGCTTACAGTTTAAAACATTTTTTTTTTTAAATTTTTAAATTTTTATTTTTTACTTACTTTTCTGGCTAAAATGCTTATATCTAGTTCTGTACTCTTTATGCACATTGATAGAACTGCAAGGTAAAACAAGCATATTATTTGTTTTTCCAATTCTTAATAAAACACACATTTGGGATTTGCTTTTGTTGGAGGCCCTAGGTTGTGAGACTTAAGTTTGTTCTTGGCAGTGGAAATGAGAGTAAACTTACAAAGAAGGAATGTCCACCATCACAGGATCCTACAATGCATTCTCATTTAACAAGTTAGAAGCTAAATGTTTCTCTAAACTCATAACCAACCCACTGCCTGTACCTTCAGAACAGCAATAGGCCCCAATCAGACTGAGAGGGAAGAAAGCAGAAAATGAGAACCGCGGTGTGTGGTGAGAAAGGGATCCCGCTTTCCATTTCCAGCAGTGAGGCGGAAGTGATAGCGCGTGAAGCCGACACACACAACATCATTAAGGTCCTGCACTCACTCACGCGCACGCACGCACGCACTCAACTTTCATATAATGGGCTAATGAGACTCTTTCCACTGACCCAACCCCAAACACCAATATCCTCCACCCCCACCGCCTCCCCTATTGTTAAACTAGCCAGAATGTAAATGTGGACACGCCCAACAGAGAAGGGCAGCATCCCAGTCCTGTATAAATACACCTAGCCAAGCTGAACCGTCACTGTCCCACAGAGCCGGTCTCCCCCTGGACACACACATACGCACGCCCGGACCTGCTCCATCTGCCTGGGGACGCCACGCTCATCGCCCTGCCTCTCTGTACTGCCACTTCATTGGATGATGCCCATTGCCTCGCTGCTGTTCCCTGCACACCCCCTGCGCTTGCCTGTGCTCCAGGTGCTGGTGCTGTTGCCCTGCCTGGCGCCAGTCTTGGGGGCGGGCCAGAGAGGGGGCGGCGGGCACTGGGAGCCGCGTAGCTCCTCTCGCTGCCTGCCCATCCCGTCCAGCATGGCCCTGTGCCACGACATCGGTTACCCCACCATGCGGATGCCCAACCTGCTGGGCCACGAGTCCCTGGGAGAGGCAGTCCAGCAGTCTGCCAGCTGGCTGCCCCTACTGGCCCGGGAGTGCCACCCTGACGCCCGGATCTTCCTCTGCTCACTCTTTGCACCCGTCTGTTTGAACAGGTAAGAGCAAAAGGCCAGAGGTGGGGATCTACACCCCAATACATGATAATTGTTCTTACTACTACAGAAAATGTAGTGTAAACGAATGCAAATGTGAAACTGGATTAACATGCAAATTAACTCATTTTTCCAAAATGGCATCTCTGTGCCAGAACATCTGTCAGGGTCAACCAAACAAGCCCAAACCAGACACTGATACTTAATATAGTGCAACTCAATAAGCTGAGTTTCTTGGTGATTTTTATGTTTTCCTTGCTGAAACATGATCTAATGTAAGTTGATCTGGACAAGCACATCTGCTAAATGCTGAAATGTAAATGTTACTGTGTGATAGGCACCATTAGTTCAGCATTTCCTTTACGTTGCCCTGGCTGTCAATGAGAGTTAAACTAATTTTGAGGAGGAACTCTTTATTTCAGATATAATAAACTTTTTTTTAGATTTCCAGTTTTAGATAAAATGCTAGTTTTTATTTTTTGACTTAAGCTTAATAAGATTCCCCTGAACGCTTCACACATAATTACTTGAGCTCTACAATTATAGTAAAGTATGTGGAATTTTGGCTTGTGAGAAATATTCTTTGAAAATATTCAGAGATTTTGAATATATTCTTCCTCTTGTATTCTACACTTCAACTATGAGGAAAAAATGTATAGATATAATTTGCCTGTGTTATCATTAGTTTCTTTAAAGATGGTTCAAAAAGGCCATTTTTAGTATTGCACTAACGTCCATTCGCTGATAGGTAAGCAAGTACAAAACTTTAAGAAAAACTCAGCTTCAGACTATTTTAGGTAAGGTTTACTAAAATCAAGGCGAGAGAAGGATTCTTTTCCATACTGCCCATTGTGAAGAATTTAACACATTTTCTGATTAATCAGGGCAATCCTGTGTGATCCTCTGATCTTTGTCAAAGCACAGGGATGAAAGCTGAATAGGGCTCATGCAAATCAAGCCCCACAGCTCAGGGCACCGTTGCCGTCTCCCGAGCCACCCGGCCATCAAAGCAAAGTAGTTTTGCCTTCACACCTCTTTAAATGTACATTATCAGATCGGGCATTGTCTTCTCCCCTTCCTTCTGAAGGTTGGTCTCTTTAATCAATTCACAGTCGACTTCCTTCCTCATTTCTCTCTCCGTCTCCCCCACATTTCATCTGCTCAGGTTCATCTCCCCGTGCCGCAGCCTGTGCGAGTCGGTGCGGGACAGCTGCGCTCCTATAATGGCTTGCTACGGATACCCCTGGCCCGCCATTCTCAGCTGTGACCAATTCCCTGCCGACCACCTGATGTGCATCTCTTCGGTCACCAACAGCACAGTTCCCGACGCCGGCAGCCGTAAAGGTTAGTTATACGCGCCAAAACAATGCGTATTGCCCACCCACCCCATCGCTTCAAAGTGTCCGCGCTGCCTATTAACGTGCTTTGTTTATTACCTTGAAAACTCTGTCGCATGTGCACAATCAGGCCCTGGGCTCACTGCACACAGGGCTTTATTTGCACATGCCCCAGGTGTAAATCCACCCCCTTAATTGCCCAGTTTTTCAAGGATTTTACACAATCGAGGAAGCCAGTTCAAAGCGATCAAGGTCAGCATGTTTACTGACCCGCTGTCACGCTGTCATTATAAAACACAGCATTTCACACTTTAATGAGCTTCAGGACTTGCATAATGAACATTTCCTTGTTCATTTCTTGAACATTGCTTGATACTTTAAACTGTAATAAAGGCTGAGATAAATACTCCTTTCTCAAAAGTTGCTTGCCAATCACTGAAGCCCTGTGCATAATAAATATCAGAGTATCTCCCTTACGAAGCTTTCGTGTTGATTCAAAATTAACATCATCATATTACCTCTATCTGCACTCTTACACTAGCAAGTCTTTTTGGCAAAAAAAAAAATCTATAACATGCATTATGTTTCCATTTACATCATGTGACACATGCAAGTAGTTATGTACAGTATATGTATAAGCATATTTATATGTGCACTTTACTCTTCTCTAGAGATATACCATTACATGGACTCTTATGTTATATTCTAATTCTAATAAGGAACTGAAAGGTCTGGTTCTGATTGCTTGTGTTTAGGTCACGTACACCACAAAGCAGAAATTAAATGACTGCATAGTATTGTGGCACTGCATTTCGATCCAAGAACGGCCTTGTTTAGGTTATTAAGTAAAGAAGCAATAATGAATGGAAACAAATATGGAGAAATGTGTCCCTCTGCTTCAGCCGTACCTCGGGCAAGCTGTCGAGATTGTGAACTGGAAGAGGCAAAGTCTGCAAGGGATGTGCTGGACACCTTCTGCAGGAATGACTTTGGTAAGCACCTCTACATTACCCCTCTAACCCTTCCTACCAAGCTCTCCTGTTCTTCTTCTCGTACTCTGTGCTTCCATGCATGTCCTCCATTTCCTCTGACAATAAAATAATTCCCCCTCCTCCCTGCCCTTTCATTCTGCTTCTACTGCAATTATTCGTTTTCCCCACACACAACCTCCATCCACCTCCCTGCCCTCCATTTCACATGGCTTTTCATACAAAGAGGTAATCATCACTTCCCACTTCTCACAAGCTTCACACCTTTGTGTGTTTGTCAGCTCTATCCTTCAAACATCTGTTTCAACAGCTAAACAACACCTACCTCTCATTTTTAATGGAGATTCTTCTGCTACTCTCTCGCTCATCTCACTCTCTCAACATCTTTCACGCTAACCACCGCTGGCAAGATTAAATGTTTCTGCTCTGGTGGTGAATCAGCATTTAATTTCCGCCGCCGGCGAATAAGCGTCTCCCGTTCCTTTCAGTGGTGAAACTGCGCCTCTCGCGGCTCAACTCCAGCGGCGTCAGCCTGGCCCCGTTCTCCCTGGCCAGCAAGGTGAAGGTGCTGAAGCACGGCCCGCTGCTCGGGGGCCAGATCCGGGCCCGCCTGCAGACGTGGCTGGAGCGCGACGCGACCTGCGTGCACAACATGACGCGCCGGCAGCCCCGCGGCGGCGCCTACCTGGTGACGGGGAACGTGCAGGGCGAGCGCCTGGTGGTGGCTAAAGCCTTCAGCTGGCACAAACGCCAACGCAACCTAATGACTGCCGCGCGGAAATGGAAACGCCATCGATGCAGAGGGTAGTGGTGAGGGGACCAATGACGGGACATAACCGGGCCGGGCTGGGCCGGGCACTAGTACGCCTTGGTCAGGCGGCCTTAGCTTTGCTGTCACTAATGGGAAAACGCAGCCCGAGACACAATCAAAAACAGGATATTTCTACACGCCACCAGGTTCACAAGGCTGACAAAAAAAATGGGACTCCGTTATCCATCTTCAAATGAGTTAGGCCTCAGTATCTCCTACAAATGTTTTATATAAAAGGGTGCTACTGGTCCAGAATGTCAAAAACAACATAGGCAACCCAACGGGGCTGACAATTTTTCAGACATTTTTGCATCTTTGTGGAACAGCTGCTTGCTATTTAAGAGTGCCATCTCACAGTCAAAATCAAACCATGTTGCAAATCAAAAGTTTAATATGTCCTTTATAGAAAAAATTTATGCCATTCATTGTATATATATATATATGTAAATTACTGTTCTATATTTGTACTGAAATTAAATGCAATGACAATTTTGTTCTATTGTGAACGTGTGCTTTCCCATGACAACGACCACCCTGCTGACAAACTACCTCGATTCATATTTTGTGGGTTAAATCTGGCAACAGACATACCAGACATTCCCTTATCCTCCTCACAACCCTCCACCCACTCACCCCAGAGTCACAGCTAATATCTCACCAAAAAGCAATGGCTTCAGGCTCAAGGTCCGCATCTTGTGAACTTTGTTGGGCACCAGAGAGATTTTCTGAATGTGTCCTACCTAAAGATGGATAAAGACATAAAAGGTTGTTCAGGAATGCCTTACAGGAAAGGCCATATTCTGTAACTACATTCATTTTTACAGAACATCAGCAACATGCCAAATAATAATAATAATAATAATAAATATTAACGTTAAGATACTTATGACAGCTTCAGGCCTCACCCTTATCCCTTCGATGCGTGGAAGGTGGATCTTTACCGGTGACCCCAGATCAGGAGACTTATGTGGGTCAGAAGGAGGCTGGTGAGTGCTGCTGTCGCTGTTTATCATGGGGTCCCCACCGGATGTCCCAATTTCTCCAGGGTCATTGTTATAGTACACGTAGAGCAGCAAGGCAATGACGTTGATGATATAAACGTGAAAAAAGACCATCACCACCACAAAATAGGTACGAGAACATACGCTGCTCTTGTTCAGCAGAACCCGATTCTGACGGGGAAGTGGCGGGAGAGTCGGAGATACATACGTGCCCGATAAGCCCTGAGATTCCATCATATTGACCTCAAAATGTATACACAAGCTTTTTTTATTATATATGTTTTATCCACCTAAGTTATGCTCGCTCGTTCCGTTAGCCGGCTAGATGCCACGAATATGGGACCTAGCTAACGTTACTTTGCCATCTTAACTAGCTAGCAGGCTAGTCACTCAGTGAGTATGGTATGTTGTCATTTTTTCAGATAACTAGCAAGCTAGTTGTGTTGCTAACCAACAAAGCGGTTTCATATTTGATTGCGTGCTAGCCACCAAACATTGGGTTTCTAACGTTTGCTAACTGTCAAAACATTTCACTTCATAGGACAGTCCCTTCAGCAGTAGCCGTGGTTTTGGTGCCCACTTCATCACATAACTTTTAACATTACTTAGCGTTCGCTGGCTAACAGTTAACGTTACACCGTAATTTTAGAGGTAAGGTATATATTTTGCTGGCTAGCTACCTAGTAGCTAAATAATCCGTCATCATGATTGTTCGCGCTGGCTTGTTTCGGCCAACCAATTAAATGGCGACCTAGTTTACAACACGAATTTAACAAGATAGCGTTAGCGAGGAATCTCTAAAAAAAAATCTAAAAGCATCAAAATATCGAAAACGTTTAATGTAATAATAAATACCAACATTCTTTTAGTGGTCTTCTACCTAACCGGTCGTGAGACTCGTGACATTAATGAAGGAATAAGTTCCCGAGTATATAATAAAAAAACGACGCCATTGCCCTGACAACTGCGCAGTGGAAAGTAGCCAAGACAATCCCAGGATTAATTGGCAGATTTTGGAATGAGCAAGATTAATACTGCCCCCTAGTGATGAACATCCAGAGCTAAAATGGTCTTCAGCCAAAGCTGCTCGTCCCGAAAACAAACAAGTTTGAACCGCTGACCTTATAAGCAAAGAAATAACTAATGCCTCGGAGGTGCTAGTTAATTTCTAAAATAAATAAATTAAATAAATTAATTTGATTGCCCTGCTATCAAATAAATATCAGTAGCTATTCAGTTAACCACAAAGTCTAAACAAATTAGCAGAGGTGGAAATCCAGGGGACATAAAGTTAAAGTCCTACCATGTGTTTCTTCCACCCATAGACTCAGCCAGCTGATTTCACTAATTAGTTATACCTCCTCCCTGAAACATTATGGTAATGAGCAAATCCAGGTGATTGGAGCAAAATACTGGAGAGGTCAGCGAAAAAAAAACTATTCAGACTGGCTACCTAGGACCAAAGTTGAGTAAAAGAGACTTACAGAATGGTAGCCTACGCAATAGTAATGTTTCACTATTATTGGAAAAGATGAGACAAGTGTTTTTCTTTTATGATCATTTTTGTATGAATTAAAACTATATTTGATGGTTAAAATGGGACTAAGAATGAACTTGGAAATGACTAGTCACTTATAATATTGGATAAGCCTACCTATTGAAAAATATAAGTGTTATATTAACAAAAATATAGACACAGAGTGCAAGGTTGAGACACTGACTGAGAATTATTCATCCATTTAATGAATTTTGTCTTATTTCAATGTTTCCATGTTTCCACGTTCCCTGAGGGATGTGGCATAATTGGACATAGCCTAACATTGCCCAGGTATTCTTGGCCACACATACCCTGTAAAATAACTCCTCTGGATCCTCCAGTTGTACACAGACCTCCAGCTCAGCAATTATACAGAATAATGTATTACGGAATAAATATGCGTTTGGGAGGACGTGCGAACGAATTCAGTGATGGTACAACCTAACAACTGATTTGGCAGACCAGACCCAGATAGCAAAAATAAATTATTGAAAAATGGTTATTACCACAAGATGGCAGTATAGGCAGGGAAATTGTGATACACGGAATCAAATGGGTGTGTATGTGTTTAGTGCCCTCCATAACGTTTGGGACAGATATATTTTTATTAATTTGGCTCTGTACTCCAAAATTTTAGATTTGTAATCAAACAATTATGGAGGGCACTATATAATAACCCATCGTAAGGGTGACAAAATCAGAAATAAATCAGTGGAGAAACATAACAAATGCAGATCTGGGGGGCATTTTTCTGGCACGGTTTGAGTTCACTTGTCCCCTTAGAGGGAAGGGTCACTGCAAATCAGTACAAAGTAATTCTGAGTGATCACCTTTATCCTATGATAAAATATTTCTATGCTGATGGGAGTGGTCTCTTCGAGGATGACAATGCACCCATTCACAGGGCACGAGGGGTCACTGAATGGTTTGATGAGAATCATATGCTATGGCCTTCACCAATTGAGATTCTGGGCCGACGTGTTCGACAGCGCTCTCAGCCACCATCATAAAAACACCAAATGAGGGAATATATTTTGGAAGAATAGTGTTCCATCCCTCCAGTAGAGTTCGAAAGACTTGTAGAATCTATGCCAAGGCACATTGAAGCTGTTCTAGCGGCTCATGGTGGCTACTTTCCACTGTGCAGGTAGGCTTGTTTGATACGTCAGTCCCTTGATGACTTAGAGCCATTTAGCCAACCATGTGTTTCCATATTGTTCCAGTGTAATTTACAGCTAAATCTAGTCCCACCCCCCCAATTCCAATAGAGATCCATTCAAATGCAGAGGCGTTATAGTATCGCTTGTAAGAGTACCAGAAAATAAGATATCAAGAGTCTTTTGATGTTGTTGGGTCACAGACATCAGGAAATCATGGCATGCAAAAGATGTGCGACCAAATATTAAAAATTTAAAGGCACAGTCAACTTAGTGTATGTAAACTTCTGACCCACTGGAATTGTGATATAGTGAATTAAAAGTGAAATAATTGTTAGAAAAATGACCTGTGCCATGCACAAAGTAGATGTCCTAACTGACTTGCCAACACTATAGTTTGCTAACATGAAATCTGTGGAGTGGTTAAAATGAGTTTTAATGACTTCAACCTAAGTGTATTTAAACTTACAACTTCAACTGTATGTTATCAGTAGGAATTGGCAGTTTAGGTTTAGAAGGCTTTTAACAGATTTTTTAATTGTTTAAAATTGTGAACTACATTTTCACTACAAAAAATTGGATTTACTTTGTTGTTTTAAGTAATAATTGTAATATTATTTGGTAGGACATAATTTGTCCCAATTGTCAAGAATGGGTGATTATATATGGGGGGCTGTAGCAGTGTGAACACACTTTACAACAAATACAAATCCTTTAATCTCATTGTAGATATATCTCTAACGCCTTAGATTTGTATCTCCTTAATCCTTCTACAGTAGCCTATCTGAATCTGCTTATTGTGCCGTTATGCATACTTGAGGTTGAAAATGTCTACTTTCTATGTCTGTTCAACTTGTGATTTTTTTAAACGTATATTTTTTTGCATTGCTGTTACTATTAATCAATCCGGGTTGTAATTTCTGACTTCTTGATGAATTACGTTGTTGAAAAATATAAGGAAAGAACTCCCCAATTTATGGACTGTGGTCTAATGCAGGGGTTCTCAATCCTGGTCCTGGGGGACCCCTGTGTATGCTGGCTTTCGTTGCAACCGCAGTTGCAATCCCAGAATTTTAACAAGCTGTTAATTTTTCTTTAATTAGGTGCTTGTCATGTTTGGAGGAATTATTCACCCCTCTTAAGCCACATTATATCAGAAATAAGCTATGGATGCCATGTAGAATAAACACCCCATGTTCACTATTGTGCTATATTATTTAAAAAAGATAAGAAAATTATTTAACAGATCCATTAAAGACTGATTTGAATCAATAGGCTCCTAATTGGTGAAAGTGTGGACACATGGCCACTAAAATTAACCATTTCGTAGATAATGAAGAATTCAAACACAAAGCAAATGATAACGAGCCAAACCTGCATCTGTCTTAAGCTTAAAGAAAAAATTGAGTTAAACACATGTGTTCAACAACCTAATTAGGAGCCTATTGATTCACTTCACTCTTTCATTTGAGTGAAAATACATTATTTTGTAACCTTTTCTTATGTAATTGTTGCAATATAGCACAATAAGCACAATGTGAACATGGGGAGTTTGTTCTACATGGCATGCATTAGCTATTTCTGACATAATGTGTCTTAAGTGGGCGAATAATTCCTCCAAACATGAAAAAGCACCTAATTAAGAAAAAATTAACAGCTTGTTAAAATTCTGGGATTGCAACTGCGGTTGCAACGAAAACCAGCATACACAGGGGTCCCCCAGGACCAGGATTGAGAACCCCTGGTCTAATGAGCCATGATTCCCACTGTCAGTCGCACTGGTCTTAACATTTTGCCTGGGCAAAGCCTGCCTTGTTATCAAGCTATCAGTGGATTCAAATACATTGAATACGTCCAATGCATTGAATCAATTGCAATAAAGATTGGAACCAAACAAATTGTGATTGAGCGCAGTAATAGAGACAGGACAAAAAACATGACAAAAAAAGATAGAGCACGAGGTAATAGGGCAGCCAAGGCATTGCATTCTGCGCTTGCTTGTGGAAAAGCGGCCCAGGCGTACACACACACACACACACACACACACACACACACACACGTATACATAGCTAACCACTTGCGGTGTTTCCGGGATCCTTCTACCGTTCGCAATGACGCTTCTTGGATCTTAGCAATGCGCTCAAATATGGATCCTACCATAGGAAACTATTGTTTAATACGATTGATGAGTAAGTTATGTAGCCAGCTAGCTCAAAGTCGCTAGCTAACTACATAACTAAGCAGCTGCTATATACATTTATGGATGCGCGAGAGAATATTTTCTATATTTTTTGTCGTCGATGTGTGTGTTCTGTCTTGTTTTGAATCCACGCTAACTACGCAAACTTGTCGCAGTGGATACAGTAACGTAGCAAGAGTGGATCGCTGTCCTGACTGAAACGATTAACTAGTCTGTTTTACATCAATTTTAAATATAAATCGTAAGTACAATTTACAGTCATAGACATCATATATTTCTAATTAGTTTTGTTTCCGCACACATTCGTTAGGATCGCATATATTACCGTGTGTTTAGATGGCTATCAAACCGTTCAGCAGTTTGTGGAATGTTGTCACAGGCTGGACAAAGTTTAGCTAGTGCTAGATCATTTCGTGTGCTAGCTAGCTAACGTTAGTTGACTGTTTTTCTAACGTTACTGGACTACATTTAGGTAAAATTTTCAGCTAAACTATCGTGCCTATATGTCTGTCTACACTGTAATAATTACTAAAATATCTCGATCGTTTAAGTTTTTTTAACACTACTTTAAGAGCCATCTCACTATTCCTGTAGCCATTTTAATAGCTAGCTAGCTAACGTAGCTCGCTAATGCGTGCGTACAACCTAACGTTAGTTAGCTAGCTAGCCAGAGTATCTAACGTTATCTATCTTAATGTGATATAGCAAGCTGAAATGCATCACATTTCAAAACATAACAAAATGTCCAAGAAACGATATGACTAAGTAATATTCAACCCACTCGATGGTTAAGTTAACAGTTTCGTTGGTTGGCCGCTTAACGTTACCATTTTATTATCACGGCGGTCTAACTTTGTCCTCAACCTGCCTACCCCGGTTGTATTGGAGACAGGAAAACACGGTGAGAGCCGGTAAAGATTGCCAAAGGCCTAACGTTAGCTTGCTTTTTGAGTTTTAGCTCACCGGAAAATATTAACTTCACAGTCGTGACTTTAGTTTACTTTCCATTAAATGGCTACGATGCGTACGCACTTGTATGTATACCATTAGTATGTACTTGGATTTGTTTGCTTGGTTGCAGTCAATGCAGTGTCCCAACTTGCTAACTACTAACGTTAGTGAGATGGTGCCGACGTAGTAACGTTACCGACAGAAAGCTAGTGTCCTTATAGGTTTGGCGAAATGAAAATATGGAATAATCGGTCTAATAGGCTACACTAGCGTTAAATAACATACACAACCGATTGTCATTATTTTTTGATTTGATGCTAAATAACGTTAGTTAATGGTGGGATCCGGGTTGACCGGAGGATGTCATTTCTTTAATTAATTGATTTAGTTGGGTTCACTGTGATGAAAAGCTTATATTCCGATTCCGATCAGCGAGTGATAGTGTAGATTTGCACTGTAAAATACCAACCGATGAAATGGCGAGAACAGTCGTCCCTTAACGCATAGTCTACTGTTATTGTTAATTGTCTCTATTTATATGAACATGGTTTATGGGAGCGCAACGTTAGAGGACAGAACAGAGTGAAATTGGGAGGGCGCTTATTTCCATACCCGCGGAACTGTGTGAGTGTGTGTTGCGTGTTCATGTTTAGAATGCATAGGCACATAGCTGCACCGTCTATGACGAAAGAAAGAGCTATCAGAGCCCATCTAGATTCAGCGACAGCTTGATTTCACTCAGTTCTCTGTATCCATGGCCATGTTTATTCCTGTCTCCTTAGCCCTATCCCCAATTGGTTAATCTTTACAGGCAAAGAAGAGGTCAATAAACTGGCCACCAAAAAAAGCATGCTCTTTCTTTCTTGCATATTCTCTTTTATTTAGCTGTTTATCCTCACTCTGCTTTCCTCAAAACTTTATTATTTATCTTATAGTCCTCTGTAATTCTCCCCATTCTGCTTTTCTGTGTCCTTTCCCGATCACTCTTATGTCTTTATGTAAGCCCCCTGCTCTCTGTGCTTCTCTGCCCCTTGGGGGGGGGGGGGCATTGTTAGTCTTTGCCCACCATAGATATTTCCCTGAATAACTGAAGGCCAGAGAGAGAGAGAGAGAGAGAGTGCGTCGAGCGAGCAAGCGAGAGAGAGAGGAGGGGGGGGGGAGGGGTGGGGGGGGGCTGCTGCCTCTCAGATTAAATGAGTGGGGTAATGGGACAAGGATGAGAAGAAAGGGAAGCTGAGACAAAGAGCGAGAGAGGCAGAAAGCAGATGATCCTGAAGGGCAGAGAATGAGGGAGGGAAGGAGTGTGTGTGGTGTGAGAGAGAGGGAGAGGGAGTGGGAGAGGGAGAGAGAGGGGGCAAAGCAAGAGATGGAGTCTGCCAGTACAACTGACAACACATTACTCATTCAGCTGCTTGCCTGGGCTACTGCACCCATCAGGGCTTTGAGTGGCACAATGTATCCATGCTACGTGTGTGTGTGTGTGTGTGTGTGTGTGTGTGTGTGTGTATGAGAGAGAGAGAGAGGGAGACGGAGGGAGAGGGAGACAGAGATTTGTGGCGGCTGAAGTTGAAGATGTTGTCGTTCTGTGAAGTGACTTGTGATCATTTTGGAAAGGAAGCTGTGAATGCAAAAATCATGTCCCCTTTCCCTCAGTGAGACTGCAGGTTGTGGTAACCTAGCAACCCCCAGAAATGCCAGCATACAGGAAAATAACCTGGTTTTGAATAAGTAAGCTGGAGTCGTTCCCTGTTAATGTTGTACTTGCATGCCCGCCTCTCCTTTGTCAAATGAGCTGAGACAAACTCCTGTGGATTCAGCTCTGATTAGCAAATAGACGAAGACCTCCAAAAGCTCTCTCATTCTCGCTCTCTGTCCACCGTGATCTGTTATTTCCCGTTTGGCCTTATACAAATGAGAGGAAGCAAACAGACTAATGGACTTAGTTTCAGTTTGAAAATTTTTTTTTGTTTTCAGAATTTTTTTGTTTTCAGAATTTATTTGAAGACAAATGAGTTCATTTTTAAAAGTTATTTTTTTATTTTATGGAGCTCACATATTTTCCCTTTCTACAGCAAGCTGTTTTCCTAGTTTTTTATGCAATATATGGTATCTGTATGTGTGTTTTTATGATGTTGACAGGCAACGGTGTTTAAACAATTTAAGTGACACAATTTTTGTTGTTTTGTCTCTGAACAGCGCATTTGATTTTAAATAAAACTATTAATATGAGGTTAAAGTGCAGACTAATTTGAGGGTATTTAGATCCATTTTGATTGAACCGTGTAAGAATTACTCCCCTTTTTACACATAGCCCCCCCCCCCCCCCACCTCCACACACACACACACACACACACACACACACAACACACACTACTTACGGACTGCTCTGTATATCTGCACTGGGATATTCACAAACTGATCTAAACTGAACTGCTCTTCTGGGACTAAAGTCTATCGGTAGAGGAGAGGCATTTATAAGAGAGGGTCACATAGAAGAGAGACGTTGTTTATTTGTAATGTTTTCATGTGGTCCACAGCCCGGGGAAACAAACTGGGACGTCTTTGTTCTGTTTTTTAGACTGATGAAGAGAGGAGCTTAATTAGTGCCATAGTGCCAGTGAAAAATGAGAGGGGAGGGGATGTAAAACAAAGGGATTGCTATACAGGGAGGGGGCGCAGGTAGGAAGAGAGATATGACTCTGAACAGAACGTCTCCCCGGGGAACCTTCATTGACTCGCCGCTAATGTGTGTGATTACATCCGTCTCCATCACATCCTCTCTCACATCCTCTTTCCCTCTGTCGCTCCTCTTCACCCCCCCCGCTGCGGTGCAGCGTGCCCACGCGCGCCGTTACGCGGTTCCGGGGACCGTACGTACGGGGGGGGGGGGGGGCGTTCGGTTCGTTCTCACGTAGGCTTTCGGAGGAACGCCCGCCTCTGGGGCGGCGTGCGTGCCGAACGGGTGCTGGCGCCGCCATTGTCCTGCTGGCAGAGGAAGGGACGGCGGTGCGGTGCCCGGGCTTCGCGGAGGTGTCACTCGCCGGAGTCCACGTTTGACCCCCCCGCTCTGTGGGGACCCGGGTTTGAAGAGGGCTGATGAACTAGAGACCTCAGTGCCCATGTTGTTTTAACAGAGTCTCTGCAAATTAAGATAAGCTAATGAGCTAAAGGCCCTAAGCTAACCCCCCCCCCCCCCCGCATTCATGTGCGTGTATCTTTTTGTCCGCGTGGATAGCAGAGCAGAAGCAATGGGTGCCTGCTTAACCTACGGCGAGCAGTCGCACGCAAAGCCACTGAAGGGGTGCAAATGAGGATGCCGTGTGTTTAAGTCTGATTAGCTGGAAAACATGAGCTCTCCTTCCCTTGTCTTGTCTTTTTCTTTATGCAGTCAAGCTGACACCAGCTGCATGATTGGGTCTCTGGGGGAATGTTATATTTAATATATTCACCATTGACAGACTGGCTGACTGACTGAATTTATCATAAATGGAACCCTGCACGCTGGTCTTCTCTGCTAAATCTATGCAGTCAAAGTGAAGAGGGTGCAAAAAAAAAAAAAAGGCGCTCTTTACATAGCGGTGGAAGCAGCGGAGTTATATAAGCAGAAACTAGAGCAGACTGAAATATCCTGAAGTGTCCTCCCTTTGAGAGAGGGAATCCAGGAGAGCGAGCCTCCCTGCAGTATCCTTTCTCTCTCTCTCTCTCTCTCTCTCTCTCTCTTCTCTCTCTCTCTCTCTCTCGCTCTCTCTCTCGCTCTCTCTCTCGCTCTCTCTCTCGCTCTAACTGCTGCAGCTCCGCTCTCCTCCCAGAGGCAGAACGCAGAAAGGGCCAGGATCCCTGCAGAGGAGCCCGGCTTAGGAGGGACGCGCTGTAAACCAGGTCTGAAATGATACTCTTGGACGTTGAAAAGGCATCGGTACTGCTTTGATTGGTGTGCTAAGGGCTCCTGCCTGCAGCACAGCGTTGTGAGGAAACGGCTGTGGTGAATGGATGCCATGTCTCTTAGTCAGTCGAAACTGGTAGCGTGTGTTGATGATGTTTGATTAATTGACCGGATAACCCCCGCTCCCAGGTAGGCCTGAATTGTTTTCTTAACGGTGCAATTTGCATGAGCTCGTAATTATAGTTAATAACTTAGGAACCGAGTGACCATCCAAGTTCCATTTGGGAAGTTGTGAAATCAGTAGCCAAACTTTGACTTCTGCCATTTGACTTTTATCTGGTTCGGGGCAAGAACATGGCAACGCGGGAAAAGTAAGGTGTTAAGTGAACGTCACAGTGCTAAGAGAGTCTGCTGCTGTCTGTAGCCTGTAGAAACCCTACATGATTCTGGACCTATATCAGTAGCGTATTTCCCATTGTAATTAAGTTAAACAGCAGCAGGGTTTATGCATGGGGGACTATTGATACCTACTGAGCTCGGCACCGATCCTGGCCTTCAGCGTGAAGCTGAAACCGTTTGAGAACATCCTTATTTTTCTCAAGGGAAGATGTGATATTTCTGCTCAGTTTAACCTTTATATCATTTAATATCATCCATAAGGATGTATGCATGAGTATATTGCATGCAACTTAAATGTGGCTCGAATTTCTTCTTAGTAATCAATTTAGCACACTGTGCTCCTTATTTGGAGCAAGGTAAAAAGCCGTCTTTGCAAGATGCTGGATAGCTTACGTCATGGCAGCACAGGAGGAGCTTGGGTACAGTCAGTAAATATGTATGAAAGCTAAAAAAAATTGTGATGAATTATATAACCTTCATAGAACTTAGGCATACAGGCCTGACTGTGATCACATGCAGAAGTGTTCACATGGGGGAAATATTGTCAGGTGTCTTTAGCGATGCATCATAATATTGGGGTCGTATTGGTGTCGGGTGATAACGGGCTAAAAACACGTCGGTTCCGGCCTGACGCTAAGGTTATGGCTGATATGATGATGCGAACACATTTGATGCGTTATTGATTCTGTAATTTAAATGAAAAAGGCCATGGACAAAAGGTAGCTTAATCTAGTCATTGGTACCTTTTATGTATTCTTCATTCTCCATAGTTTTACCACCAAAACTCAGCATAGTAACGTAAGACTATAGTTTAAGGTTGAATTATTTTTTACACAAAATTTGTTACATTGTTCGTTCATACGCTGACGTCGCCTCGTTTACGTCTTCCACGAATGTGGAAACTTAGTTACAAATTTAATTTGTATAATGCAAATCGGAGGTTCGGCATCAGGATCGGCTAATACTCCAAGACAAATCTTGGTTATAGATATTGGCCCCAGAATTCTTATATTGTGCATTCTTAAGTCTCGTGCTTATATTCAAACGAACGCCTCAAATGAGAAACGGAAGTCTCCAATGAAAGTTTGAACCTTAAATCTATCCTAGATCAATGTTATCTGTTCTATGATAGCATATTGTGTTGCGATTTATAAGCATTTCCTTTGAAACTTATGAATATTCAGTGTGAGTTGTTTATTGCTCCGAGCAATACAGCTGCTCGTAGGACCGCTTTGGAGCTGCTCCCAGAAAAGCCTGCAGCCTAGCTCAATATGCCCCCCCCACCCCACACACACACTTATTTCCCTTATGCCTCAGAATAAAATTGATGATCAAAGCTTTTGTTAATTAATTGGCTTGATTAATATATAAATTGCTAGCAGCTCTGCTCATTATAAATCTCACCATGAGCTTCTGAATGTTTGTAACTGGACAACAGCCATCCTATGTCACTATGTGACTATATTATGCAAAGAATCAATTTGGGTGACTTCTCCTTTGGGTGCATTTCTCCTTTACGCGCTCTGTAAACTGTCCTCCATTAAGGCGGCTTTTTACTGAGCCTCGTCCCTCCCATCCCGTCATTCCTCGGTAATTGTCAGAGCGCCGCGCCGTGCCCCGCCCCCTCCCGTCTCGTCGGCCGTGCCACTAATGACAGTTTCGGGTCAGGTTTTCGGCGGAGAACACGGACCTCCGCCCCCCTTCCCCGCCGACCCGCAGACGGTTATCTGTCATTACTGGAGCGAGCCCCGGCCCTCCGCGGCTCCCTGAGCGCTGAAGGCAGGATCAGGTTCTGCGTCTCTCCCTCGCCCCTCTCGGACTTTCTTCCGTGGAAGCGGCGTATCTCGTTGGCCCGGACTCGCC
>CM056378.1:108878838-108933838 GCA_029718625.1 Synaphobranchus kaupii
TAATGCGACTAGGTGGCAGTGGGAGAGTGAGCATTCCTGACAGAAGTCCACAGGAAGGGAGGAGGCTGAAGAGGTTAATGAAAAGGTGAATAGATTGAGAAGAGGTTGCAGTAATCCAGGCGGGGGGTGGTGACTGTACACGATAAAGCGCTGCAGCCTTTCAGCTTAGTTCAGAAGTTTTTATTTTTTTTTAATCCAAGGAGCAATTTGGCCGCTTGCGTTTTTGCCGGTTGCTGCTGAGAACGGCGGTTTTCTTTCCGATTCGAGCCCTTCCACCGCGACGGTGGCGGTCTCCCCTCACGGCGCACCGTCCGCCGGCTCTCCCCGGGGGCCCAGGATGGGGGACGGCGCTCGCGAGCCCCAGCGGCTCTCCCCTTTCCGCATGCTGAAGATTCTGGAAACCTGCCGGCCCACGGGCAATCGCATCGGTGAGTCCGGGTCGCCAGCCGAGTCGGGGGGCAGATACTGAAAGTTTGGCGGCTTCAGTGAATGCGAAACCAAGAAAAAAATTAAATAAAATGTGCACTTTATGGAATCGAAAGGAATTTGAGATCAGTTGTCTGTGATTTCAGCTGTGCCTGTAATTCTGATTAGGGGAAAATATGGTTGCTATGGTTACGCCACATTTGATTAGTGGAAAAGCTTCACAGAACCAAATTATAAGGAAAAGTAAATATGGTTATGCAATAATTTGGAAGTGGAAACCCTACTCTTGCTGGTCACACTATAAGGTTGGGCAAACGGTGGTTACTATAGTTACAGTGCAGTTTGTTCAAGGCAATGCTGGGCAGTGTACTACAATTTGATAGGGGATTATGGTTAAATAAAAAGGCCTAGTACATGTTATTCAGCTATCACTGTAATTCAGCATAGTAAAAACCAGTAATCATGCTAACATATTTTGGGACTGTGAACACAGGACGTCAACTGATGTCGTTCTTCAAAACGTAATTATGGAATCTATCCTGTGAGTATGCAAGAGAGTACAGACCAATTTTGTGGGTCTCTTGGACTACATTTTTGGGATAATTAAATTTTATTGTGCTTTTGTGGAACACAATACAAGAGTACAGTATATAATACATACCATCCGAGCCCAACTATCATTTTTCTCTTAGTGGCTTTTAGGTGTCAGATACGTTGCTGCAGTCTCATTGTGGGTATAGGTAGGCTATGGCCAGTATGGATTAGGCTTAACAGAAGGGATTCTGCTTTAGTCAAATGATTTTATTTATCGATTTATTTTTTTATATAAAGCTTGTACTGATGAATTCTCATGTTTACAACCACATTGCTGACAAAATGGGAGATACTAATCAGGATTCCACCATCAGTTAGATATAAAAATAAAAATAAATAGTAACTGGGCACATTGAGCCCAATAATAATTTCCAGTTTGGTAATAATCTGGTAGTTATTTATAATTTCAATCTGATGAAGGCCATGGTGGCCGAAACGTCATAACCAATAAATATTTTTCTATATTTATTGTGTTGCGCCTTTTTCCGTAATATTTCCTAAATCTTTTTGGGTAGCACCTCGTCTCCAGCTGCTTGAGCTTGGACTATCTTTACTCATTTTAATATAAGACATTTTTTATGCGAAAGAAACATTGAGAGAAAAAGCTCTCTCTCTCATTCTGAAGAAGGATGTCCTCTACATTGCAACTTTGTTCTCCTGCCCTGTGTATGTAATGAACCTGGACTGGGGCTCCTCTCTGGCGTGACTGCCGGTCCGGGGTGTGTGTGCGTGCCGGCGTGTTTATTAAATATTACCGTTGACTGCGTTAACAGGGCTGCGTGTTATGAAACACCTCTGTTGATTGGGTAAACAGGCCTGTAGCCAGTGGCAGCTTGGGTGTCTCTCTCTCTCCGTGCTGGAAACCTGGAGTCTTATTTCCACGTCCTGGGAGCCGGGGACCTGTGGATGCGTGAGAATGCGTCAGCCGTCTCCCTCGCGCGCAGCAGCTGCTTGCGATTTGTTGCGTGGCCTCCTGGGTGCTGGCAGGCCTGTGGATGACTGTGTCACTCGTACACACACGTGGTGGGGATGGCTCACTTCACGCTGTCTTTGCCCTTGAGAACGGTGAGCAGAACGGTGAGCAGAACGGCAGGCAGGGAGGGAGGGGTGAGGGGTAGATGAGCACACTGCTGTGTCCGCGCTCATAGGGGATTTAAGAGTAAGTGAGCACACTGCAGTGATTACCGCAGTAGGTCCCGCCTGTAGATGCAGCAGTGGTGTAGAAAGCAGGGAGAGATCCTCTGATCACGCTGACCTCTCTCACTCTCACCCTCACTCATGTCCACATAATATAGGCTATTTAATAGTGTAAGGCTAATTAACGTCTGTTTACTGGTAACAGGGCTGTTATGGGGTAACATTGACAGTAACCAAACTGTTTAAGGGTAACAGGGCTGTTAACGGTAACGGTCTGTTTATTGGTAAGAGGGCTGTTATGGGGTAACATTGACAGTAACCAAACTTTAAGGGTAGCAGGGCTGTTAACGGTAACGGTCTGTTTATTGGTAAGAGGGCTGTTATGGGGTAACATTGACAGTAACCAAACTGTTTAAGGGTAACAGGGCTGTTAACGGTAACGGTCTGTTTATTGGTAAGAGGGCTGTTATGGGGTAACATTGACAGTAACCAAACTGCTTAAGGGTAACAGGGCTGTTAACGGTAACGGTCTGTTTATTGGTAAGAGGGCTGTTATGGGGTAACATTGACAGTAACCGAACTGCTTAAGGGTAACAGGGCTGTTAACGGTAACGGTCTGTTTATTGGTAAGAGGGCTGTTATGGGGTAACATTGCTGTTGGGCTCACCATGTCCACATAATATTGGCTATTTATTAGTGTAAGGCTAACTAACGTCTGTTTACTGGTAACAGGGCTGTTATGGGGTAACATAGGGGGTAACATTGACAGTAACCAAACTGTTTAAGGGTAGCAGGGCTGTTAACGGTAACGGTCTGTTTATTGGTAAGAGGGCTGTTATGGGGTAACATTGCTGTTATAGGATAACAGATGTGTAACAGTAACAGAATGTTTAAAGGTAACGGCTGTTTAATGGTCTCAGGGATGTACACACTGGAAAGGATCTTGTAGTAATTAGATCAGGTGTGAAGGATGGCTTCAATTTCCCACAGTTGTCCATCTTAACCAACAGCCTGGCTTAAGTCTTCTGTCAACGCTGCTCTGGATCCTACTTATTGCCTTTTTAAACCCGTCTCAATTATCTTGTGTTCTCACATCTCATATAGTCTAGGTTTCATCTATTTAAGTAGCAGTTTTTTTTATTGAACACTGTAGCAAAGTTCATTAAAAGCAGGCTTGATTTAAAAAAATAAATAAATAAATAAAACGCCAGGTTGTCTAAGGGATATTTAAATAATTCAGTTATTTAGGCTATTTGACTGCTGTAAAAGGAATCCTGGTTTGTGGAGTACTATTACTGATATCCGCACGAGCAGTCGAACCTCAGGAGAAAACCTGAGACAAGCTGTGGATGAAACACCCCCCCAGTCCATTACATCAATCTTGGACACTTTACGAGGGGGAAACCCAAGCGGCATGCTGGGTAGTATAGATCCGTTGACCTCATCATCTCACCAGCGGTGTCGGGGAGTTTTATGGCCTGGCTGTGACACCCCTGCTCGGCCCTTGGTACAGTCCGTCACGTGTGCAGCAGATCCACTGCGTCGTGGAGCGGGGGGGGGTGGGGACTGCCAAACGCTCCTAAGCTGAAATTCCCTAGTTTTCTCAACATTCAATGGACAAATAAAGTTATTATTCTGTTATCATCAGATTACATACGAACATACATCTAGATCTTGTTTTGGGCAGCCTCACAACTCAACAAAACTTTCATGGCTGTATCTTATTTGCATAATTCCATTGCTGTATTATGGATCTTGTGTGGTCATCGCGTGCACCATATCCATTCAACCGATCGCTTGCCGCCCCCATATAGAGCTGACATTGTTTTTATTTTGTCTTTGACGTCTTCAGGCAAGGTCATTTGGAGGGTATGGTGGCAGGTGGCCGCTATGTACAGTTCCTCTCTTGCCAAAAGGCATTGAAGTTGGGAGGATCTGTTTACAGTATATAATGTTCTTAGCACGCGTGTTTGTGTGCATTGTAATGAGAAAACGTGCTGTGTGCGGTTTTCTAAACTGCTTTATGTCGCATTGATCAGAAATTGAATCTCTCGTTTTTTCATGTTTTGATTCTGTGAATTTGTCTGTTTTTATTTGTTTTAGTTGTTATTCCAAGACAGTGAGCGAATGTATTTTTAATGTTAACAGCATCCATTTCAGCAGTGTCCCATGTCACTATTATAATTCTTCATCTCTTATGAAAACTGGCCTGAGTGAGAGGGAGGTATGAAGGTTAATGCCTCTCTTGTTATGTATCCTTTATGGATGTCATTAGCTAATGGTATCAAGACATAAATTAAACACTTTTCAGCAAAGGCACAGGCTTGTCTGAAACCTACTCTATCTTTGCCTCCACAAAGCTCTCCCGTATACTGCATATGCACTCCTGAGACGGTATATGTGTGTGTGTGTGGTGTAGGTATCGTGCATGAGAATGTGAAGATGGGCTCAGACGGCGAGAGCGACCAGGCGTCCGGCACGTCCTCCGACGAGGTCCAAAGTCCCGTCCGAGTCCGCATGAGGAACAACAGCCATCGGCGCATTTCCAATGAGGTACTCGACTGGTGCCAGTGACCCAAACCTCCGCTTGGACATCTCGCACTGGGCAGACTGCTTCACAGTTACACTGCACAGGATGTCTGCATTACATTAACCACACTGCATGGAGCGTCTACATTAACCACACTGCACAGAACGTCGACATTAACCACACTGCACAGAATGTATACATTTACCGCACTGTACAGAATGTCTACATTAACCACACTGCACAGAACATCTACATTAACCACACTGTACAGAACGTCTACATTAACCACACTGTACAGAACGTCTACATTAACCACACTGCACAGAACGTCTACATTAACCACACTGTACAGAACATCTGCATTAACCACACTGCACAGAACGTCTACATTAACCGCACTGCACAGAATGTATACATTTACCGCACTGTACAGAACGTCTACATTTACCGCACTGTACAGAATATCTACATTAACCACACTGTACAGAACGTCTACATTAACCACACTGTAGAGAACGTCTACATTTACCGCACTGTACAGAATGTCTACATTTACCGCACTGTACAGAACGTCTAAATTAACCACACTGTACAGAACGTCTACATTAACCGCACTGCACAGAATGTATACATTAACCACACTGTACAGAACGTCTACAATAACCACACTGTACAGAACGTCTAAATTAACCACACTGCACAGAACGTCTACATTTACCGCACTGTACAGAACGTCTACATTAACCACACTGTACAGAACGTCTACAATAACCACACTGTACAGAACATCTACATTTACCGCACTGTACAGAATGTATACATTAACCACACTGTACAGAACGTCTACATTTATCGCACTGTACAGAACGTCTACATTAACCGTACTGCACAGAACGTCTACATTTACCGCACTGTACAGAACGTCTACATTAACCGCTCTGCACAGAATGTATACATTAACCACACTGTACAGAACGTCTACAATAACCACACTGTACAGGACGTCTACATTTACCACACTGTACCGAATGTCTACATTAACCGCAATGTACATAATGTCTACATTAACCAAACTGTACAGAATGTCTACATTAACCAAACTGTACAGAATGTCTACATAAACCACACTGTACATAATGTCTACATTAGCCACACTGTACAGAACGTCTACATTAACCGCACTGTACAGAATGTCTACGTTCACTGCGCTTCACAGCATTCCCATGTATACTGTACTATCCAGATTGCCTACCTCTATTATTATGAGAGAAAAAGTGATCCCACAGCACAGGAAGAAATATGCTGTGAAAGCCTTTGACGCATTTTAGTTTTGTGTGCATGTGTGTGTTTTTGTGTGTATATAAACAGCTTTGTTCTGGAAAAGTGCATTTGCGTGAGTGTACATGCATGTATGCGTTTGTATTTTCATGCCTTTGTGTGTGCGTGTGTGCGTGTGCGTGTGTGTGTGTGCGCGCACATATGCGTATGCATGCATGTGTGTGCGCGGCAGCTAAAATGTGAACGCAGCAGTGTTGCAGGAAGTGCCTGTGGACACACAGCCGGCTGCAGCCATCTCTTACCAAGAGCCACTCAAGCTGAAACCGGATTAGCCGCCTAATCTAAATGCTGCTTGTCACAGAGGCGGGAGGCTGCAAAGGAAGGAGGGAGGGAGAGAAAGGGAGAGAGAGAGAGAGAGAGAAAGAGATGGAAAAATTTCCTCTCAGCAAGCGTGGACAGCTTCCCTACCCCCCCATCTCCTCCTCTCTATTTTCCCTCCCTCTTTCGCTGCTTCTCCCTGTCTGCGGTGTTCAGCATGCCTGCTGCTCCCCTCCCCGCCTCTCTCTCTCTCTCTCTGGGTGAGGGTGCTCTGTGGCGCTCTGGTGCGCGGGGTACATTAGAGCAGGGTACATTAGTAGAGCGGGGTACCTTATTAGAGCGGGGTACGGTGCGTGCTGCTGTGGGTTCTCTGGCACAGGAGAATAATGAAGGTGCTGTTGGCGGTTCCCTGTACTGTGAGTACTGTCCACTCTGCCTGGACTGGGTGTGTGTGTTTGTGTCCGTGTGTGTGCGTGTGCGTGTGCGTATGCGGGTGCGTACGTGTGCGTGTGTGCATTTTGTGTTTGCATCCATGCTGTGTGTGTGTGTGTGTGTGTGTGTGTGTGTGTGTGTGTGTGTGTGTGTGTGTGTGTGTGTGTGTGTGTGCGCATGCATGCGTGCATTGCTGTTTGTGAATGTGAGTTGGGGAAGGGGGTTTTGCTTTAATTTCCATTCTTTTAACATTGTAGAATTGATAGTATGTATGCATTTTTTTACAGTAAAAACCCTCTGACACATTAAAAGGTGCACACTACCTATTAAGCCACACATTCCTGTGCTCATAAAAACACATTCATGTACACACTTCTCTCTTTCACATACACAAACATAGCAAACAGCAGGATGTCAGGGAAATATGATTCCTGGGGGGGATCTTGGGTCTTGTCCAGGATGCGCCTCCATGGAGAAAGGGCTTGATTGGCAGCTTGCCTATGGCTGGGTACATGTAAGAATATGGAAGGGAGGGGTTGCCCTCAGCAATTATGCTGCATGCTGGGAAATGCAGTACAATATGATACAGTGGCATAAGGCCCAGCTGCACTTATAATAATAATGCTTTCATACTACAGCAATAATGATCTACTTATCCAGCAGTCATAATAAAGAGTATTTTTCCTTCAACATGTGAAATATCCTCCTTTTCCATCATAGACATTTCTCTGGTCTCCATTGTGGATTTGTTGACTCACATGGACAACCTCAAAAGTAGTTTCAAAGTAGCACAAGTCTAGAACAGCTCATGTATACGTGCCAGAACAATGCATCCCGAAACACTTGGGCAGTTAGAAACACCTCTGTTGCAGATTGTCCGAATAATTATGACCATATAAAATGAGGCCGTTGAAAAAGTAGAACAGAGTGCTGCTGTTCTATAATTATGAAAAAAAGTTTGCATAAAAATACCCATAGATCATTTTTTTCTCATCTTTTGATCTGAAATTTGAATTTCTTGAACATGCCACTAAAAATGTCTAATTTGACCTCTTCTGCCAATATTTGGAGGGAAATGTATCTGTCCGTCAATTACAGTTTACAGATATCACTGATTAGTTGGACATGACCATAAGTGTGAATGGCCTGCATAGTACTATTCACTTATATTCTATTCATTTCTGAATAAGATGTATAGTCTGAATTTCATATGTGGTGCTATTCAAAGCTGAATAAAATGTGATGTGAATAATTTTTTTATTCAATTACATTTGTATTCTTTTCTTTTTTTTTTGCCTTTTTTGCCTTTTCAAACAGTGATTTATATAGATCAATGTTAAGAGAGGACAGAACCTAAGCACAACATTGGAAATAAAGGGATGACCAAAGTCCTGTGGCAGGTGGCTAATTCTCACTGTGTTTTTCAGGACATCAACAAGCGACTCTCCCTGCCGGCAGACATCCGCTTGCCAGAGGGCTACCTGGAGAAGTTTGCCATGAACAGCCCTCCCTTTGACAAGCCCATGAGCCGACGGCTGCGGCGAGCCTCTCTGGTGAGCGAGACCCGCTCACTCTGTGCACGGGCCCTTCAACGGGGCCTTCAACAGGTGTCACACCGTCGTATTGTGCACGAGGCCTTTCAACAGGGTCCTCGGGTGTCGCACGTCACACTGTGCACGGGACCTTCGACAGGTGTCACACTCTCACATCGGTCCACCGGGCCTTCAACAGGGTCCTCAGGCGTCACATCGGTCATGGACCGCCAGTCAGTGTTCTCCAAACGCACACACGTTTTCGTTTGTTAACTCCATGTTGACACCAGGACGTAGGACGGCCATCTGACGTTTGTTGCTAAAACATTCAATGTATCCTCTCATATTTTGTTCAAAACTAATTTAGCACACAGACCCAGTTTACTCCTAAAATAAAACAGTGGTTTTCCAGGACACCATTTGAAGCTTAGCATATATCTTGCATAGACCTATATTTTAGTGTTCTGGTGAAAATTCAATACATTTTAATTTCATTATACCATGGCTTGGCTAAATACTCGATTCTGATTGGCTGGAGGGTGGGCATTTATTTCGTTAAACCGCCCGGCAATGAAGTAGGGCTGGCAACATTTTAATCACCGTTCTAAATTAATACGCCGTCTACGTTATCTGCTGCCAGCGCCATTAGAGTCAACACTTTTATGAATGGTATCCATAGCAACACCAACAGCTGATTAATAAAGCCGGCAAATAACGCTAAATCCGCTGATTTGAAAAGTTTGTCTTCGCCAAATATCTTAGTTACAACTTTAATCTAGCAAAGAAGTTTTGTGGTTAGAGGTGCAGTATTTATTCAGTTTGGAAATATGAACGTAACATTGTAGGGCTTTACCTAATGTAATGTAACGCTGACGTGAGCAACGCTGGTTGCGAATGCGAACAAATTACTTCACAAAGCGTTAATCTGCATATTAAAAAAACATTTTATCCAGCGAAATGTCTTAGTTACATCTAACTAACAAGTTACATCTAACAGTAACAAACTCTGTATCTACAGTAGGCTATTTTTTTCAGATGTTCCCATCTCATGATGCAGATCGTGAAATGCAATTTCCTTAGCCTGGGCTGTTTAAAGTAGGCTGCGTGACCAAAGCATTTTTAAAAAGCAAGACGGAGAGAGGGAGGTAAATTGAGTTGCGGTTTCATGCAATTTTCTTAAATAATGTAACTAATGACAAAAATAACCAAAATTGGTGCTAATTTTATGGTATAAAGTTGAGAAGGAATTATTTGCTTCCTTATAGAATCAATTGTTTTCAGAACTACCAACGAGAGGTTTTTGCATAACTACGGACAAAATAGAACTAGAAATAGAATTAGCAACGAGATGTTTTCTGTTCAAATAGAACTATCAACGAGCAGTTTTGCATGACAACGGCAAACTACATGCCAAAATGGCCTCGGAAGGATATTTAAATTTCAGCTGATAAAGTCGATAAAAATCAATAAATATAAATGTGACTATATATAATAATTGTTGGTAACCATGGTATAAGCGCAATAATGACCTCGGAGCCGGGCATTACACAGTTTAAATGCCCTTCGCGGAGGGAAATTGCCCTCGGCGCACTACCTCCGCGTCGGGCATTTAAACTGTGTAATGCCCGGCTCCTCGGTCATTATTGCTTACGTATTTACAGTCATTTAGACATTGCATTGATTGTCCTGTCCTTCTTGGAGGTGTCTGTCATTGATCTATGAGGATTGAGACTGAGCAATAAGGGAGAGGAACATGAGCTGATCCTGTTCCAGTATCTCGTAGTGTCTCGTAGTGTCCTTTATCCTCTTTGGTGCAGGACGCATCACCACGTCTTCAGCTCATTCCATGTAAGTGGATGGGACATTAGAGCAGACTAAGGTAACCTTCCAGAGAGAGCGCCAATGTAAGTGTGTTCACATAGAAGCGCGGTGGATGTGACTTCCTGCTGGGGGAGGCTGAGGGAACGTGAGGTTGTGAACGTAAAGATGTGACCGAGTCGCACGATACCATCTCACTATAAGAGCGAGATCTGCCTCCTGCTTCAGTCTCATCCTTGATCCACTGCGTGACGTTGAGCAATCCAGCGTGTGAACAAAGCCACGGTCAGCAGGCCTTTTGCCCAGCCTCTCTCTCTCGCTCTCGTCTGAGATGAGTGCCGGAATGTACGAGCAGTAGTGTATGTACTATGACATCACATTGACAGGGTGCCTTTAATGTCCTAAGCTTTTAGAATGCACAATATATTTTTCTGTCAAGGGCTATTTGTTCTAAACCCAGAAATAGTTTGGCAACATTTTTCAAACTAGTTTTTATCCCAATTTGGACTGCCCTAATTACAGATCCGTCCCATCGTTGCAGTGTCATTCCTCCATCGGGGGGAGGAGCACTAGCATGCGCATCTTTGAACACATGAAGCTAGCAACACACCAGCTGAGCTGCGCAGATGATGCGCCACAGGGCGGCACGCCTTGCACAGCTGGACCAGAGCGGTTGCTATTGCACGCGATATGGCAGGGAATATTCCACTAAAAGAAAAGTGTGAATTTCCACTAATTTAGGGTGTAGCAGAGACTCCCTGCTGCCCTTGTTGTGTGCCGTGAGGTTTCCACATTAGTGCTGTTGCTCCTCCTCCTCCAACTGCTCTCTTTTCGCTGATTTCTGTGGAGCCTGAGGGTCCGGGGTCGCCTGGGAGGGGAGGGGATAGCTCATGAATATGCAGCAGCCTGCCCCTGCATCACAGCGGCGCACAGGAACACTCTCTCTCTTTCTCTCCACACGGTTCCCATTTCCTGTTGCTTCTGAGGTGGACCGGGCTGATGCTCCTCCTGTTTGAAGTGGTTTAACCATACAGCTCTCACTGCACTGCCACGAGTCAGGAGGGAACATGAAAGAGCCTTTGATGAGAAACGTGACGTTTTTAGCGAAGGGGGGGATTCTGTGTTTGTGTGTGTGTGTGTGTGTGTGTGTGTGTGTGTGTGTGTGTGTGTGTGCGTGTGTGCGTGTGTGCGTGTGTGCGTGTGTGCGTGTGTGCGCGTGTGCGCGTGTGCGCGTGTGCGCGTGTGCGCGTGTGCGCGTGTGCGCGTGTGCGCGTGTGCATGTGTGCATGTGTGCGTGTGAGAGCTTGCCACTTTCTGTCATGCCACACCCTCATTTCCAACATTAGCTACAATTATCTTTGTGATGGCTTTTTCATTGTAATCATGATTTTTTTTATGCGTGTATTACAAACGTCACAATTGTGTGGCAGACTTACTTTGTATGATTACACATTAACCCACATTGAGTATCCCTTCCAAAGCATTCCACTAGTTGATGCAGATACTAGAATTGATTTGTCCAGAACAGTTAGTGTTGAGTGGTTCTTAAGGTGATGTCAATGTAGGCTTATAGTTGGTCACACACACCCACATCATATGTTAAATATATATTTTTAAAATATATATCATTGAACTGTGAAATGGTTTGATAGCCACTCTGTCCGTCTGTCCGTTTGTGTGAGGTGTGTGTGGGTCAGACTTGGTTATCACAGTAACCAGGTAAGAAGGCAGTGTGGTGATGTAATTGGCATCTATAATTCAGCCTGTCATTTGGCAGTGTGGGCGTCCCGCGGTTGGAATTACAGACTGACACTTTGGACAGATTGAAGCCCGTTGAAGTAATGAATGGGGAAGGAGGGCAGTGGAGTGATGGGAAGGGGAGATACAGATGGAGAGTTGGGTTATGAATGGGCAGACTGAGGGACATGGTGAGGGAGATGGAGAGAGACAGATGGTGAGAAGATGGGGCGATGTTGGCATTGGGGCTTCAGAAATCAACTTCAGTCTTTGAAGTTCAGTTTGCAGACCTGTATTTATTTGTCAGCTTATTAAGATGTGGACAGAGGATGCATCCGAGATTCAGGAGAGAATAGGATGCTTGGAACAGCGGTAGTGGGAAGGGTCCAAGGGGAAAGGAGTGTAGTCAAGCCCCCCCCCCCCCCCCCCCATTCTGCCACCCCTTGAATATCACCAGGAAAGCTTGGGCATAGATTTCTCAGTAGATTTGTACAAGTTATTCAAGGCATCCGATGTTCCCCAACACCCATCGCTAGCATCTTATAATGTGTGTGACATTTTTATGGGACCGAAGGGTGACCCTGCCAGCCCTGTTGCTGGGCACTCCACACGGACAGGGCATGAATTTGTAATGGTGATGTGCCCCTCATGTTACGCCACCTCTTGCGAAGGAGGTGTTGCTGTTGAAACATTATCCTCTAAGAAAAAATTAACGAAGGAGCTACTGAGTCTTCTCTCAGATTCTTATCTCTGCATTGCTATCAATTATTCACCTCGTCTGCTAACGAGATTTGTTTACCACTAAGTGAATGAATAACGGCTCTTTTATAATACCAAACCGCACTGCGTAACAGCTGCCATTTCCTGACTGAAATCAAACCTTTCAACCTGCCGCGAGTGGCTGCTAACAGCTAGCAGAGAAGCACCATATACTGTGAAAATAAAAACAGTCTTAACATAAACTTTATTTTCTGTTTATGTTACCTTTTAAAGCACATTTGGCTACAATCCATTGGTGCTTTGCAGGTTAAATTTATTATAATGTTCATATTATAGTGGAAATGTATTTTAGGATTCGATGGCAGACTGTGGGGTGTTACACACATAGAAAGACATTGTTTTTATCAGAATATTCTGGCTTGTCTCAGTTGGGTAGCACTAGAGCAGTGGTCCTCAACCCTGGTCCTGGGGACCCCCTGTGTATGCTGGTTTTCGTTCCAACCACAATTGCAATACTTGAATTTTAACAAGCTGTTAATTTTTCTTAATGAGGTGTTTTTAATGTTTAGAGGGATTATTTACATTCTTAAGCCACATTATGTTAGTAATAGCTATGCATGCCATGAAGAATAAAAGTCCAATATTCACATTGTGCTGTATTGTAAACAATTAAAAGGAGGTAAAAAATGTTTTAACTGATCAAATTAAAGACTGAGGTGAATCAATTGGCTCATAATTGGTGAAATTGTGGACACATGGCCACTAAAACTAACCGTTTGGTAAATAATGAAGAATTCAAAGACAAATCAAATGATAACGAGCCAAACCTGCATTGTGTTAACAAGTTTAAGGAAAAAATTATGAAGGAACTTAAACTTGTGTTCAATTACCTAATTAGGAGCCTATTCACCTGAGTTCTTACCTCTTCTTTGTAATTGTTTGCAATATAACACAATGAGCATAATGAACATGGGATTTTTTCTTCTTCAAAGCATGCATAGCTATTGCTAACATAACGTGGCTTAAGAGAGTAAAGAGTTTAAAGTGTTCTCTCTATACAATTAAAACACCTAATTAAGAACAAATAACAGCTTGTTAAAATTCTGGTATTGCAATTGTGGTTGGAACGAAAACCAGCATACACAGGGGGCCCCCAGGACCAGGGTTGAGGACCACTGCACTAGAGAGTAGCTCCCCTGTTATATGGCCACTCTGCTGTGGAACCAAGCAGAAAACATGAACCAATCACAAACAACAGGCCTAGGATCAGCTGACTCCTCACAAGGCACCCTTCAAAAAATAAATAAATAATAATAAAAAATATTTAATATTCAACTGATTCAGGGTCAGTTGTGAGGGTAGTCTGTGCACAGCGTGGCTGCACATACGTTACCCTGCCATGAGGATGCCATTGTAGCGTTCTTCCTCTGTATGTGTGGTGACCCAAAGCCACTGCTGACACCCTATGACCTCCAGCCTCAGGCTGCTCTCTTCCACAGTAGAGAAATTGTCATTGGTTGTTAGTCATGCTATTCTTTGGTAAAGTTTCCCCACAGTGACACGCACGACCACAGCCTTGCGTGTACATAAATTCACCCACGCACAGTGGCATGTGTCATTGTCAAATAATTTAAAAAAGCTATATTTGTGTTTTCCCTCCCCTACTGGATTTTGACCTAATTATGCTTCTCAAGCCAGTGATGCGTTTCAAATGGAATAAACCTATTAACATCAGTCCCCATGTGTCTTGTGTGCTCATGTTTCCATGTACACACATCTGTAAATATAGTTATATTCACAAAACTGCCATCTGGCTTATTTATATTGAAGGTAAGAGGGTCAGTGGAGACCTGCAAGTTGAGCTAATCTGCATGTCTCGGAGCGACAGCGTCTCGTGGAGTGACGCGAACGGAAGAAGAAGGGGATGCCGCCATGCGTCGCGTGCCCTTCGCCCGGCGTCACGCGCCTAAAATCATGCGAGAGGCCGCAGATTTATTTTTGTGTTCGCGGCGCCCGCGGGCACGCCGGCGGACGCGTTTGTTACCGACTCGTTCCACATGAGCGGCAGACCCCCTCCCCCCCCCCCCCAAATCACGCCCGCCGGATCCTGACAGAGCTCATCACAAAAACAGACAAGCGAGCGGCGAAGGGAGGGGGAGGGGGAGCGCTGCGCGTGAAGTCCGCAGTAGCACGCGCTGCCATTGAGCACGCTCGGCCGCGCCACAAACCACATTCCTGGATGCATCAGGAGGCCGGACTGCCTGAGTGCCACAGTCACGGTAAAACCCCCCCCCCCCCCCCCCCCGATTACAAAAAAACTGAACACTCCCAGACACACAGCTTTTCCCTGCATGCCTGGTTGGTTGTTTGTCCACAAGCTTGAACTATAATTGCTAGATGGAACAACCCCATTAAGGGAGGCCTAGCAGCCACGGGCTGATGGCACCAGATAGGTATTGGGAAATATACAGGGTTAGACAATAATTTACAGATGTGTTTGTCTGCTTGCACTTATTTTCCTTTGTATGTGCGTGAATTTGTCGTGTGTGTGTGTGTGTGGACATGCCTTTAAACAAATCATATGCTTCATAAGCTATCTTGGTCACTGGAGATATTTGCTTGTTATTGTCACTGTGCTGCCAGATGTGCACGCCTATGATCACGGTTTTGTGGGATAGTAATATATATATATATATATATATATCCACTCTGACCTCTGACAGCATGTTTGCCACATGAGGCAAATGTTGACCATGTTTAGACTTGCAGAAATGGAGCCCATTTTTAACACGCATTTATTATTAAGAATAGGTTATTCATTCAGTAGATCTGGAAGACCTTTTCTTGTTATCTTCCTGACATAGAGCTGATGCATTCAGTCAGTGGTGACAACCTGGCTTAAGTAACTGAACCAATAAAAAGAGACCATTGTGCTCTATGGATCCCGATGGGATTTGTGTATATGCCGCATTTTGAAAGTCTGCATTGTTTCTTTGCCATTCATCATATTATGTAAAATACTTTCCGGATGAATTTTCAGCCCTGGCATATATGCGCACCCTTATGGGCCATAGGGAGCGTTCGTCTGTACGTTGGCCTGCTGCGTTTGCGACACGACACTGACTCCTAGTGGCGGACAGCAGCATGTGCCGCGCGGGGGAGACTGGCAGGAGGGGGTTGAAGCCACAGGGAGGAGGCTGTTCAAATATTTAAAAAAATAAATAAAAAAACGTCTCCACCTAGCGGATGTGATTTTCATTAGCCTCGTTTCTCTCGGTTCATTGGCCCGTGCATCCTGCCGCCCGCGGCTCCAGATGTTCTAGAACGCATTAGTCTGATTCCGCCGTCTCACCTCGCAGACTGTGGCGGGTTGTCCTGCCATCTTGGACAGGCTGCTTTCTGTCTTACACTAACCCCCCCCCCCCCACCGATTCTCGCGGCCATCGCTGACCTCTAAACTCCCCGGAGAGTGTCACCGCCACGTGAACGCTGCCCTATTTTAAAGGAGCAAAGAGCGCATTTGGAGGGCAGGGTGCCATCTCTTTGTGTTGCTGTTGTTCAGCAAAGAGCTGATATAAGTGCCCATTCCTTTAGAGGGCTGAAGTGCCTGCAGTCAGTGCTGTGGTCATGGTGAACTGTGGGTAAGAGCATGACTGATATTAACTGAAAGCGGAAACCAGTGTTGGATAAAGGCTGCAGGACCCAAAGTACTGTTTTCTTTTCCCTTCCAGTCGGAGATTGGCTTCGGCAAGTTGGAGACATACATCAAGCTTGACAAGCTAGGCGAGGTAAGAGCGTATCGACCTACAGAGACACAGCGAGGCCCATAGGGAACGTGTGCTTGGAGCCAGAGCTGTTACACAGAACTCTCCCCACAGAGAGAGCCAGAGCCAGTCATTCCACCTACATACAGTTAAAGACATACGTACACACAGTTCCGACAGACGGGATTCATCCAACAGACAGTCACAGCCAGTACCGATGACTCTTCACACGTTGTATAGAGGCAGCACCGTGGACAGTAACCAGAGATCTAGAATAACACTGTGGACAGTGCCAGTGACTTAGCAATGAACCCTGTCAGATATACCGGGCACAACGAAGGTCCGGGGCTGGCAGGTATTGCTCACAGGGGAGGCGGGAAAGGAAACAAATCCATCAAACGTTGCAGGATAGCAGCCAGCAGATAGGAGATCGATCCGTTTGGGGTGCTTTGGGCATAATCTGCCCGCTGGTTGAAGCTGTACATCAGTCCAAATGTGCAAACTGAACCAGTCCCTACATGCGTTTGTCTTTGTCAGTGGCTTGGCTGCATTAACCCGGTTTAATGAGCTGCTCTTGCCATCCATTATGTGATCCTGAGGCATCCATTACAGTCCCGGAATCCCTTTAACAAACCAAGCGTAAGGAACATGATCTCTTTCCCATCCGTGACTTTCTTTCTTTCTTTTTTTTCTCTGTCTTGTTTTCCCTTGTGGTCCCCTCTTTCTCTCTACATCTGTCCGCCGTCCCTCCCTCTTCCTCTCTCTGTCCCTAGGGGACGTACGCCACGGTGTATAAGGGCCGCAGCAAACTGACAGACAACCTGGTGGCCCTGAAAGAGATCCGGCTGGAGCACGAGGAGGGGGGCGCCCTGCACTGCCATCCGAGAGGGTAACCCCCCCTAAACACACAGCCAATCAGCAGCAGACACGCTCTGCCCCACCATTCGTGTGCTTGAACTGAAATGTCTCGTGTCTGTGTTCTGCTGGTTTGGCTTATCAAACGAAGAGTAGGTCTTGCGGCCTCTGAGTGCTGCCGCTGCTGATGTTTTTAAGTGGAAGATTATTATCAGAGTATAATTGTTCCTTTTACTGTAAATCAATACATTTTGAGTAAAACTATCACTGTGTTTCCTTCAGTGTCTCTCCTGAAGGACCTGAAGCACGCCAACATTGTGACTCTTCATGACATCATCCACACGGACAAGTGCCTGACGCTTGTGTTTGAGTACCTGGTGAGTCAGTCGGTCCATCCATCTGTCTGTGTGAACGTCTCTCCCATAGTCTCTGTTTGATGGCCCCAAACATACCCCCTTCTCTGTGTTCCAGGAGAGGGACCTTAAACAGTACATGGATGACTGCGGGAACATCATGAGTGTGCATAATGTCAAGGTATATGTGAGATACGTCTCTGTACAAATGTGTGTTTGCATAGGTGAGTCGACGGCCGTGTCCGAAATGGCTTCCTGTTTACTATGTAGTGTACTATTTTGGCCGTCAGCCATCTTGGTGTAGTGTCCGAATTCTGAAATCAAATTTTGCATATAGGGCACTAGAAATATCCCATAATATATACAGTTTGTCCACTAAGCTAAGTGGCCCAGTTTGCTACCTTGCTAAAGCAGTCTCTTCTTATTAATTAAGTTGACATTACTTACGATTCGCCATCCACCATGTCTATCGGCCAAAGCACCAATAGCAATATTATATTTAAGTGAGCTGCAGCTTGTTTATTGGCGATTGCGTGATAATATTAAGTTTAATACTGAAAGCAGGACCTCTAAAGGAGTCATGTTTAAGAACCGGCTAGATGGTATGTTAACGGTTTTGTAGCTACTTGCGACAGACTTGTTGCCGAGGTGATGACGCTGAACGATGACAAAAGACAACGTCTGCTGTCCAGATTCATTGTTTATTTAGTACACTATTTAGTTCCCTATATGGGCATTCATTAGATGGGGATTAGGGATTAGTGAGTAGTGAGCCATTTTGGTCATGGCCTGAGAAGCTGAGCATTTCTCTGCTCTTGCTGTGCTGCAGATCTTCCTGTTCCAGCTACTGCGAGGCCTCTCTTACTGCCACAGGAGGAAGGTGCTGCACAGAGACCTCAAGCCCCAAAACCTGCTGATCAACGACAAGGGCGAGCTCAAACTGGCCGACTTTGGTGAGACGCGCAGATTTAGACAAACGCCCATTCAAATCTATATTCCAGGAAGCCACTCGCATAGACTGACAGTAATCTCTTTCTGTTGCAATACACTGCAGTACCTTTCCAATATGGTTTCGCTGTAATCTCTGCCAGCAGCTGTCTGAGGTTTTGCTGGCAAAGAAGCTATTCTCTTCGTTATTACATGTCACATATCAGTGAAATGCATATCAGTCTGGTATATCAGAGGGAAATGAGGTCAGCCTCAGTTTGCGTCAACAGCAATTACTCTCGATGGGCATAACCAGTCAAATCCACTTCAGACTTGCAGTTTGTGAAGGGAATCCAGTGAATATTCACACGAGCGGTGGAAATCATGCCGCGAGTCAGGAAACCGTTATTTTTTGTCACAGGTCTGGCCCGGGCCAAGTCGGTGCCCACCAAGACGTACTCTAACGAAGTGGTGACGCTGTGGTACCGTCCGCCTGATGTGCTGCTGGGGTCCACCGAGTACTCCACACCCATTGATATGTGGTGAGATACACGCACACACACACACACACACACACACACTAGTATGACACACGCATTGCACAATAACATGGACATTTACCCCTTTCGCATGTCTCCTCTCCTGTCCTCTACCTTCATCCTTCCTCTCACATCCTTTGCTCTACTCCCCCTCTCATTTACCCCTCTCCTCTGTTTCTGTGGGCACTCTCTCTCTCTCTCGCTCATTCTTTTTTCCCCATTTCTCTTCCATGTCCTGGAGCCCTGACCTCCTTTTTTTTGTCAGCCCCCTTGTCCTCTTTTCCCCTGCTTTCATTCCTCCCTGTTAAGTATTTGTAATTCACGCTCGGGGGAAGAGGAGAGCGTGGCAGCACTTTAGGGTCTGCCCTGGGCTCCTTTTCCTGTTTATTTCCCTCCCCTCAGATCCTGCATTAGTACCCACCGTGTGCTTTCAGCTCCTCGCTCCAACAGACCTCCCTCCCCGAGGAGGAGGCCACACGCTCCCCCCTCTCTATTCTCTCTCTCTTATTATGTGGGTCACGTGTCGGAAGCAAATTCTGCCTCCGCCTGATGGGGCTGAGAGCAATGACCGGGTCAGGACAAGTCCGCTCTCGTCTACTTTCCACAAAGAGAGGTGGCAGGGTGGCGCAGGAATTTAGCATAGCCCACGCAACCACATCACTCCATCCATCTGTGGACATCGCTGTATTCTAATCAGAAAGCACCTCAGTTCTCTGTTTAATACGGGCAACAGATACGTTTGTACACAGCGGTAAAAACACAATGTAACCTCACGTTCGTGAAACTGCAACGCACTGATGTGGTAGCGACCGACTTTTTTTGGCTACTGAGTGTAGTTTGCTCCCCAACAGGTCTGGCGCAATAGATCTGTATCACACTGGTTAAAATCTTGTTCTCTTCACAAGACAAATGTATGAATGCACCATCTGGACCGACTGTTCTATTTAAAAAAATATATATATCTGCTTAGTCTTGATAAAACAGCGGAAGAAAGACTGCTGAAAATAAGTTTTTAAACTGTGGAGAAATTTAAACTGTGGATAAATCTCGACACTTCCACAGTTGCCAGACTGCTATGTGCAAATTAAAGTTAAATGCGCTAGATCTCGCTCACACCTCTCTTATGTCGCATCTGTGGTTTGTTTCTTGTTTTTTTTGTCAGGCACTTTCTAAGCAATGCAAATAGAAAAGACTTTCTTTTTGATCATTTTAATCGGTGCCTGTATGTTTGTTAAATTGGCTGTGCGCTTATCTTGGCCTTTTCTTGCTCCATGCTTTATTGCTGAAGTGTTACTTGCTATTCTGTACCCACACTCTTGTTCTTTCTCCCACAATATGCTCTATATGTGATAGCTTTGTAAATCACTCTGGAATAGTATAGATTATATGGTAATGAATAGCAACACGTGTCTCTCCGTTTCCATCTTTTTCCAGGGGGGTTGGATGCATATTCTATGAGATGGTGACAGGAAGGCCTCTCTTCCCAGGATCCACTGTAGAAGATGAACTGCATTTGATATTCCGTATCCTAGGTGATATGCTGGCACAAGTCTGTATTTATATGTGCATTTAATGTGGAGTGTTGACTGTGTGTAATACGGTGTTGGCTGACACTTGAGTACATGTTTGTGTGTGCAATGCATATGTGTAATGCATTAAAATGATTTACAGTCCATGTGTACTCCCACTTAGGCACTCCCACAGAGGAAACCTGGCCAGGAATCACCAGCACTGAGGAATTCAAAACTTACAACTTCCCCCGCTACCACGCCGAGCCCCTCGTCAATCATGCACCAAGGTCCGCCTCTCTGTCTGCCTATTGGTCTATCTGTGTGCATCTGTCTGTCTCTCTTTCTGACTGCCCATTTGTGTCTGAATTTGAATTAACTGCCTAACTGCCAGCCTTACCTTACAGCTGTACAGACAGACAGTCCTGCAAGCAGACACACTGCTTGCGTTTCTGTCTGTGATGTTGAATAATTCATATACTGTATATATCTCATTAAGATATGCAGGCGACATGTTTGAGATAATGTGATTAAAATCCCATGGCATTTATATGGACGAGTGTTTATTGTGAGATTTATGTGCATTGTCATTAATACCTGTCCACAGGGGTAGTGCCGTTTTTGTGGTTATGTGCAGTGGAAGCAGGGAATGCTGTTAAGCGGGAGATTGGATATCTTTATAATGTTGTGGATTTGTGTTTAATACTGTTTCTGCAGTCCCCCGCAGGGTCAACATTGCAATTTTTGTCTTGACGTGTTTAAATTCATATAACGGGGGAATAGCACTTTGACAAAACAATGACATCAAAGTTATTTTTATGTCATTGTTATGAATATGTATTTTTTATTTTTGTGCATGAAGTGTGTGCGCAAATTGGAAAATATATTGGATACTAATGGACCTAAAATGTGGGAAATTAACCCACTTCCTGTGGACAGTAAGGATTGCATTTCACAAAATAAGGGTATAAGCTCTGCCATATTGCTAAGTTTCAAAATGGTGCAACTGGCAGTCTGACCCTCTAATCAGCTCAGCTTTTAGCAATTTAACTTGCTAATTATAAGGGCTAATTCAGCAAAATCCCCAGTTATCGACTACAAAGGCATTTGATATCCTCGGATTAAAGGTTCTATTTGAAAATGCCATTTGTTATTATTGCTGTCATTAAAATCTTTGTCGTTATTTTCTCTCACAGGATAGACAGTGACGGGCACGACTTACTATCATTACTTCTCCAGGTAGGTGATAGAAACCTCTTCTCTTGCTTTTAGTTTTTTTACAGAATTGATCAGTTTGCTTAATATGGTGCATTGAGAGGACAAAGTGATTGCGCTTGTTCATGTCTGATTTAAACCTGTGCATTCAGTCATGTCTGATTTAAACCTGTGCGTTCAGTCCTGTCCGATTTAAACCTGTGCGTTCAGTCATGTCCGATTTAAAGCTTGTGCATTCGGTCATGTCCGATTTAAAGCTTGTGCGTTCGGTCATGTCTGATTTAAAGCTTGTGCGTTCAGTCATGTCTGATTTTAAAGCAGTTAATTTTCACTCGTCTTCCTCAAGTTTGAGGCGAAGAAGCGAGTCTCTGCAGAAGAGGCCCTCCGACACCTGTACTTCCGCAGTCTGGGGGAGCAGCTCCAGACTCTACCCGACAGTGAGTCCGCCCTCCAGTCGCACCCGCCGAAACCTTCTCACTGTACCTCAGCTCCATCTGATAGTTTCCCCTGTTCCTCAGCTACACTTTGAATTGTTCCCCTTACTCTTCAGTTATATTTAATGTACATTGTAAAGGTTTATTTCACTGATTGGGAAACTTTCAATCTGTTAACTTAAGTATTCACTGGTCTTTTTAGGTTAATTGAGTTACAATATATTTGGTGGGGTTATAGCAACTTAATATTCCATTTTTGAAGTTACTACTCACTACTTGCTACTCACTGCTAAATACATTTAGTATAATTGCATTTACATTTTACAGTGTAGTTCCCCTATTCATTCACTACTGAGAAATTGCTCCAATGTTGTTGATATTTAAAACTGAGGTGAGATGGCACAGCTTTACACCTTCCCTGAACCTGAGCAGTGTACTTCATCTCTTTCATACGTCATATTGAAGTGACCATCGGTTTTTATTTGTTGTCTCATGTACGTCTATCAGTTCTTCTCCATTATTAGTGCAAGTAAAATGGCACTTTGAGTTGAGCTATTTATTTCCTGCCGCTGTAACCTGTTAAGGGGACAGATTTGAGCATCGCTCTTATTCCAGTTCTCACTCATTTCAGCTGCATCCATCTTCTCTGTGAAGGACATCCAGCTTCAGAGAGATCCAGGGAAGAGAACAGCAGCGTATCCAGAAACAGGTAGGCCATCCTGTGGGTAAAAGGGCAGAGGGAAGGCTGGTACAAGGCAGGAGTCAGGAGACAGGACAATCTGAGAGGCAGAAGGGTTGGCCTATAGCAGATATACATGTATGACACCCGTCTGTATTAAAATCCATCCTCTAACAGTGATGGGTCTGTAGCCAACTCCCGACTGGCAGCGGTAGGTTCTGCCTTGGGTTTGCTTGCAGCTGCTGGTTATTGGGTTTGCTAGTTCCTCCTTTGTCTGCCTGTCTGTCTCTCTCTCACCCTCATAATTTCATAATTTCATAATCTTGTTTTCTGTCTCTGTCTCACACTCTGTGAATCTCCTTCTTCCGCCCGTTCTCCATGTTTCTCACCACCGCTCGGAGCGCCGTTGTTATTGCTCACTGTGTCTCAGGCTCTGTTTCTCTCACGGTCTGTGCGCTCATTGATGTGTCACCCCTGGTTCACAACCCTCCCCCTTTCCCGCTCTAGCAACAGCCCCATGAATACTCATGAGGAGCTCCCCCTTTGCCCTCACAGCTCCTCTTAAGATGGTCATGTGACTGTTTGCCAGAGGAGGCCAGCACCTCATGGATCTTCCTGAAAGGCTGGGGGTGGAGAACTGTGTATTTTTTATAAATGGAACTTCTTGTTGGCCGAAATAGGGTGAACCAGGTCATTCTGTTTCTTAATGACATCTGCCTATCTGGTGTTCAATGGTTCTGTCTGTCTGTCTGTCTCTCTTGCTCAAAAAATCTCTCTCTCTCTCTCTTGCTCTCACTCTCTCTCTCTCTTTGTCTTTTTTTCTTATTTTTCCTGTCCGTGTTGTGCCCCTCACCCCACACCCATCTCCCTCCAAACCCCACCCCCTCACTTAAAAAAAAGCAGCACCCCATAAGCTGGGCTCTGCGCCCTCGGAGTATTTCCAGAGAGAAGGTGCCAAAGCAGCCCTCACCTCCCCTTCCACCGGCTGAGTGATCCTCTCCCATTCCGGTAATTACACTCTCTTTCTCTCTCTCTCTCTCTCTCTCTCTCTCTCTCTCTCTCTCTCTCTTGCTCCCTCCCTCTTTTTCTCTTTTCCCTCTTCTGCCTCACACACACGCAAGCATTATGGACTAGCGGAGAAAAATTGTGATCGTTTTCTTTTTAGTTTTCAAGTGGGCCACCTTTCTGTGCTCTTTCAGAGGGAGATAAGAGACAAAGCACAGGGAATTCTGGGACAGGGCAGCTGAAACATGTTTTCATTTGATTCATTTTTTTTTCCCCCCCACCACCGGTTTTATGCAGTTCTGTTGAGATTCCTGCAGAGGGAGCTGTAGCCTTGGTTAATGTGTGCCTTCTGCATGTGTGTCTGTGTAAGTGGGCATGACGGTGTGGAGTAGTTTTACCTTTGTGAAATGTGTGTGATTGTGGGGAGGGGAGGTAGTTTTAGCAACATGAACTGTGTGTTTTGGGGAGGGGTTTGTTTATTTTAGCAGCTTGAAAAATGAGTGTATGCCTGCACCTGATCTTTCATGTGTGCTTCACTTGAAGGTAAGCTTCAAAGGGGTAAAAAATTATTTCTAATATACATGACAATTTAATTAGAAAACTATCGATGTTATTAAAACCGACTGAATTATTAAAAAGGCTGAATACATGATTATATGCGTCATTTTAGATGTGTGATAAATACATGAAAGAGAAAGTGTTGATTCCGATTAATTATGAATGTGCGTATGGCTCTTTTTTTTTTGTCCATATCTGACGCTGTGTAGTTTTATCTCTGCATGATTGCTTTGTGCATGCGTGAGTGCATCTACAGTGAGCACCAGCATTCATTGGACAGTGACACATTTTTTGTTATTTTGGTTCTGTACTCTAGCACTTTGAGTTTGAAAGGATACAATACAATGAGGTTGGAGTGCAGACTGTCAGCTTCAATTTGAGGGTATTTCCATCGGATGAACCGTTTAGAAATTATAGAACCTTTTGTACATAGTCCCCCCCCCCCCCCCCCCCATTTTCGGGCATCAAAAAAATATTGGGACAGTTTAACATAATGTAGAATAAAGTAATTATTTTTAAAGGTTGTATCAGCGATTTTGGGTGGAAACATAAATGATCACATTCATCTGATTTTTCCTCACGATCCGCTAGCTGCCCGCCCCATAAGCAGGCCGTCAAAAAACCGCGTCTCTGTAGGCAGCCTATGCTCCGAGATCGTACACAAAAACAATGGTACTACCAACTACTCAAAACCAAAATAAACAGTATTCCAACCAATCACAATGATCTGCACAAACGTGACGTCACTTCTGAAGCGAAATCCCAAACAAACATACTTATGAATAATTATGTTATGTTTTTAAAAATAGTGTTCAAGCATCCAGAATTATAACCACGTTAATAACGTTTGTAATAAACCAAACCGTTTGTAAATCCGTCAAGATTTCAGCGAGATAAGAGTATTAGCGTTTGTGCAGATCATTGTGATTGGTTGGAATACTGTTTATTTTGGTTTTGAGTAGTTGGTAGTACCATTGTTTTTGTGTACGATCTCGGAGCATAGGCTGCCTACAGAGACGCGGTTTTTTGACGGCCTGCTTATGGGGCGGGCAGCTAGCGGATCGTGAGGAAAAATCAGATGAATGTGATCATTTATGTTTCCACCCAAAATCGCTGATACAACCTTTAATATTTGGTCGAATTTGAATGGATCGCTATGGGATCTCTATGGGAAATCGCATTTGAATGGATCTCTATGGGAAATGACCCTTAAAGTGATCCATCTATATCTACTGCATATCTGGCAGCAGAGTGATGGTTTGAGGCTCGTTTGATACCTCACACCATTTTTGACAATTTCGCTATTTCGCCAACCATGCATTTCATACTGTTCCAGCATACTTTACAGCGAAATGTAGTCCCCCCATTTCCCATAGCGATCTATTCAAATGCAGAGAAGTTATAGTATCGCTTGTAAGAGTACCAGAAAATAAGATGTCAAGAGTCTTTTGATATTGTTGGGTCACAGACATCAGGAAGTTGTGGCATGCAAAGGGTATGCGACCAAATATTAAAAAGAATTAATGTATTCTACATTATGTTAAACTGTCCTAATATTTTGCCCGAAAATTGGGGGGGGGGGGGGGTATGTACAGAAGGTTCTATAATTTCTAAACTGTTCATCCGATATTGATGACAATACCCTCCAATTAAACCTGCCAGTTTGCACTTCAACCTCATTGTCATTGTATCCTTTCAAACTCAAAAGTGCTACAGTACAGAACCCGAAATAACAAAACATGTGTCACTGTCCAATGAATTATGGTGCTCAATGTATGCATGTTTCCGTGTGTGTGTGTGTGTGTGTGTGTCCTGACACTCATTAGTGATTGTATGCCGTGTGCTTCTCTCTGTGTGTCTGTGTCCGTGTGTTAGCCCAGGGGAAAGGCCGGAGGCAGAGCGTGCTGTTTTAGTCGCCGAGGGGGGGGTGAGACCGTTAAGAACACGCAGGACCATGCTGTCCGGGAACAGAAAGGAAGGATAAAAATTTATTATTAAAAAAACAACAAAAGGCAAAATCCAGATGGAAGAAAAGAAAAAGGAAACAGACAACCATCCATGATGCTGCTGCTCCTCTGCGGACTTTAGGATTATTTTCCATTGTTTGAATTGATTTAACTTTTTTTTTTTTTTAAAGAAAAAAATAGAACTCTTTAATTAGTGTAATTTTTGGAGGAGAGTCATATCTCCTGGTTTTGAAGTTGGGGGCAATTCTCATTTTTAGAATTGTTTTTGGATTATGTACATAAGAGGCTGTGCTGCAGAGAACGATGCTTTTTTTCATATCATATAGCTTGATACCCAACTGCCCCTCTTCCCTGTTCAGTGGAACGGTCTCCCGCATAACTGCCCTTCTGCGCTTGCTCACAGAGAAACATGGGCTTGGTGGGTGGTTGGGGGAGGGAGGGGATTGGTAGTGGGCGAGAGGGCCAGGGAGAAACTGCCACACCTGCTGTGAGTGCGCACTAAAGGGTACGGTGTTTGCAAGTCTGCGAGTCCATTAACCGCTGCGAATGGTAGGTTGTACGTGCAATAACTCCTGATAACTAGGCCATTTATTTGCTGGAGCAGGATATTAAAGCCGTAACGATGGTACTACCTGGCCCCTCTGGATCCCAGTCTCGCCCCCTCCTCCTCCACACTGGCTTCGTGTCACCATAGCGACTCGCTGAGGAACGGAGAGAGGATCGGCATTTAAATCCCCCGCATGCTCCTGTACGCCTTGGGGACTCTTGTCTCTCTCACTGGTGTCCAACATTGCATTCTCTGTTCTATTGCTTACCTTTACGGAGGTACACTTTATTGTTTAGCGCTTAACGGTATTGAAGTGCTGTACTAAACGGTACAGAAAAATTAACGCTCACCTGCAGGCCCAAGGTGGATAACAAACCATACATTATTACAGGATAGAATAGGACGGCACTTTTCTGTATAGAATTATAATCTATAAGAATAGAGCCGTAGTGCACTACCATACAAAAGTGTACACTACAGGACCGAATAAGTAAGGACACTACTGTATAGAACACTACACTACTACAGAATAGGGAATTATACAATTTTACAGATGTATACAGGGCAGACTAGGAAAGGGCACAACTGTATAGAATCGTACACTACAGGTCTGTTAACTGCTGTGTTTAACTTTAAAGTTAACCCCCTTGACTGATCATTCACCTGGGCATTTTACTTGCTGTTTCCAGCATCAGGCTTCAGGTTTAATGTGTAGCAATGATGTAGTACAGCGATCAGGACTCACATCTCCGAACAGTCTGCTTTTCAAGCAGATTTGCTACTTTGATAACCCATTAATACAGAAATATAGACACATCAGACATAATGAAACTATTACAGGTCATTCTTTAATGGTTTTATGTTTTGTTTTATTTACACCCTTGATACTGTGGTATGATGGAATTGTTTCCAAGAGTGCTTCCTGACGTGATTCTAGTAGAGTTTTTATGAAATAATAATGCGTGGGAAGAAATGGAAGGTCTTGTTCACAATCTTTTTGCTCAGGAGATCTGATTCTTGGAGTTATTGATTTTGAAATGTGCTGAGGTCCCCTCTTTCCCTCTAAAACAAAAATGCCCTCTGAAGTGAATGGACTTTCCTTTACACATACTGTCCCCTCTGAATTGACTGTATGAATGAATCAATTCTCCATTGATAGGGTACCAAACAACTGGATTCAGGCTAGGCAGGTAGTGCTGATCCTTGTTTTTATTTTATTTTTTTCTTCTTTATTTTCCTTCCTAAAATATCAGCGTAGCTTGTGTGTGAAGTGATTGTCATTTTTTGGCCTGTTTTATGTTTCCTGAGCCCTGACTGAAAGAGGAAATATACGGAAAATTGTAATAAATGAGACTGGGGGAAGTTGAGTTGCTGTTAATAACGACAGCATTTGCCTTGGAATATTTGAAACTATGACCTTTGCAACAACGGCTATGTTTCCATTAGAATGTCTACACACAACTGGCCAAAAGCACTAGCCAAAACCAAAATAAGTAATCTTCAAAAATATGTTTTCACCATGCATATATTGCTGTCATTGAGTGGTATTTTTTTTTAAATGTTACCATTTATCATTTTAGTGATTTAATTTTTACTTTGTTCTCCTGTTTGTTTCAATCCATTGATGGCTGTTTTTCGTGTCTCAACAATTGATTTTAGCACCTTAGTGGAAACGTAGTGAGTGTTACCTCTGGACCAATACACTGTAAGATGAACAGGAACTGATCCTCAAGACTGATATGCAATGTGCTTTGATTTTTGCATATGTAATTTGTACATATATGATCCTTCATTCTGTATGTTAGACATTTAATGTAACATACAGACTGCCCTTTAAAGGTTTACTTTTACACGGATGGTCAAAGTTGCTTCTATGGCTGTTGATTCTTTATTTTTATTTTTAAAATTATGTTCTGTAGTTATGGCAATGGTCCTTGAAAGTGAGACTTTAGGGCAGAGCTACTTCACATTTGTAACTTAGGATGCATGCCTTTGGCTTTTCGTTCTAGTTAGGACCCTTAATTGCAAGAGATTTGCATTCCTGCCTCTCTGTCTTGTTTTGTTTGGTGTGGGGAGGATTATGGGAAATGTTGTCTGTTCCGACAGACCGTTAGACCAAACCAGTACTATTCAGGAGATATTAAGTAGATGGAAACGGTAATAAATGCTTGAAGAATACACATTACTAATTATGATCAATAATACTTTTAACCGAAGCCATAGTGCAAAGCATAGATTGGTATGCCTTTGTGTGCATGATGTTGACGTGGACCCCCTGGTGGAGTTAATATATCCACCAGACATCTCTGGCCGTATGTTCTGTGTAACATGGGGGGGAAACAATGGTCTAATTTAACACTGGCATACGTTCCAGGGAACAGTGTCTGCCATTGAAACAGAAGTGTGTGTGTGTGTGTGTGTGTGTGTGTGTGTGTGTGTGTGTGTGTGTGTGTGTGTGTGTGTGTGTGTGTGTGTGTGTGTGTGTGTGTGTGTGTGTGTGTGTGTGTGTGTGTGTGTGTGTGTGTGTTATGCCTGTGTGCATGGGCGTTGTGCGTTGTGGGGGGGAAGTGTAAGATTATATTTTAAAATGACCTCAGGATTAAGAATATTAATGTCCCTTACTTGGTGTTTCCAGAGTGAAACCACACTGACACCGTCATTGTGTTCAGTTTGCTAACAGGTCGCTAACAGAGAACACTGGTATTTTTGTACATGTATTTCAGAGGCTGGTTTAATTTGTATTTAGTTCAAAGTTCTGAAAGGGAAGAACTGCTTTCACAATGTGTGTAGAAAATGAGATAAAATGACAGAAATGAACACTACCTGGAATTCATCCTTGGTTATAGAGGACCCTTTAAGTACCTGCGAGGGTAGTTTCAGAAGTAATATTGGCTAACTTATAGCGGTTTACTGTAACTCAGAACTACAACTGTATCATTTATAATTGATATGTTTTATATAACCATTTAATATTGCACACAAGACTGGAAATAATCTTGTGAGTGTGTGTGGCTACACACTTGCAGATGTTAGATTTAAGTTTGCACTGGTAAAAATATCATCTTTATCATCCTGGGTCATACAAATAATAATTTATATTTCTTTTTCTCTCTGAGTATTTCAAATCATGTCTTCCTTTAGCACTGCCTGTCTGTGTAACTGAACCACAGCACAGCTGGTGGCGACAAAATGTTTTTGCACAAAATGGCAGATTCCTTTGTGGCACAAAGGCACAATCCTTTTGCTGATCTGGAACTCATCAGTTTAAAAATACAGCCATACTTATGCCACATAGGGGAGTGAATGGTGTTTGTTTTGCTGAAGCGATACTCGCCACTCGTTCCAAAGGAAGATGGGTAGGCATTTTACAGAACACATCAAAATTTAGGCAGAGACCGATTGTTGGAGGGGTGGGGTATAGAGTGGTCGTTGTGGCACTTCATATTAGTGGTACGGTAATGGCTTGTCCCTTTGCTCTCAGCCTGCAAGAGAACTAGGCTTATTATTCGGTTCTAATGCCAAACAGGCTGGCGTGATCCTATACAGAGCCAAAGAAATCGTCTTGTTCAATTACGGTCGCATCAAAAAACACCCCAGGTACACTAATAAGTGGATTTGTCAGACTTGGACTGTAAACTACGGCTGTTCCACGGTTTATTTTTTATGCCCTGAGTGGACTTTTTTTTTTGCAGTATCTCCAAATATGGTGGTGTGATTGTCTTTACAGGGACGAGGAGAAAATAAATGATGCCACACTGCTCTCACATGCTTTAGGTCCGCCTGCTGTTCTTGTCCTTTATCCCCAGAGCTGGAGATTTTCTCTCCAGTCTGATCATTCTACCCTTAGTTGGCTGAATTCTAAAAAAAATAAAAATAACTTGTCACCATCTGTATTCTTTTCAAATTGCTCTTCATGTCTTCTTTCATTATTGTTGGCTGTTGTGCATATTACTGTGTTTATGCTACCGAGAAGACTGGATGCCAGTGAACAATGGTGCCTCCTAGTGTCAGGGAAGACAAATTGCACCCTCTCCCCATCTACTGCTGTCCCACCACCCTGTCATTTGTACATTACTGCTTCTAATAAACATGTTGACAATTAATGGACTGTTTTGAGGTTTTGCTTCATTTGGTCTACTGTTGTGATTTCAAGGTTTTCCTTTGAATGCAAACTCTCCCCTTCCCGCTGTGCATTTCTGTCTAATCACTGGGATGGGAATGGACACGGTCCTAGATCTCCCTGTGTAATAACACGCTATGATAAAGGTTTTATGGCATCATTTTTTCTTCAGATTGTTTATGAAATTAATTCATGGTTTTATGTTTTATGTTCTGTTCAGATTTTGAAACGTGTTTCAGGTGCAGAGATGCCTTAGTGTAGGCAGTCTAAACAAACGGAACACTAAGGCAAACCTTTTGAACAAATCTTAACTGTCCACTGTTTTAGAGGTCAATGCACACATCGATGGGATTATGAAATTTTTTTGTAAAACCTAGATGGTGGTCTTCTACGAGATGTAAAATGGCTACAAGATACCCACCATATTCTTTATTAGGCGTACTGTCCTGCAACAACAAAAAATAGTACTGCCTGATTCATTTTCAAAGTGCAATGTTTGTGCCCTTTGTAAATTAATGGGAGATGTATATTTGTATGCAAATATCTAAATCTTTAAAAATGTTTTCAGGGCCTGGCATCATACAGTACAGTATGTGACGCTGCAGATGTTACATGACTTTCCTTGCACACATTGGAATTTCCAAAAGCTAATTTCAGAGCAGGCAGCAGATGTACCACAGACCAATGTATTGCCCAATAATTGTCGTATTAAACGATTTATTATCAGAGCGCTGGGAGTCTGGGGAAACTACTTACAGGGATTAACACTGGAACAATGACTAGCATAGCAGCCCATTAAAATGGAAAGCAGGCTTTACCAAGAGCAATGGCACGGCAGGGGAAATGTTGTCACTAGCCTGACCGAGTATTTCCAAATGGTTTGATTAAGTGTGCAAAGCAATAGCTTTTCCCCCAACAACAGTGTATGCGTGCATTTAAAATTAATACCCTATGCATTTCATCTATAGGCATTTAATGGCGGCTTCTGTGATGTGAGGTTGTCATAAACCACTTCAACAGTCTGCTAGTATTGGATGCCATTTCCTTTTTTTCTGTAAGTCTGACAGATAGGACTTGCTATTAATCTTTTGATAGTAAGACTTGAATTTTAACCAAGGCCAGTGTTCTGCCTGTCCTGCCAATCAATGCAGAGCATGCTGTGAAATGTACACATTTTACCTTAAAATACAATAAATAAATAAAAAATGGGATGCATTTGACCTAGAAATCAAATAGGCTCAAATAAATGGAATGTATTTGATAATTGAACAACAAATATTTTTCCTTAAACACAGTAGGCTACCTGGGGAAAATGCACAATGAAAGATTGTCATTGTTGTTGTTACACCTCTTCTCCAATAGATGCCAGGCTATGCACTCATAAACCTCGGAGACATGTTTTGGACCGTTTTGATTTGCTAAGCACAGGTGCACTATCAAATCAAACCATTTCGGAAAATTAGAAATATATTTATATAAAATTTCAATTTCTCATTAGTTGAATTTTCAGAACAATAATACTTTCACAAAGACATTATGAAATTATTTTACCATGCTACAAGGTTTTATTGTAGAAAAGTATCTGAATATCTGCACAATGTTTAGAAATGCAACTGATGTTTAGCCAGGGGCAATTAATAATCAAATGTTGTCACGAGTCATAGCTGTTGTCAGAGGTATGTGTAGGCAACAGGTTCATTCCCTGCATAAAAACAAATGGTTACATAAAACAAATGACCTTAAAACCTTATGCTATACGTCATTGCCTATTGCCAACCAAAAAATTTAAAAAGAATGCCGAAATGGCATTAAGGTCCAAAAGAACTGAAGTTTGGGACTCTTCCCAAGAGACAAGAAAACAGGAGGAAATGCTCGGAAGGATAATTACAAGTGAACCGGCTCTGAATGAATACGTCCGCTGACATGATGGAGTGCTTCAGGCTTCTGTTACACACACACATACATTCTGAATGGCTTTCTTATTAAAGCAGACAGAAACCTTCATTGTGCCCCTGAATGTGCTTGATGTCCTATCACAGCCTGCCAAGATTATTAAAGGCTCGTTCGCAGAGGAGATGAAAATGGCGTGAGAGATATTCACACAGACGCACATATTGGCTATAATGCGGGATGAAAATCCCAGCTTTCTCCAAGTCCTGTTTACTGGTGACATCACCGCGTTGTGGGTGTTTTGCGAGGTCATAGCAAACGAAGGCGTTCAGCACAATGGATAAATGAAATGTCTGGAGAGTTATCTTCTGCACTTTTTCCGTTTGCCATGGTCATTTCTGCCAGTGGGCAGAGTCATTTGGCTTTAGTCAGAGAACAAAGAGACATTGAGCAGCTGGATTAGGTAATGGCTAGTTCCCACTGCAGGACAAAAGCTAATGCCCACCTAATAATGGCCATGCACGGCCCACAAACTGACACATCACTTCTGACATCTAGTCAGAACTGCTTGCTTCTAGGCCTACATGACCTCCGACAGAGGTCTTAATGAATTTACTTAACCTGTCCGAAATTATAATACACATTTCAGTACAATTTCCACACACTGTAGTATTTGCAAAGCTGATTATTGTGGTAATTTTTTTTATTTTATTTATTCAGTTAAGCTTTATGTCACTATGCTTTCATTTTAACCACACCCTTGATAAGGATGATACAGGCAATAGCCAACAGGTAATGAGCTATATTAGAAGCTCAGAAAATGGGGAAATTTTATTCTTAATACAAAAATAATAGAATTGCTCAGAAACAATTTATATTTTTTCCAAAAAGATGCTAATCGAAAGATGTGGAAAAAAATATTATTATTACCGATCAGCATGGTAGAAATAGTTCGTAAAAACAGGTCCAAGTCGGGGAAAAAAACAAAGTTATCCTGTAAGTGATTAAAATTGATTAGTTAAAGGGGCATTTAGCCTAACTGTTATGAGAAAATTGGAAATCAAGTAACCTGTGTTATACAGAACTTTCTCGGGTTTATAACAAGCCAAATTTTCTCTAAATAAGTTGAGAATTAGGCGAGTTATCGTAGACTTTATCAGGGGATGTCTGCATCTGAGTACACTGGCTTGCCTACATTCGTTTATGTGGATCTTGACCGCCCTGGCGCCTGTGCAGATGTATCTGAACCATAGACGGTAGAAAAATAGACCTGAACAGGGCGAATGAGGCATCTAGGATTTTATAGGCCTATCTATTGATTCTCCCTTTAGCCAATTTTATCCAAGCAATAACCACAATATTACGCAACAGAATCCCAATCCTGGATTGTGAAAGTTCATGCATTGATGTTATGATCCTCGGTTACGAATATTTCAACTTTGTTTAGGAGGAATCATGTTTTTTTTTGTTGTTGTTAGTTTGGTATTTCAAATACTACAGTATCCTCGGCGCCTGTAGCCTACCTATTTGCAATATATAGAAGAAGAAAAAATCTTATTGCGGACAATAGAAGAAGAAGAAAAGGAACCGCATCTGACATAAAAAATAATACTTTACAACACGCACTTACGTTTTATTGCAACTTGTTATCACAGAGACCGATAAAGTTTGAATCTTTAAAACCATATCAATGACGGACATGCTTGAACACGCAAAAGTTTTGTTTGGGACTGGAACATTCAAAGTTAGTTCTTATGTGTGGCAGGCTCTGGAGGTCTAACTAGTCCCTGTATTTAACACAATTTCACATATTTACACAACGATTTGAATTCAGAAATTTAAGTGAATGGTAGATTTGATATTCAGGAATGCGATTCTGGTATTAACTAAATTTTGACAGGATCGTGATTTTGTTACGTTTTTTTGTTGCCGGGTAACATGTAGCTAACAATCGTTCACAGTCTTAATAATTATATTAGATAACATTTTAAAAAATAAATATATTTGCAAACTTATTCAAATTCATAGCAGGCTTCTTGTTTCACTGGGACATAAGAATGAGGTAACACGTGTACAATCCGTGTGTCATTCATCACCATGGAGAAAGGCAAGGAACTCTGAGAAGAAACGAAGCAAAGGATGATTATGTTGAAAAGCACATCATACATATGGTGGTGGATGTTATGGAGTTGTTTTACATCTACTGGTCCTGGGGTCTTGTTAAGGTCAGTGAAATCATGAACTCCAACAAATACCAAGAAAGGTTGGCTCCAAAAACCTGGTTCCCTCTGCCAGGAAGTTGGAAGTTGCAAATGGATCTTTCAGCAAGACAATGATCCCAAAGCATACCTCAAAATCAACCAAGAAATACATGCCCTAGCCTACTTATGACATAATTGCTGTTTTCCGTGGCCATCATTGTAAGAGAAGTATTGAATTATAAATAATTCCATGTATAAGAGTATATACAAATTTGAAAAAAAGGACACTACGGTCTTTACCCTACTCTGAACTCTGTTATGTGATGGAGTTTAAAACTTGCATTTTGGGTAGCTTAATGTTCATATTTCTCAGAGAAAACCATGTTCATCAGGAGTAAGAGACTACTAGATGGGTAATTCAGTGCAGACGGAAGACCTTGGACCTGGGGGTAGAGGAGTGGAGACAGATTCCTCTTTGGAACAGTGTTAGATCACGGTGTTCCCTGCCTGTGTCATATACAGCCTGCGGTGTGCCTCCCAGTGTTCCGTCCTCCCTCTACAGCCTTTTGTTTTCCTTGTGTTTCACAAGGAGACGTACAGTTTGTTGTATTCCCAAAGCCTACATCAGGCTGGCTTTATATATACAGGCTGGCTTTATGTGTACATGCTGGCTTTACAGTATATGTGCAGGCTAAGCTGAGCAAAGCTGTTTTCTGTCATCATTGTTTGCTTATAAAAGACTGTTTGAACAGATCTTGTTCATTATAAAGATGCCTCTGTTGTTCAGCGAGCAGATTGTTTTTGTTAAGTGGTGACCCATTAGCCTTTACCCTAGCAAGATATTACTTCCTCTGTTTTTTTGTCCTGTAGTGAATGAAAGCAATTGAGGAGGACAGTGAAAGCAGGTGGGTCTGCTGTCCCCAAGTGAGTGGGTCAAGGGCTCTTTGGAAAGAAAAAGAGGGAGAGAGAGGAAAGGAAGAGAGCAGGGCAGGGCTTCAAAGGGGAGAGGAGTTTTCACACAGCGAGAATAATCACAGGGGTATGAGAATCCTCATTGTTACGCCACATTCACCATGATCATAGTTTTGAAGCCCGTCGCAAATCTTTAAACTGTTTTTTTTTTTTAATCCTCAGCTTTGTCTCCAAGGTTTTCCCTCTGTCAGTTTGGTTCCCTACTCTTGTTATTCATTCCGTTGCCATGCTGTTGTGTGGAATTGCACTGTGGGATTTTATTTTTTACGGTTTGTTGGCACAGATTACCTCAGCGTGTTTTGAGTACGCTTTAAACATTCTACACTGATAAGATTACTGCGCCTGCAATACTTACACAGCACGATACACCCACAATGGTTGTCAGCCCCCACCTGTCTGCTTCAATAATACGTAGATGGCATGTAGCCGGGTGTGCTAGCATGTGATTTGTACAGTTCCGATGCCCTCCATCATGTTCTTCCAACTGAAATAACACGAGCATTAGTTTTGAAACTTATGGGAAACAGTTGGTGGGGGAGGTGGAGGCTGGAATGGCAGAGGAGAGAGGATGAAACAGCATCTTTATTACGCAGGAGAGCATGCATTTATTTGGGAGGGATCTGGAGGAGGATGAGGACATGCTGTTCCAGTGTTGGGAAATGGCGTGCCAATTGTGGCCCTCGTTCACCTGCGCTTCCCTCCACAATGTTCACCTCTGATACCCCTTTCACACACAGAACCCGGGAATGACAAGGGATATCGACTACTGTCACAGGCAAGTCCCGGGTCGTCACCATTCACACAAGACCGGGTTTTACCCAGGTTGTTGCTTCAGTGTGAAATGGGTATTACATACTGCTAATTTAGCTGCAGTCCAGTATGCTAAACAGGTTGCTCAAATTGAGACCCTTCTATATGTTTTTGTCTTAACTTTGTGTGTGGAGATAAGCTTGCTCTTGAACCTTTGGTCAAGAGGCCAATTGGGGGAGAGGAAGGGGGGTCTGGACCTCAGGGTACTTCAGATATATGCAGTTGTTGATAAATTCTGAGCAGAGAAGGGGGTCAGGGGTCAGGCTCAAAGCCTTCACATTCACAAGCTGAGAGGCGGAGACTGTAGGCAAGGGAGCGTGGGCAAGTACCCATATATTCCAAACAGGAACAGTGTTGACAGTGGCGGCATGGCTCACCTTGTGGTTCAGAATGTTTCATGGGTTAAATACCTGAGATGTTATTGGATTCTCAGGTCATTTGCTTTATTTATTCTTCTGGGAAAGATTGACTTATAAACTCATGCTGGCACTGCCTTTGTGTTTGTAGAGAGAGTGTAGGTCACATCCTTAATGAAATTCCTCTCCCTACTGGTTCTGTCTTCCCCGTGCTACTGTATATAGTATTTACGGCTATTCATATTCCCAAAAATGGATGGAGATAAATGGTTTAATAAGAATTTCCTTACAGTAAGGGCGACTGCGGCTTTCGGCGTAAAACAATGCTGGCTGCATTGAGCAGCTTTAACCTCTCCACATTGTAATGTGAATTAATCCATATTCCTTCATTTTGTTTTTAAAGAAATCATGAGCTGAGGTGAACTTGTATTGCTTGATTCCTGTCCTAGGCTGTTCCCACTTTACCAGTGTGGTCATAGTACCTCTTAATCATGCACGGTCTGGATGTTCAGTGCATCTAAGTGTGGTACTGGGGCTCAAGCAGTTTCATCTGCCATTCATTACAGGACATTTTAGGAATAAGATTCTTATTAAATTAGCTCTGTTCTGGTTTGATTTGTGGCAGGTTTGTGAGCGATGAATTTCAAACGGGTATATGCTTTGTTTTGGTGATATACAGTAGAAGGGGCTTGAGGATCTGCTGTGTTGTTGAGCCGTAGGTCTGCTTTTGTGAGTCCTTTAGCAGAAATGTTAATGTGTAACATGTCTGTAGCCAGGGAGGGTGTGGTTGATGGTTTTTATCTGGCCAGTTTCCTAATTAAATTAATAATTTACCAGCACTGAGCTAGTTTCCAGGGCTCCATCTCCATGGTTTTCACAATATTACATGATGGGCTGATTTGAATTATGATCCTCCTGGAATAACTACTTTGTATTGTTTCTTTTTTAAACATATTATAATGCATTATTGGTTTAAAATACAAGATCTAAGATCTAAAAGACAAATCTGCCTTTTTGACCTCTTACCATGATGTCGATCAGTGACCAGCTACAACTCTCAGGAGGCCTACACCTTTTTGCTCATGGACTTTTGTAAAGATGCAGGTAACCAGCAGTATAATGTAGTGAGTTGCAGAAATATACACAATTTCAGTTTATTTGTTGTCAGGCTGCTGCCCTATCCACAAAACCACCCTTGTCATCCTTGCTGTCTTTTCCACAAAGTCCAAAATGTTTGCCTGTTCTGTTGTCTACTAAGTTCATGAAGGTAATCATTACAGAATTAATGACCTTTGAGAAAACACAGTCCTTAACCTGACATACAAACCAAAAATAAACTTAACAAAAATGTTCTGTTTGGGGCATATCCTTGCAACTCTAATGGCATATTTAAAAAGAACTCTTGCTCTCGCTACACTGTTAGCCACCGACAAGCGTTCCTGTTTTTGTGAGCTTTTACTACCCATTTGAAATGGAACAAAGGATTTCTTCTTTTTTTCCAGGCTCACGTTTTATGCTTTTCACGTTACCCATTAACCATTTGCCTTTGGGAGACATCTGGAGCGTGAGCTGTAGAGGTGGTTGATAGGCCTTTCCGTATCATCTCTTGTAGTTATCGTTCTGGAACAGTGTCTCAGAGAGGAGGGGGATTGGGCGGTGTGCCAGGCCAAGCACAGGGCATGTACATCTATCTCTGTTTATCTGCTCATGTGACCAGTCTGGGGCACAAGGGCGTGTCATGGCACAGTTTGTCTACTATCTGCTGGGGTGAAGGATGCAGCAATTAAACTCAGCTGGCCCAGTCGCCGGGGAGATGCAGATGGCAAGTCGTGGGGAGAAGGCAGCCGGGGAGGCCCGTCTCACTCGGTTTAACATCCGCTGCATACAAGAGGAGGGCCATTGTTCTGAGTGGGCCGCTGTGGAGTGCCGGAACAGAATGCTTCAGCCGCTTTAACCGGCGCGGCTGGCTCATCTGGTGGCTAAATATAGGAGAGAACGCAGCGCTGTCTATCGCTGCAGCTGTTTTTAATCTGTGAAACTCGATGTCTTTCTTCTCCACTTTAGCCACATGTCACAGGCTCTGTCCTGTATTATAGGCCTTTTGACATGTCCTCGACACAGACTGAGACCCAGTGATATGCTCTCAGGAAAGCACTTTGTCCAGGAAGCACAATCCTCTGTTATCTCTTCTGTATGTCCTTTTTCTCCTGTACAGTCACCTCCTCTGTGACCGCAAAAGTGTGTCAATGTTTGCCTGTGTGTACCTGCGTAAGACACACCGGCAAGTCTGTCACCCACTTAACACCAGGTAATAAAGATTAAAGAAAATAATAGGTTCAAGAATGTAGAGGCAGCCTCTGCAGAACCTTTTTTACTTCAGAAATTACCCTGTGATAGACTGACTTCCTGTTGGTACTTTGAAGAGATTTTCAGTCTCAGATTGAACCTGGTGCTTTTTCCTTCATTGGGGCATATAGTATAGCACAATTCACCACATAAATGTAATGTTCAAATCCTTACTGAAGGTGATGTCATTGCAATCATGACCTGATATGATGTCATTCTCTAGGAAAGTTACATTTACAATCCCTTAGTAGGCACTCTTATCCAGACTGACTTCAGAACATCAGTGTTTGTCGCAGGAAAGTGTAGCTGCTGGGTAGCTTGCTCTGAAAGTGCCGCTTGCGCATGAGTGAGCACCACGGTCGAGGATCAAATTCAACCCGTGCCAGTGCTGACTATGACCAGCAGCCCTGCAGGAGCAGTGCACTATTGGCTTTTCGTCGCCAAAGGGATATAAGGGAGGGATGCAATCGGTGGGAATAGCACTGTTCATTGCTTGAGCAACCCGTGTTGGCCATCCAGGTGCCCGTGGGTTGCTCTTTGTGCACGCGTATGATTGGGTCTCCTCCACCCCCACTCTGTGTGTGCACGGCTTGTGGCTCTGGTGTGAAAAGAAGCAGCTAGGCTGACAACGTGTGTTTTGGAAGAGACCTGCAAGTTGTTTTCACTCTTCCGAGCTGGCAGCAGGGGTTGTGTATGAGCACACTTGTACATAGTTCACAAGTTACACATTCTAAATTCAGGTGGGATTGGAGATGGCAAATTTTTGAAAAATACAAGGTGTGATATCAGTAAGTGATATCTGATCAGTAAGTATAAAGTTAGCCCAAAATTAGTATTGTCAACAAAAATAAATAACACTCCACAGCTAACCTATCTTTACACAGCTACACCTATAACATTATTATCCCCAAACAAAATTTAAAAAAAAGAAAGAGGACAGAGATGCCAGGAAGCGATGCCAGTCTAATCCCTGGACCCATGATCAGTGTTAAGCAGTGAATGAGAGTCATCTACTGTTCCTCCAATACAAATTTACTAAAAATTTTGTTCCAGCCAGGCATGTAACCACCAGACTCAATCTCAACTGAATCAATTTACACTGCCCGGCCAAAAAAAAAGTCGCACACTCTAATATTTCGTTGGACCGCCTTTAGCTTTGATTACGGCGCGCATTCGTCGTGGCATTGTTTCGACAACCTTATGCAATATCACAACATTTATTTCCATCCAGAGTTGCATGAATTTTTGGCTGAGATCTTGTATTGACGACAGGAGAGTTGAACCACTCCGTAAAGTGTTCTCCAGCACATCCCAAAGACTTTCAATGGGGTTAAGGACAGGACTCTGGTGGCTAATTCATGTGTGAAAATGATTCCTCATGCTCCCTGAACCACTCTTTCACAATTTGAGCTTGATGAATCTTGGCATTGTCATCCTGGCATATGCCCATTGATGGGATAACCTGGTCATTCAGTACATTCAGGTACTTAGCTGACTTCATTTTATTGCTGCATAATGTTGCTGAGCCTAGACCTGACCAACTGAAGCAACCCCAGATCATAACACTGCCTCCAGAGGCTTGTACAGTGGGCACTATGCATGACGGGTGCAATGGCGACTTTTTTTTTGGCCGGGCAGTGTATATTCCTTCCCAAGCTCTGAGATTGTTTGCTTTGTAAAAAAAAAGCTGGAAGCCCACAAAACTGCAGCCTTCTAGCACTGGGTTGTACAGTGGCTCTGAAGTTCAACACAGATATAAAAAGAAAACACAAAAATAAAAACTTGTCACCCTGAAGTGCGGATGCAACATAGTACACACACACACACACACACACACACACACACACACACACACACACACACACACACACAAAAATGCCAGCCCTGAAGGGCCCCCTGCAAACATACAAAGTCTGGCTGTGTGTTTTGTACTTCAGGGCTACATGTTTTTTTTTTTTTTGTACATTGTATCAACACTTCCGGGCTGCGAGTTTTCGTTTTTGTGTTTCGCAATTCATAGCACTCAGGTTTGAGTTGTCAAACGTCAGTCTTTGCAATGAGAACAGAAAGTATGGCAAATGAAACAGAAATGGCTCAAATCTTTTAGGTGGCATTACACTGCCAGTCATTGTACATTGGTCAATAGCACTGCACTCAACAGCACAATTAAACAAGAACCTCAGCATTTTCCCCATTGACTGCCTACCCTGAACATGCCATGGTATTTCTCCTCTCTGGACTTGTGGGAATCAAGCCTCGTCATAATAACTCTATTGTTGCGGTGTGCAAAGATTAGGGCCTTATTGCAGGGGAAAGTACTTTGCACTTAAAGGAGTTAAAGCATAAGCCTGTAATGGCCCAGCCCTACTGCAGTTCTGTTCTGTATCAGAGAGAGTTTACATGGGGTTAGTGCCACTTCGGGTGGGGCTTCGACAGTGCTTACGGAAGACAACTGTGTGTCTTTCATTACCACAGGATTACCCGCTGACGCACTTAGCCGAAAGACAAATAAGGAGGAGCTGATCTGAAGTTAATGAAACCCCTCCATTATTGTTCTAAGCTTCTGGTCTGGTAATGTGCTGTAAAATAACCTCCAGAGAAACGCTGAGGAGATGAGGTGACTGCGTGTTTGTGTGGCGATGCTGACGGCTCTGGGTAGAAATGTCATTCATCTGGAAATGTCTTCCCTCCTGCTTATACAAGTGTGTTGGGATGTGGACTATGCATGTTATTAAAAAAGAGGAAAAATCAGGCAGGGCCTTATAGCTCAGATATCGCAGGTTCAAACCTGGGCTATTTCATTGGCTTGGAGTCAGCAATGGAGGGACACACCAGGGGTATAGGGCTTGTTTGTTGGGTTAGTTAGTTGGGTTTCCTTGGATTACTGTAGCATTAGTTCCTCTAATGATGTGGCTACATGCTACCAGTTGTCATCAGTGAGAGATACTGGTACCTCTCTCATTTGGTGTGCACCACTATAGCTGAAGAACATGCACACCTCCACTCCATGTGAGCCAATTAATATTTTTGAACTACAGTCCATGCACTGAAAAAAGTAACTGCAATTTTACTAAATTAATTGAGTAAGTTGACTAAGTTGTTATATCTCCATTTAAAAAGTTTAACTTTTAAAGACCAGTGGACACCTCATTTGATTAGCACTCTGCAGTTCAGTTTACTCAAATGGTTTGAGTACACTGATTACCATGGACCAGTAAGGAAACTTAATCTGTCCGGGTGTCCACTGGTCTTTAAAAGTTAAACATTTTAAATCGAGATATGACAACTTACTCAATTAATTTAGTAAAATTGCAGTTACTTTTTTCAGTGCATGGACTGTAGTTAAAAAATATGAATTGGCTCACATGGAGTGGAGGTGTGCACGTTCTTCCGCTATAGTGGTGCACAATAGCAGGTAGCACAACAGTGACTCGAAAAGCACAACTACCGACTCCAAATCAGGGTGAAAAAAATGGTTAAGAAAATATAGGAAGAAATAGACATAATTATTGTCTTATTTTTTATGTTTTCAGTGTAAAGCAAAGCACAGAAGGAAACCTTATCTCTTCCCCTCTGTTTTTTTCAGTTTTCCTGATTATCAGGTTCTTTTGAGTGACAGCGCAATACCTAATTAACACAGTGTGTCTTGGTAAGGGGATCAGTGGCACGTGGCGTACGTACAGATATCTCCATAATCTTCTGAAAACGTATGCCTGCATGCCCCTGAGCGGCCAGCGGCCCAGGATGCTGACTCAGGCCAGGGTCAGGGCTGCTGCAGCTGGCATTGCACAGGGGAACCAATGGAGCTGTGGTCAGACGGACATCCCTGGCACAGCTCATTTTCACCCTCGAGGGGCCATCCGGCCTTAATGGGGAAAGAAAAAAACGGCTCGTAAAAAAAAACCTATTGTTGTGAAGAGGAAGCCTGGACGAGCAGGTGTGCGCCTGTGGCGGTGGTCTTCGGAGCACTCGGTCTCATTGGAGTCTGCCGTTTGTTTTTCATCAGTCTACCACGGTTGATGGGTAGAAAAAAAACGACTTAACCAGCCCAAGCTGAAGTGGAACAGTCAGAGATTAGGAGTTGGCATGACGATGAGTGACTGTTCTCTGCCCAATTCATGCCTGGTGCCAGTGTGTCGATTGTTTCCCTGGCTCACCTCTGCTTTTCATGGCCCCTCGTGCAGAAGCAGAGTTAACAGCATCATAAATGCAAACGGCCAACAGTCTTTATTCATTTCCAGCTGCCTGTGAGTTGGCAAGAGACGATAGCGATTTTTTTTTTCGCATTCATGAGTTGTGGTTTCTGTTTGTCTTACCTTCAAAGAAAATCTTTATTGTTCCCAAGAACTATTACACATAGGTTTCGGTTGAGTATGGCCCTGGCCTCTCTGGCTGGTATGCTAATTGATTTGATCTCAGCTCCCGGCTGATTGAACAGCTGTGGGGCACACCTGTTTTCTTCATTAAATAGATTAAAACAAGGGAGCCAAAACTTGAATTTGACCTGACTGGTTTCCTTAATACCATAATAATGCTTCACTGAATCACTGATTTGAAGTTTAGATTAAGCTGTGGGTGTGTGTATGTTTATTTATTTATTTATCTATTTATTTTATTAATTGAAGTTTTTTGTCGGGAGAGTTTTTAGCCATTGAGCAGTGGAGGAGGCAAGATAAACAGTTTCCTTACGTTTTGTAGTCTAAACCAGTTTCATTACCCTCCTACTGCTACCCCCCAGGTCCCCATGGGTTTTGCTCCTGAACTTGGAGGACTTCTGATTTCATCAATGTTTTTATTCCACTCATTAGGGGAATTTGACGCAATTACCCCAATGGAGCTGTGGTGTGTTTGGGTCCACACCAGTGGATCCTGTTTCAAGGTAATTCTGGGTTATGTTCCTAAAACCGCTAATACAGTTTTGGATTTATTGTGGATTTTGGAACAGACTATTCTTTAATGTTGGGGAGGAAAGGGGTGGGGGGGGGGGGGGGGTGCATGAGTGTGTGTGGCAAGAACAACAAAGTGCTGAGGTAGTTTTTTTGCATTTCACAAGTAGTTTAATAAAAAATCAGCAGAAATCCAAATGCTGCTGAGAAAACGGATAATGTGTGATCTGGTATAAAGCCTATTTTCCAGGAATTCTCATCCTTCTGTTTTTGCTGTGTGAATACAAATGGTTCACCCCTCTAAAAACCCTAGTATACAGTTTATTTAGTTCCCCCTAAATTGAACAGCAATCTCTAGTGCACATATACAGGAAACACCTACAAAAACTGAATATCTAGTAACCAATAATGAGTAGGCCCAGCCTTTGCCTTCAAAACAGTTTCAATCCTTCTTGGAATGCTATCATACAATTTCTGAACTGTGTGTGGGATATTGGGATATTGTTCAAGAAGGACAGTCTCTAGTTCTTTGAGGGATGAAGGAGGTGGAAATCTAGTTTGCACTCTGCACTCCAGAACTTCCCACAAAGGTTCAACTATGTTTAGATGTGGTGATTGTGCAGGCCATGGAAGGTATTTGACATTGTCTTTGTGTTCTTGGAACCATTCTTAAATGTTTTTACCAGTGCGTATGGGGGCGTTATCATGTTGAAATATCGGGACATCATGAGGGAACAGTGTTTGCACCATAGGGTGCACCTAGTCTTGTGAAATTATTTCATATTGTTCGCCTGTTATGGAGAGCAAGCATTGGACCCCATGAGTCCCATGAAATGGCTGCCCATACCATTACAGAACCACCAGCATACTTAACCGTTGGCAACAGACATTGTGGTTTGAATGCCTCCTTAGGCTTTCTCCAAACATAAACCCGTCCAGCTGTATTAAAGAGTAAAAGATGACTAATCAGACCAGATCACTTTTTTCCATTGCTCAGGGGTCCAGGTTTTGTGTTCCTTACACCATGTTATGCGTTTTTGTGCATTAGTCTTGGATACAAATGGTTTCCGAATGGCAGACCTGCCATAAATACCAGGTTTGTGAAGGTCACAACGTACTGTTTTTGTTGAGACTGGTTCTGATATGGATTGATTCAATTCTGTAGTGATGTTTAGAGCTGTATTCTGTGGTTATTAGCAACTATCCTACCAAGTCCGTCTGTCCCTGTCAGTGAGCTTTAACTTGCCACAGTTCTTTTTTTGCTGATGCTGTTGTTTGGTGTTGGGCATATGTTGTCATAATTTTTGACACTGTTCCTCTTAAATAATGCCCCCTTTGGAACTCTGTTAGTATCCTCATCTTGCTTTGGAGACTCACCTCGCAAAGTGCTGCTGGTTAGACCTTTTTTAAGCAGGCACATGATGCTAATTAGCATTCAAATGAATAGTAATCCCCTGTGTAGATGCTTTTTGTAATTGTGGTTTAGATGCTTCAAAGTTAAAGCGATTTTTCCAGGGTTGTTTCCTGTATATTAAGATTTAAAACAGGGAATACATTGGTCCTGATTAAGGACAGAGAAAAAGAGAAAGATTGAAGGAGATGGAACAATAGAGGAAAAATGAGACTATCACCCTGGAGGCACAGCTGTGTGCATGTGTGTATGATTTGGGATGGGCTCCCTCAGCCATTGACCCCCCTGCTCTGAGGTGCAATTCGCACGCCCATGTGAAGCCATAGCTGTTTGACCTGCTTATGGGCCCATTTTGATCCATGCTGAGGTAGCTGGGGGCGTTGGCGACCACTTAGGGAAGCTTTAATTAACACACTGGGATCATTCCAACCATCCAGCACAGCATATGTACACAAACAGGGCAGCAGTCAGTGGGCCAAGTGTTGCGGTTATCATTCTCTGTCAGAAGTGACTGTTTGGCACTACTTGTGCAGATAATTCCTTGGATATTGTTTTCATTTGGACAAAATCATTTTATCATAGTTTTGGACCAAATAAGTGGACCTTTCATATCATACTTTTGTCATATGTATCACTTTGCCTGTGCACAGCTAGACCAGCCCAAAATATAACATGAGTTGAGTATACAAAGTCCAAAGTGAATGCAATGAGGTACAGCTAAACAAAATGGTAGGTCTATTATACCATAGCCTAATTAAACTTTTTTCCTGATATCCACGTGTCTGTCCCTCCTGTGAGTCATCTTCATTCCCTTAGTTTTCGTTGAAATACATACTATTATTCGTTGAAATACATACTATTATTACATTATTGTTATCGTAGTACGTACCTGTGCATTTCTCTTTCACGGCCACCAGCACACTGATATTGATCCATATCCCAGAAAAATGCGTATTGAGGAAGCATGAAGTGATTTTGAAACACACAGTTTAACATAAGCAGTCATGCTGGCTTGTTTGTTTTATGTCTCGCATAGAAGAGTTGTAATCCCGTTCCTCTTGGCAGGATCTGTCTTTGCTTTGTATCTCTGATGGTGATGCCAGTGTATGTTTTCTGTTTCGATATTTTGTGATTTTGTGCAATTGTACTAATGTTCCAAATAGGTTCCATTTAATTGCTTCATAATTTGGTTGGTTGTAATTGGCAATTGTACAGCAGTTGCGATTTGAAGCTACTTTGTGTTATTGTGAAGAGGCTCAGATGTAGCTGACTGAGGGATGCTTTTCTGAAGTTTTTCTTTTTGTGAAGGTTTTCTCTCTGTTTCTCTCTCAACATCTGGAGGCCTTGGCACCTGCCTCATCTAGGAAGCATTTTCACGAGAACAGTTTTGTTTCTTCCAGACTCAAGCAGTGAGTTCTGGCTGTCCTTTGGTTTATATATGGTTGTGTTTTGTGTATGTGCATCTGCAGGTACATATGTGTCTGTGTGTGCATGTGTTTGCGTTTTGTGTGTGCTTGTGCGCGTGTGTGTGCACGAGCGTGTGTGTGTGTGTGTGTGTGTGTGTGTATATTCGTACATGTGTGTTTGCACTTATTGCACAACCCACTCAACAAAATCAAATCAATCGATGTTCCTTCCTTGCCTGGAATCTGAAAAAACCCATGATCTTTTTAGGAGGAAAATAAAAAAGTATTGAGCTTTCAGGAAGCCAAATGCACACTTCAGAAAACGTAAAAGTAGAGCATTTCAGTCCATTACCTGTTGTGGTTTATGATTGTAAATGGTAATTAGTCAAGTATTGCAAGCAAAATGCACGTGTATGCATACATGCAAGGAGGGATATTATCACAAACCAATGTTCAATGAATAACAGAGGCCCGTGTGGGACCTATTGTATGTACGTGTTGCAGAACTAGCAATCAGGCACCACAGACACAACACTGGTGAAGAGTTTCTGAGAAGTTAATTCCCCTCAATACATTATTCACCTCTCTTAGTTCTGTTGAGGACGTCCACATACTGGAACTTTAAGCTAGTATGCAAGAGGAATCAGATGAGAGGGAAGGAAGATCTTTGGGAGTTTGGATGCTGCCGCACCCCGTCTCCATTGACAGGGATGCGCGAGTAAACGGCCATTCTTTTAAAAACAAAGCATCCCCAGGCATATTGTGCTGTCACTGTGCTCTCCTGCGTTCATTATTCATGAAACCCAGATGTGCTGTGTCTCCTAGTGGCCCTCTGTCCTGGGAACAGGAGAGCTCCTCACGTTACTGCTCCTGGCACAATACTCCTTCAGCTCATTTTCTGTGATGTCAGTCAGTGGTGGCATTGTTTCAAACCCCCACCAGCCACAAAGCTGAACGGCAGCCTTCTTAATATGTATGAAAATATAATAAGAAGATAAATGAGGTGCTCTCTACAAACTGCTGGTGGCTGAACTACTTCATCTGGTTCTTCTTCTTCTTCTACTTCTATACTCTGAACAACATTCCTTTCAGAGGAAGTGCAATACAGTGCTCACCAGAATTATTGGCAACCTCAATTAACATGAGAAAAAAGTACAGGAATTCAGTTTATTCTTATCAGATGTGTTCTGTGCTCAGAAAAATTTGAAAATGATATAGTTTAATTGTGATACCATTGATCAGAGGATAAACGACTTTAGTGCAAAATCATTTTTCATTTTGAAGATGTAAGTCACAATTATTGGCATCCCTGTATTTAGTACTTGGTGTACCCTCCCTTTGCCAAGATAAGAGCACTGAGTCTTCTCCTGTAATGTTTGATGAGGTTGGAGACACATAGCAAGGATTTGAAACCATTCCTCCATACAGAACCTCTCCAGATCCTTCAGTCGCTTGTGGATTCTCCTTTTCAGCTCACCTCACAGGCTTTCAATGGGGTTCAGGACTGGGATCACAGCTCCAGTTGCTTTAAACCTATTTTTTAAATAACTTCATTACTGCCCTGATGGTGGAACTAGGTAGTTTCAGACATTAAGCTATTTTTCTATAGCCATTGCCTGATTTTTGAAGGTCAACAATCTTTTATCTCATTTAATTTGTGTGTTCTCTAATCTTTACATTACATTACATTATAGGCATTTAGCAGACGCTCTTATCCAGAGCGACTTACACAACTTTTTATCATGTTTTACATAGTATCCATTTCTACAGCTGGATATATACTGAAGCAATGCAGGTGAAGTACCTTGCTCAAGGGTACAACGGCAGTGTCCTACCTGAGAATCGAACCTGCAACCTTTCGGTTACAAGCCCAGTTCCTTAACCATTATACTACAGTGCCGCCCCGTATTGATCTTCCCCATATTGATGGATGAATAAGGCGGTTTGGCCTGTGTGTCACCTCATATTTATTCCCCAATGAAACAGGAAGTTGAGAATGACCACATAATAGTTCCTAAGAATCAGGTGTTCTTAACCTTCATATTAACTTTGGGGTTAATTTTAACTGATTCGGTGTTTGACGTCTCTTAAAAACCAGTTAACCATATTTGTTCATCTTGACACTATATCACTTTTCCTAATTTATTGGGATTAAATAGCATTATGTGTATTGCATGTGTACTATGTTTTCAAAATTCCTGTACCCACTTTGTATACAAAAGCCTTGTATGGGGTAATTTGTAGGGTAGCTATATAAAAATCTCTTATTTTTGTGGGTAATTCTGGTGGCACGTTCCCATACAAGTATTAAACTTCACAAACTTTCACTTACCTCAGATTCTAAAATGAGATGTTTTGATCACAGATGTTTAATATTTAGGGATAAAAGGCTAGTCAATTGGGAGACACACAAAATGTGGCAGATAAAGTGTCCCATTGCAATAGTTTTGTGTCAGTTTATATTTTTGGGGTCAATTTGACCCCAAACATAAAAGGTGTCATAAAATGGCAAGATAATATAAGGGTTATAAATGTAAAATATGAATATACTGTACTTCAGTTTAGATTTTGTTTGTAATTACTTCTAGCATTGCCAATAATTGTGACACATATTTCTTGAGAAGATATGTATATTTTTTAATGAAGAATTGTTTTTGAATTATTTTAGTTAAATTAAAGATTAGATGTTTCTCGTATTTTGAGTGTAAGGTCATGCTGATAAACAGCTTGTTTGCTCATATTTTCCAGGGTTGCCAATAATTCTGGTGGGCACTGCAGATGTATAATATATATATATATATACACTGCCCGGCCAAAAAAAAAGTTGCACACTCTAATATTTCGTTGGACCGCCTTTAGCTTTGATTACGGCGCGCATTTGTTGTGGCATTGTTTCGACAACCTTATGCAATGTCACAACATTTATTTCCATCCAGAGTAGCATAAGTTTTTGGCTGAGATCTTGTATTGACGACGGGAGAGTCGAACCACTCCGTAAAGTGTTCTCCAGCACATCCCAAAGACTTTCAATGGGGTTAAGGTCAGGAATCTGGTGGCTAATTCATGTGTGAAAATGATTCCTCATGCTCCCTGAACCACTCTTTCACAATTTGAGCCCGATGAATCTTGGCATTGTCATCCTGGCATATGCCCATTGATGGGATAACCTGGTCATTCAGTACATTCAGGTACTTCGCTGACTTCATTCTATTGCTGCATAATGTTGCTGAGCCTAGACCTGACCAACTGAAGCAATCCCAGATCATAACACTGCCTCCAGAGGCTTGTACAGTGGGCACTATGCATGACGGGTGCAATGGCGACTTTTTTTTTGGCTGGGCAGTGTATATATATATATATATAATATATGCTCCATCTCATGAACCCCACTTATGACACTGTAAAGGCAAGGGTAGATGCTCATAAACACAAATGTGGGTCACTGTGCCCTCCTCACTAAATACTATCTTGGGCTCTCAGTTTATATCTCAGGTTAGGTTATATATATGCTCAACTGTGCAGAAAGACAGAGATCGGTACCTGGTGGTATCAGATCAGGAGAGGGCAGAAGAGAGAGGGTTTCAAAGAGGGGGCTTCCATTGGACACCTGATGGGGTAAAAGTGTGATGCATGACACTGAAAAAGAGATAAGTCATGAGAACAAACAGGGTGTAGACAGGGTGGGGAGGGGACTCTGGGTCAGAACCAGAACATGTAATTCATCACAAACGGCTTCATTTCATGAACTCTGACGAGGACGGGAGGTTCCCTTTTTTTCTCTCCTCTTCTTTGTAGACGGTATGTGAAATGAATTGTTAGCGGCAGCAACAGGTGTGTCTGTTTACATAGGAGGTGAGCCATTTTCTCTGAACCTGTAAGGCTGAGTTTGTGGCGGAGCTGAGAATGACAGGAGAACCCTGTCCCAGTGAGCCGATCCCCTAGTCAGAGGGGGCTTGTCTAGGCTTGAATCGGAGGAGGCCGGTTATTAACCGTTCAACAGTGAGCTGCTGGGCCACAGAGACATCCCACAAAGGGAGAGCACTCCTCCAGCGAGACACAAATTCTGCACTTAGACACAAAGATAAAGGGTCTGAGTCCTGCCCCTCGCATTCTTACCACAGTCCAGACAGGACCCCCAAACAAGGGTAGCCTCAGACATAACACCTGATAGCTCACAGAGGATTGAAAATAACACAGCCTGTGTTATCACAGCGACTGCCCTTCCTTACCAGGAGGAGGTGTGAGAAATGTCAGATAATTATTCATTACTACACGTATTGCTGAATTTGTGTTGTATCGTGAGACCCAGGCCTCCATCTTGTAGTACACAGTACCCCTTACGTCCCCGGGGACAGCTGGAAGCCTTGATTATAACCTGTGGATCAGAATGCAGACAATCCTGAATTCTACATTCGCTTAACATAAGACACTCTTCCCAACCCCTGAAAATAATCTAGGCCCCTATTCCACCCCACCGCAGATGGCTCCTGAAGCTACAGAAGCCCTATTCTGTTTTCCCATACTGCTTATTTTATTCCTTATTCAAATCAAATCAATATTTATTTATATAGCGCATTTCACAACTAGTTATCACAAGGCGCTTCACAGAAAAACCCAGCCTAAACCCCTACAAGAGCAAGCCAAAGGCAACAGTGGCAAGGAAAAACTCCCTGGTGTAACTAAGAAGAAACCTTGGGAGGAACCAGATTCAAGGGGGGAACCCATTCTCCTCTGGTCGGCTCAGGGTCTAGGGCTTAAAGACCAGCATGGTCAAAGCAGCCAATGTCCATGTTAATAGAATTAGCAGCAGCTAGATGACAGTCCAGATGTGGTGCCAATGATGGTGAGGAACCGGGCGCCGATGGCGGCGGGAGCAGCGGGCAGCGGTAGTGAGGAGGGGAGGGGCAAGCGGTGACGGAGAGGAAGCCGGACAGCAGCGGCGAGGGAGTCCAGTTTACAGCAACTCTCGAGATGTGGGGCATAAGCCCCACCGGCAGAATGTAGAAAAAAGAGAGGGAGAAAAAAAACAGTTAGGGAAAGTGTAACAGAGCAGCAGGAGCACCAACTGGGGATTGCACAAGTACCCCCGCCAGGAGTAATCTATAGCTGCATAGCTATGAAGACAGAGTTTGAGAACCCATCCAGTCATGAGAGGGAAAACAATCCTACCCACCGAGCCAGCCCAGGAAGATGGGGTCACAGCTGTTGACAGGTGACAGTAAGGAAAGGATGCCGCCCCACATTACTCTATGGCTAAAGGCTTCTCTGGACCTGTCTCCAGACTACAACTCGTTATAAGCCTTAATCTAACTGCTCCCTGTGAAATTAAGTCCTTGACCTAATTACTAGCGGCAGTTACATATACTGTATAGAGATATATTATAGATACGTGTGTATAGGGGACGATATCTGCATATATCATATATAGTGCAACGCAAACGCATATTTTCTCTTTTATGAATGTAATGTGCCATTTTGCCTAAGCGGCTCTTTCATAGCGTGTTAAACTATGGCAAAGCTTGTGATGTCTTTTTCGGGGGTGTGGGGGTAGAGGAGGGGGGGGTGGGGGGGTTGTCTGCGGTTTGCCTCATGCCGAACGTGTGCCCGCCCTTCCTCTCTGTTGTGGAGTGCGGAGCGTGATTTATTGGCACCGCGCTGCACGCTCTCTGCACAGGTGTGGCACAGCGATTCGAGGGCCGCGGTCGAGGTGCGGCACTTTAAAAAAACGCTCCACTTTATTTGTCACACCGGCGTGATGGATGGCGGTGTTGTTCGGTCATGTTCAGAGGCCTTTCTGGTCGGGGAGGCTTATAAGAAAGGCGCCGTTGACAGATTAATTCGCTTTGATTAAAAAGGCATACGTCTCGTAACTGTTGATGTGTTTGTGTGCGTCCTCGTTTCTGCAGCTATTTGTATGTACCTCCCATTCATGTAGAAAAATGAAAGGCATGCCTTGTTTGCAGCCAGCACACCTGTTGAGAATTGAAAGGGTTTTGCTAATAAAGGCTTTGTCTTTCATATTTCATACCTGTTACACATCCTGGGCTCTGTGTTTGTTTATGGTTCATGGATGTCTGTGAATGGGACTCATCGTGGGCATGGATGTGTGTGTGTGTGTGTGTGTGTGTGTGTGTGTGTGTGTGTGAGAGAGAGAGCAAGAGAGAACGAGAGAGGAGATGTGTGTGTGTGTGTGTGTGTGTGTGTGTGTGTGTGTGTGTGTGTGTGTGTGTGTGTGTGTGTCTGTAGGTCTGTTTACATTTTTATAAGAATCTACTTTGTACTGTTCACTTCATACTGCCTGAGACACATGATCAAGCCATGCTATAGGGCTTATTTGAAATGGAGCTCAAATAAATTTGGAGCAGTGCAGAAAGTGAGGAGAAAGAGCAGAGAAAAGTGCTGTTTAAACATGTTTTTAGTGCTTTTTCTGTAGTTAGAATAGCACATTATTATACGCTTATTTTTCTACTTCTTTTTTTTTTTGTTGAACAATTTAATGAATTAAAATTGTCCTTGATGATTTCCCCAGCCTTCATTTTCTGCACAGTACATTGTGTGTCTCACAACTCATATCTCAACGGGATAGATTGTTTTTCTCGTCTCTGCATTTTTCATAAATCACGAATCATAAATGTGTCGCGGGATGGCAGTGATCCTCTCATTTTTCCCATTACTCCCGTCTCCTTTGGTCATTTGTCTTGCTGTCCCAAATGGCTCAGGTGTTTCTCCTCACTTCAGGTGTCACCGCTGGCCATAAGATTGGTTATTTACATACTGGTTTCTGCACTGAGGCGCACGCATCTCAGATCTGTGATTTTGGACTAATTTCATCTCATTGAATATATTAATATGAAGTAGTGTACAAGTGGCAACTTTATGTGGCGATATGTATGCATATTATTAAAATTAAAATGTATTTGATTCATAATTTATGTGTAAACAAAACTGCTTTGCCGGAGCCAGATGTAGTGGAGAATTTGCTGATATGATGTAGCCTGGTGAAGGCCAAAAATGATTTATTGTTAATCCTGTACACCTTCTCATACTACAGCAAAGCTACCCTTTAAATCTCCTCTATATATCTGTGCTATCCGAGCTTCTGTATGACGCACTGTGTAGTAGGAACGATCATTTGAACGTCTGACCATGAGAGACGACCGTGGCTATTTTGAGCAGGATTTGAATGCTTGCTAATGAACAGCCCCTAACGCAGCCAGGTTTCCAGCTGGGTCTCTAAGACGCAGCACTGCACTTGCACAGGAAGGTCTGGTGAATGGGCGCTGGCGGGTGCTTCCTAACAACGCGGCCGGGAGCAGCTTCTCCCGCTGTGGGCTTCACAGATGTCGTACGGATCACACGTTGGTGTCAGGAATCTTGGAACACATAATGAACATGGAAGGAAAAGTCGGTTTAAATTTTGACATTGTCACGCTGCTAAGCAGATGGCCTCATTCATTGGCACTTTAAAGTTTAGGCTACATTTAGTTGAATTCTACAGCTGAGTAGTTAAAGACACGACTTAGGCTACATAGGACAAGGCAGCAGCGTGCCACGATTCGCGCTGGCAACGTTTTCATCAAATGTCCAATTCACTGGCCTGTTGTGCTTTTTGGCTTGGGTGTTATACACTTAGTAAAGAACCGAAAGCCTGTGATTCTGACATATTAAAACCATTTGTTGAACTATTCTGCTAAGCCGATAATAAGCAAACTGATTTGGGCGTCTTTAT
>CM056378.1:108938838-108982306 GCA_029718625.1 Synaphobranchus kaupii
TGGTCTCTGTACATACGCATCTATAGCTTCCTCATTGGTAAGACCCAATGCGGCAGAGCACTGCATTGTTTCAGCAAGCGCAAAAATGCTGAGCGGCAGGGCCTGAACAGATTAAAGACGAATGTGTTTCAGGCTGCGGTGGCCGTTCCAGTACGGCGCAGACAAAAGGGCCTGTTTGGGCCACACAAAGCGCGTCTCCTCTCCGGGCAGAAAGAGCAGGACCGGGACTCTTTCACGCAACCTGGCAGGTGTGGCGGCTGCTCTATGGCGCTAATTTGATATATTGTTAACGGCTGCGGTTCATTGCCACTGAGCTGCCGCAGCACAGAAAGGCCAGGAACCCCCAGAAAAGGCAAAAAAAAGTCTCTTTTTTACCAAAATGAGGAAAGGAAGGCAAAGATGGGGCATTTGTTTGTGTAGGGTGAGAAACGGGGCAGAACTCGGAGAGATAGAGGAAGAGAAAAGAGTGGTGGGAGAAAGGGAAGAAAAGAAAACCTCCGTAGATGTTTGCTTTGGGAGGGAAATAAGAGACTCACCGGAGGACTTGAATAGCAGAGACTGGCCCATCTACCAAAGGGCCTTGTGCTATAAAGTGTGCCACACAAGGATAAAAGACAGCGCTAATGCACATTCTGGATCTTCTCAGGATTACAGAGTAGTGGGATCATATCATTCCCAATTAACTCCAACTTTTTTTTTTGTTGTTGCATATTTCACTCATTCTAGGCACGCAATGCTCATTTTCTTCATATTTACAGAGAAGAGAGGTAAAGAGAAGCCAAAGGGAGAGTGAGGTGTGGGTGGGAGAGCCTGACTTGGCAATTCTGAACAGAGAGAGGAATCGGTCCTCCCGTGGATGAAGCGGAGGAGTGGAGAGGAAAAGTGAGTTTATGTGGTTCTCAGCAGTGAGCAGCGATACATAAGGGAGCAAACAGGAAAAGTTGTAGAACTAGCATCATTTCTACACATTTTTTTGGACACAACATAGATTACATTAGAACACATACGTACATTACATTACATGATATTAGGTTAGCAGCTTTTCTTATGCAGAGCAAGCTAATAAACTGAATGTGACATTACTGTAGATAAATATGTGAGTAACCCTCTTAAAATCAGTAATGGTATTTTGAGAAGTACTAGAAAGAAGTACTTGTTCTGTGCACTAATTAATTGCTCTGGATAAGAGCGTCGGCTAAATGCCTAAAATGTAAAATGTAGAAATATTACTATTAATTTCTACTAACTTCACTTAATTCTGGATTCTAGATTTTTTCAAGTGCTACAGTTTTCTCTGGAAACGAATTACAAGAAAATACTCACAAACGCATACCTGTACATATGAGTGCACAAACACACATGTATGTACACACACACACACACACACACACACACACACACACACACACTAGAGCAGGATTACATTGCTCGCTGTGAGAGGCTGCTGGGCTTGACTTGAGCAGGCAGCTTGTTATCCTCTCTCTGCTGTCAGGACTTATTTATTTATTTGTTAGCCGGCTCATTTGTCATGCTAGTTCGTGCCCTACAGACATCGTGTATCAGCATGTGTGTCAAGCACTCCAGGAATGAGTGGGAATGAGCGGGAATGAGCTTAGGACTCATCATCTCCACAGTGTTTGCTTTACTGTCCGTCCCACAGTCCTCTCCTGCGTGTGCCCTGGTTATGACTCTGGAGCCACGCCCTCTTCCTCTTCTTCTCGAAGGCACATGTCAGTGGCACGCGAAAGTGAAGGGATGGCATGCTGAAGATCGTGATCCCACTCAAAGCTGCGGGAAATATAATATCCTTTATTTTGTTGTGCGTGATTGACAACAGATGATTGTTCAGCATCCCCTCTAATGACAAACACATGCACAGGGAACCAGGTCTGGGAGTGCAGAGAGGGAGATGACAAGACCCAGTATGGGGGTGTAGCATGGGACCCATTGCATGGTACCTGTACAGCAAAGAGACACATAATGAATCTGTTTTGTGCGTGTGCGTGTGTGTGTGTGTGTGTGTGTGCGCGCACATGTGTGTGAGATTGTGTAGCAGGGCTGGTTTTGCACTTATATGCTCTGTGTTTCCTGTTTTATATATGTCCCCAAAGTCGCACAGTTATAGCAAAGATTCACTGAGACTCGTCACACACACACACGCCCTGTTACTTTCTGGCTGCTTTGAAATTGAAGGCTTGGTTGAAGGCTTTACTTGCAAGTTGAAATGCAAGTTGAAGCTGGGTTAGCAGTTACTAGTGCAGTACTGACACTGCCAATTTGCAAAACAGTTTCTGCTTAAAAATGTATTTCATAGGACTAACAGGGCGGAACTGGTAGATCATGCAGTCTTTGAGATGTCACGCCATGTATCAACTTTTTTTTGACTGCCAGTTGGCAGCGGCATTCAGGGGACATGGAGACTTTGTGGGTCTCTGCAACGTGACCCCAAGAAAAGATGCTGCACGTTACTCATGTTCTGTAGCTGCTAGTGCTACATTTTCAATCTGTCAGCCTCCATCATGGAGTCCCTGAATTGATGAGAAAGGCAGCAAATAATTGTACTGTGCAGACCTCCTAAAGATCTCAAACACCGTCAGTGCTCCAAATTGAGGCTGTAAACTACATTGTAAAATATTGAGGCTGTAAGCAATATTTTATTGATATTTAATGTAAATGCAACATTGTCATCAAGGCTCTGCCTCTCATCACTCCCTGTTTGTATAACATGTTTAGTATGATCCGGCCAAGATAATAACGGGGGGTAACCACTAACCCCATCCATGGGGATTATATGAGAAGCAGTAGAGCCCACGGATGGATGCTGGGGTGGTGGTGGGAGCACAAAAATGTTCCTGAAAGACCTACATGCAGGAGTAAGCAGAGCAGGTCAAGTATGCGTAGCAACAGCAGCAGGGATAACACGGCAGCAGCAGCACGGCAGAATGGGCAAAACACAAACGGGTAAGATCGAGGACTTAAATAGCCCCCCCCCCCCATTTAAGACGTAAGCAACCTGAGCCGACGGCGATTTGGCGCTCGCTTCTCGAGTTCTCTGCCCGAACTAGCTCCGCAAGCTCTGCATCATTAATAATAATAATTATTATTATCATCATCATTGTGACATCTTCATTGCCATCATAAATTAGATTTCTGAAGTGCTTTAGAAAGTGTTGGACTGTGTTTACCTATATATCGACGGTGTGGGGCCAAATGTCAGAGGGCTTACTTGTGGGGGCATATGCCTATGGTCTACGATTATTAATCATAATCATAATGTATTCCACTCCACTCATACCTTCACTATAATGTGACACATCTGATTCAATTGAATGTCTTTATTTAAAATGTTTGTGTTTTGTGGGTCTGCCCCACTGTCTGTCTTTTTTACTGCTGGCAACTACAACTGAAGTTCCCTCAAGAGAAAATGAAAGTTATTCTATTCTATTCTATTGCGACAATAGTGCCCGCTTAACTACCGAGCTTAACAGTTTAGCAAAGCGCACACGTACACACAAACACACTCCTCCTCATGTTAATGGGAGATCCAGGTGCATTACACATCTGCTTTAACGATGAGAGACGTGGGGCCAGAGACGGAGTCACACTCCTCAGTAAACTGGGCTCGGTCTGTCTCTGGAAGGTATGGGCTTCACACGTGCTACACACCTTCACCAGCAGGACTAAAAACAGGAGGGAGGAGGAACGGACATGATGGCGAATATGAAGATGAATGATACTTTACTTGTTTATCGGTCATTAGCCTCACCTTGCCGGCCCATCTGCTTCAGATACATTTGCCAGACTGGGGGAAGCTCGTTCCCCCTGCCTCTTTCATTGGCTCCTTGGATGGGCGTTCTTCTGTGGAATGCTGTTGGGATGCGGATGGCAGCCAGGTGTTCAGTGTTCACCAGCGGTGTAATTACTCGCCATGCCAAAAGTCCTTCTGTTGGATCATCTGACTTCACCCTGAGAGGTGCTGATAGGCCCAGATTAAACATTTGGCTTGCACTATTTGTTACTGGCTAAAGTGAACATCTGCTCAGTATCAGGAGACATGGCTTATGAGCTGAAGATGTGGAAGCAAATTATTTTCTATCTTTTCAGTGTGTTGTTTCTAAGACAGGCAGCTTGGGACAGAATACTGTTGAATCAACAAGTACGCTGTGAGACCCTCATGCAACAGTACAGTACCTGCATCTGTCAGTAAATAGTAAAGTTCACCTAATGATAGCACATTATCAGCACAAAGCCTGTCACTGTTTAAGGGCATAGACATAGATCATAAGTACCACACATCAGACATGAGACTCACATTCTCATGCTCATGTGTAGGTCCATTAATACTTTCTTAGACAGAAAAGTTGGCATAATTGTACACCACAAAGAGGCGAAATATTATTTTTAAACAAAATATGTCATCCCAACCGCCCCCACACACATCAATACACCATAGTTGAGTATTTGTTGTATTTACTGAGATCTTATGTATAGAGGACCAGAGAGGATGCTGATCCTAGTCCAGCAGTTCTCAAATCTGGGGGACACAACGATATACCAGTAAAAACTGATCTCAGATCAGAAGGTCACTGAAGACTACAGAATCTTGCAGACTGAGACTATATGAGGCCGAATTGTCAAAAGAGGAGACTGTGACTGGGACACAAAGATAACCAAGAGAAATGCTTCCCATCTCATGATGTGGAGCCAAAGTAGGCATGTCCATTAGCCTGCCCAGAATTGAATACACCTGAAGCAAATAAATAATAAATGAAAGGTGGGGTTCCTGCTGGCTTTCACTTAGAGGAAGTGGCACGATACAGTGGAGCGATTCCCGCTCTCTGGAACAAATTAAGTGTGTAGATCAGATCAAAGAAAGGGGAGAGAAGAAAGGGGTTTTAGGACCTGAGAGAGAGAGGGAGCAGAAAAAAAGGATATAGGGAGAAGAGGGGAACATTGGGGGCTGCATGTTGTAGTGTTTGCACCTCCCCAATCAGTCCTCTCTTCCCCTCTGCCCATCTCCTATGTGTGTATGGGTTGTAGGGTCAAATGTCAAAGGGCTTACTTGTGGGGTCATATGCCTATGGTATACGATTGTTTTTCAGACTTTCGTTTTTGAAGCCAAGGCAGCTTTTATCTTCAATGCTGAAAGGGAAACTAAAGCCCACGTCGGTACCACCAGGTGTTTAGGTAAAAGGAGATTCCATGAGAGGGGGGTTTAAAAAGATTGAGACCAGTGCTGGAGTTCACCTTAAACCATAGAGGATCTGGTGATGATCATAGATGTCCTTCGTTTGCTTGCGTACCCCTGTTTCAACACAGACTAAACTCCAACCCCCTCTGGGCGGGAGGTCCTCCCACCTGATCATATCCTGAAAGGCGGAGGTATCCCAACCCAGGCAAACAATGGGAGCCTCTACTGTAGGACTCAGCACCACTGTAGGATGACCATTGTGTGGCCAGTGTAGTGATGTCATTGTGTGTCATTCTCTTGCATAAAGTTCAAACACTACCCCTATTCATGGGTCCATGGATTACAATTTCACTGCCATTGTGAAAGTCATAAGTCATAAAGTCATGAGGTTTTTGAATTGCCTGTGATATCAGTGGTCTGGATATTAGGACGCAGCAGTGAATTTTTATTTAACAGATGCGCAAGCAAAAGATCTCGTTGCCTGAGTCACAGCAGCCACATTTACTAGCTGTAATGAAATAATTGTCCGAGATGAAACTGATTCAAGTATTTCAGACATGAGTGGGGAGTACGGGAAACGTTGAAAGGAGAATTCCTGGCTCTCGCCAATTTTCCTGGTGGATTGGCCTGTCTCTCTCTCTCTCTCTCTCTTTCTTTCTCTCTTTCTCTCACTCTTTCAGTCGCATTCCTTGACGTGTGTGTGATTCCCTCGGAGCGCGTGCTGAAGTGACACACGGGCCGGCGTCAGATGGCTGTCCGTCTCACATGCTTTATCTCCTCTGACCCTCCACCCCTGATCTGATTTAATGTGCTACTGGAGGACTTTTGTCTTAGACTGTGAATGTGTTTGCCTTTAAGGCTCTAAATATAGTCTTATTTGTCCAGTTGGGGGGTGTTGGGGTGTATGGAAATTCTCCCTGAATCTGAAAATGCAGCAAAGCTGGTGGAAACCCATTGAAAATCATCAGTAACCATTAAGTATTTTTACTTCCAAATATCTGACTGAAGTTTTCCTTACAAAGTGCACCTGTTGTCCTTTTTTGTGCAGCCCCCATGTGGCATGTGACCCCCACAAGGTGTTTAATTTTATTGCATGTATATTTTTCTGATTTAAGCCGTGGCCGGGATCTGAGAGGCTTTGAAACGTGAGTGGCGAGGCAGGAAGCGGTGGGCTCTTGGCTGGGACATCGCCGGCGTAAGTGTGTGCAATTAAACAGAAATAAATCACTCAGACTGCTTTCATCTCCACGGCCGCTACACTTACATAACCCTCCCCCCAACACCGCCCCCATGCAAAGCCCCGCCAAGGGCACATGGTATAAATGCCCTCATCTTCATCAGGTACTGTAGCATTTCCATCCCTCTCAAATGTTCCCGTTCATTTAGCCCCTCATTTATAACTGTCTGCTGCTCGGCTGCGCTCGGGCGTTTTTCCCGCTCTGTCTGTGCGTGCGCTGCGGTGTGCTGCACACGCGCATCCTTCCTCTCTGTTTTCTCATTCTGATGAAATGGCCCGTTCCCTCTGTGCCTTTACTCCGCTGGAAGGTTAGGCTTTGATTTACACAGGAAGTCTTGCTGAATTGCTCTACAAGGACACACAAACACCGATAAATGACGTGGTGAAACATATCCTCTGAGCTCTCGGCTTGTCAGACCTTGTGTGGAGACAGCCTGTTAATAGTGAAGCATCTCTCTCTCTCTCTCTCTCTCTCTCTCTCTCTCTCTCTCTCAGACAGTCTGTCTGTCTGTCACACACACACACACACACACACACACACACACACACTAAACACCCATTCACAAATGCATGTACATGCACACAAATCAACAAATGAGCAGCAATGATTATAACTAATGATACCTAATTATCTTTAAAAGCCTGTTCTTTCTTTATGAGGTTTACAGAAAGATTGCCATTTATCTAAGGTTTTAACTCCTCTCACCTCCATGGGTGATACACACCAGCCAACTTTCAGTTTTGAACCATGACATTCTCGCCATGACATCAGTGTTGGAGAGGTAAGTGTTTATACAGTGCATCAAATTGTCCACAGTACGGCCAGATGCTGCCGCACGACCCCGTTTCCCACAGCTGTGTGAGGGTGCAGAGATGGAGGCCTGCCTGCTTATCTGTGCATGTAAAAACAGGTCCGTGTTTTGTGTTTGCAAGGGATTTATGACCCCCGGGACCAGGCAGCTGGTCAGATACGCGAGGCGACGGGGTCAGCCGGGCGGACGCTCCCACAGAGCAGGCCGGACAGGCAAACTGAGCTGCATCTCCGGTTTGAAAAAAAAAGAAGAGAAAATGCAACCAACAGAGAAAGAAAAATAAATTCACATTGCCCACTTCATGTGTAATCACATGTATTGGGTCCAATTTAAGAGGAACCAGAAATGTTATCGCAAGCTTCTACTTTTTGCCATGGCACTCACTGTGGAGACCAAATGGCAGGATTCTGAAAATAACGTGCTTTGCTCAGCGAGCTTAAGAGCTGGGCTTATTCGCATACCAGCTCAGAGGTTGAGTGAACTATTTCACGTTATCCAACTTTCATGTGTGCGTGTGACTTGGGGCCATTATGGGAGGAGGTAGGGTACTGCATATACACGTGATATGATTTACCAGCTTGGTCAGCTGAAGGTTCCTCCTTTGAAAGTGTGATAGAAGGGAAAATTGAGTCAAGTCAGTTACACGTCAAGTGCACAGCAGTGTGATGTGTAAAAAGTGATAATATGATGAAGAATGCAACAAAATTTCACTGCGGCAGAGCAGAATCTTGTTGTCGACTATCTTAGAATTCCACTCTCTTCCCCTCTGGGAATTGAGTCCTTATTGAGCCGGGAATATCGCTGCCATGTGTGACATGAGAGGGAGAGGCTTCAGAGAGGTGGACCAAGAGGGAGAGAGAGAAAGAGAAAAGGGATAAGGTTATGGATGTTTCGATTATGGTGTGATAATCCTCCGTCCTGAATGTGTTATCGACTGAATGGAAGCCCCCGCCCACCCACCCACCCAGGAAAATTGGCCTATTAGACTTTACAACCCCCCCCAACCCCCCCCCCAGGGACAAAGCTCAGTTTTCTACTCTGCAGTACAAGGAACTTTCTGTCCTGCCACAAGAAAGAAAGTTAGGTTTTTTTTAAAGAGCAATCTGAGCCCTGGCTGACAACAAAGACCAAATGCCAGGAGCTTCTGATTCTCAGGTCCTGCCTGTGTTCAACATTGTGTGTGTGTGTGTGTGTGTGTGTGTGTGTGTGTGTGTGCGTGTGCGTGTGCGTGTGCGTGCGCGTGCGCGTGCGCGTGCGCGTGCGCGTGCGCGTGTGTGTGTGTGTGTGTGCGTGCGCGTGTGCGTGTGTGCGCGCGCGCGCATGTTGGAGGGAGGTTAGGCTCTGCTATACCGTCATCAGAGGACCCTGTATCGGCCACTGACCCCATCAGTGCCCAGCGAATTGTTACAGTCCTGCTAAAGCAATAAAAATGCAGGGAGACAGGGAGACCTGTCTCCTTCGATGGCAAAGCAACGCAAGGAAGCCAGCTTTTGATTCAGTATGACCTCGAAAGGTATTCATTTTGGTATGTGCACCGTAGTGTCACACCGTCCCCTAAGCATGGCAAGTGCTTGTCACTCCGGTCCAGCGGTTTACAATGGTGTGGGAACTCCACAGACATCCCAGTTTCCACATATCAGGAATTGTAGTTTTCCTTTTCTCGAGTGGCCAAGCAGCTGTAAGCAGCATGCCATGGTCTGAAATTAACACCAGCCAAATGCTGGTAAAAATTTTGATTATGACTGGTAAGATTTTTACTCTACCAGCCACTTTGGCCGGTAACCAACCAGGTTTTGTTATATTGTAAAAGGTAACGTGGCTGGTAAAATGTTGAAAATGGCTGGTGATTTTTAGAATCTACAAGCCACTCTGGCCAGTGGGTGAAAAAGTTAACTTCATACCCTCCAGCATGCAGTGACCCACATAAATAAAAACATAACTGAATAAATAAAAGCCAAATGTGCAAGCATCCCAACAACATGCATTAATCATTTCCTTGAAGATCCTTGACACACTTTTATCCGTTCGGAATTTCTTTGCTGAACCATGTGTTCAGGGTTTAGAGCTCATGTAATGGAACAATGTGGGGTAGCCTTTGAAGTGAAAAAAGAAAGACTGACTCATGTCCAGGGCCGGAAAGGAGGCACGCACATTTTTTTTTGTCAGTGATGAGCACTGAACTGGCAACTTTTATGTGCAAGACTATTTGCGGCTCTCCTTGAAGTGTACGTACATTTTGCATGTATTATATATGAAGAGTCATGTTCACAGTACTCTAAGAGTCATGCAGTCTATCTCACCAGTGCTGGGTGTTGTGATGGTTCAGTGATGCTGGGTGGTTTGATTTGTTTTCAGTCATTATGTTTAATTTGCTCTGTAATTAGCAAATAATAGACCTTACAAATCCATTGCTGTACTTTTAAAAATTGATAGGAAAATGTTAAATGACGCACCTCTGGGGTTTAACTTGATCATTTTTAATTGATTCGATTATTGACTGACAGTTGAAATCATTGGGGTCGTTATTGCTGAAAGTGTGGTCACCTGGCAACTGAAAATGAATTCAATGAGCCAAACCGGCATTATACTAGAGTAAGTGAAAGTACAAAATTATGTTAGAACTTAAACCCATTTCAACAATGTTAATTGATCAAGATATTGGCTGCGGCAAAAAACCTGCATACACACAGTGGGTCCCCAGGACCGTGTTCGAAAATCACTGATGTAGAGTATGTGCATTATACAGGTGATTAACTTGGCTTTTTAAAAATGTAAAACTTTATTGACATTGTTAATACAGTGTTGAGGAATTCTGTTCACCGTTACACAGATACAGTGCCCACCTACAGTATACAAGTGTTCTGGGATGCCATACAGATACACAGTATTCCCATGGAGTGCCACTATCAAGACATACACAGGTAGGTCTGTGTTCCAGCAGAGAAAAATGACCGCACACACTCACACACACACACACACACACACCCGGACCCTGGTGAACACAGATGTTTCAGGAGGAGGCCCTTTAGGGCTTGGGGGACTGCTGATAACAGCCAAGACAGGTGTATTCAGTAACCCCCTCCCACCCCCCACCCCCACCCCCAAGCCCATTACCCACATACTCATCCTGACAGGTCTTATTAATTACCCCTGCAATCTGTGTTGGGCCATTGTCTTGTCCTGTGTAACTAACTACTCATCATTTCTCTGTTTTTCTCTCTCCCTGTCACCTTTACCTTAGTATTTCTCCATATATTGAAATTGCCAGTCATGGTTTATGATTGTTGATCCACGGAGTGGCACAGAGTCTGCTGAATTTTATTTTCACCTGAGAATCAGTAACCAATTCAGACTCCACAAATCAGAGTTAGGTGAGTTAACTGTGACATCAACTTCTATAATCTGTCAATAATTGCTGAGTAACAATGAAAACATGCAGACCCAGCCATTCTCCGGGACCAGGGTAGTAGACCCCAGGTCTGAGAGGAACAGGCTACATCGGTTCAGCAGCCACTTTAGGGCTTCATTTACTAAGACCTTTAGCGTGTGTAAAACATTTTAGCCCACACAAAACCAACAACATGACCAATGATTGCTCTTGGTATTTGTTTTGCACCAATCATTGGTTGTGTTATTTAGTTTAGCGTGGGCTAAAAGGTTTTGCACACACTAAAGGCCTTAATAAATCAGGCCCTTTGTGTTCACATTGTGGGTGACAGTGTGTTCAGTCGGTAATGAGGTAGATGGACAGGTACTAGAGATCAGTGTTCAGTGGGATTGAGAGCTGAACGATAGCATGCTCGCTGGCTTTATTTGTAGCGCGCTTTCAGGAAGTCATGTTTGGAATTCTTGCTCGTATTTGTTCAGCGCGCAGTTACTCCATCTGGATAATTTAAATGTTTAGATCCCCCTTAAGTTATATTCCAGCGCTGACAGGGCCTGCTGAAATCCCTTCCTGAAAGAAAGAAGGTGGAAAAAGGACCCGTGTGGAGTTACCGAGCTTCTGTTGCACAGCTTAGTGAATGTGATCCAGAGGGCCTTGCTTTCCACTTAGGCAGCAGGCCCATTCAACGTCCTTTGGGACAAACCACACAATAGGACACAAAGAGTTACAGGCAAACCCACTGACGGCTCTTGCCTCTCAAATGCAGCTAGCACGTACAGGTGTGGCACCGTTCATCTGTATGCTGGAGTGTGTGTGTGTGTGTGTGTGTGTGTGTGTGTGTGCACATGAGAGAGATAGAGAAAGAGAGGGAAAAAACGTTTCTGCATTAGTGTGTGAAGCTGTGAATGACGAGGTGTGTGTGTGTGTGTGTGTGCGTATGTAATGGTGTAGTGTATGTGGATGTGTATGCGTTTGTATAAGTGATTGTGCGTGTGAGCTGAGGGAGAGGTCTGTTGTAGAAATGCGTGTGCACAATGTGAGAGAGGGGGCAGGGGTGGAAAGGGCTTTTAAAAAGCAAAAGCTAGACAAATAGTAAGTTGACAAAGGGCAGTGGGGTAGGGGGTTGAGGGGCTGGGGGGCTGGAGGTGACTGGGGAGGAGGGGGGCATTTAGGAGTCCTGCGGTCGCGCCGCGGAGAGTGAAGGAGCGGTGATTCAGTGCCGCGGAGAAAAGCTCCCCTTTCAAAGCTGCTCAGCTGGTCCCTGCGCTGTGATTGGCAGCTACTGTGGCCCGGCCTCTGTGGGCCATTCACCGGGGGATTGTCCCCCTCTCTCACGCTGAGGAGGTGTTTAGAGGCCTTTTACTGCGCTCCCCACTTTTCTCCCAGCATCCTTTTCCCCTTCATTACAAGCAGGAAATAAAGAGAACGCAGCCCCCCCCCCCCCCACCCCCCTCCTCTGCTCCCCGTTGACACTGGGGGTGCGGGGAGAAAAGACTGTATTATCATTTATTTTGCTTATGGAATGTAGTTCTGTTATTCACTTTGACAGACTGAAGAAAACATTCTTTCAGCTGTCCAAGGTTTCGTTTTATTGCCTCGGTGTGTAGGAGGGGGGAGCATCGGTTGACATTCCAATCAGCGTGACAGTGCTCAACATTTGGACCTTTACCTACACGCTTTGGCTCTGTGGTGTGGGGCCGCAAGTTATTTCCATTTCTCTGCTGTGTTCTTCGTGCAGCTCTCGCTCCTGGCTAGAATGGCCCTCTGACTTAATCAATCACAATTAAAAACTACAGCAGACAGTAGACAAAAACAACACAATGAGACAATGACAGGAATTACAGGTAGGAGTCTCTCTCTCTCTGTGAGTGTGTGTATGTGTCTGTATGTGTGCTTTCTGGTCCGAGGGTTCATTTTAAAGCATTGTCCAGGATGTGCCAGGCTGTAATAAGAAGGCCCCGTGGATAATGAATGGCCTACAATGGGCTGATCTGCACTCATGCTAAACAGGTGAACGCTGTGTGGCTCTCCTGAACGAGCACTGGACTGTGTTTATTTTGTATACTTAGTCATCACCGCTTTCAGCCTTTGGTGAAAAATTCATCTAATCGTACATGTGCAATAGCATGACATTGCAAATAAGTTATTATTAGCCTTTTAGAACTGATATGGTTAAGTAGGAGATGTCATTGCTGGGGAAGCTGTGTCTTGGGGAAATGCACTTCTGGTTTTATTTAGTTATTTTTCAGCGTTGCACATTTGGGTTGGTATAAGGCAGACATTACTGGAGTGGCCATGTTTGCGCTGTAAACATTCCAAGGTGTTCCAGGTTTATGGTTGGCTGGCTGCCCATTATCACCTGATTTGCATGTAAAATATTACATTACACTGGTGGGTGAGCGCACAATATCACACACATACTACACACGCACACACACACACACACACACACACATGCGTATGCATATGTGTGGATTTGGGAGCAGAGCGCTGTTTTACCATGGCAACACCCGGATGAAGTCCCCAACGCGCGCCGTCCCGCCGTGTCAGGTGTCGGGAGTCGGTCAGGGACCGTAAACACAGACGCCTGCCTACATCGGCGTCTGCCCTCACTCAGCGAGTGGAAAGAACAAAAGACGCCAATGTGCCCCAGTGCTGCGAGGCGAAGGTGTTTACAGTGCGGCGATACGAATATATGAGAAGGTTGTTAAGCGGTTTCAAGTCGGCGGCACTATCAGGGGTCGTGAGGGACGGGAAAGCTGATAGTAATTTCACTCCTCCAGTCATGGGAAGCTAGACGGCGCCTACGGGACGCCTGCCCGTGCGACCCTGAATATCTTCCCTCCCGGCTCGGCGGGCCACGGCGCCCTCTGTCATGGCAAACCGCGTCCCCGTGCCCGGGCACTGTTGGGAGTGGCCGCGGGCCCCTCCCCGTTTGGAAACGAAGTGCATGGTAAATCATTCATTGCGGCAGGAACTCAAGGTGAGCTCTGACTGGACGGGGAAAAGAAGGCGAGGGGGGCGGGAGCTCTCCGCGTCTCTCCCCTGACTCGATCGCGCTTTTCGCGGAGCGCGTCCGTCCGAAATGGACAGAAAGGGAACGCGCTGTACTCCCCGCGCACAGATGGGCAGCAGGCGAGATGGGACTTACTCACCGGGGCCAGATTAAAATGATAGAGAGACTAAGAGAGTGAGAGAGACCGAGAGGGAGAGAGAGAGAGAGTCACCTCTGGACAGTCCACCAATTGTAGCCTACCACTGAGGAGGGAGGGGCTGTGAGAGGGAGGGAGGGAGGGAAAGCACTGAGCAGCTTGAGAGAAAGAGAGCTAGAGAGAGACAGAGAAAGAGAGTGAGTGAGTGAGTTGCTGGGGTTGAAAAGCTGCTTCTGTAAGCCGTCCCACCCCTCAAACCTGGTTCTTTCCCCTGCTTGTCAGAAGAACACTACCTGGGCAGAGAGAAAGAGTGAGAGAGGGAGGAAAGGACACTGGTTTCCCATCGCACGGATCTGGAATTCAGGAACTTGGGAGTCACACTCACCACAGGAGTTACAGTGTCAGACCCGCCCGCCCGCCGGCCTGCCGCCCCCCGCTACAGTCCGATCCTTATCTCCGCTCCCTCCCGTGACGAGGGGGAGGCGCAGCTGCAGCTGCAGGCTGTGAACGCTCAGTGCTCCCAGGGAGAGGACCATGGCACCTGTCGCACACAGAGCGCCAGAGTCCTGAAGACGCAGGGAGAGAGGACAAAGGTGAGGAGGCGCCGGGATCTCTTTTCCTCTGAGTGAGGGTGTGAGCGGAGGGAGGTTATCATTGCAGTTTCCCACATAGCTGTAGGAGCTGATATGGGGCAAATAGGTCGTCAGAGTAGAGAAAGTGCTGGTTCTCTGGTTCTGAATTTTTTGCACTGGACTTTGATTTCTGAACGTGAATTGGTTGATTTATGAATTGCTCTGGCCCTCGTGATATAACCTATTTGATTTGTTTCTTCAAGATGAATTCTTTAGTACTGCTGGATAAAAACTGATTTTGTAAGGTTTTCCCAGAAGTCAAATAAAACAATTTTGATTCATATGTTTTGGTCTTCTGCTCCTCAACCCTCTATAGTTTACGCTATCAATTATACATATTGACGTAGTTGTCTTACTTAATTACAATAATCTCTACTTTAAATGTAGTGGTAATGTCTGTCTGTCATCTTCTGAAATTAAATTTATCGGCTCTTAGCACCTCTCCAAACATTCCCCAGTTCTTCCGCAACGCTTTCCAGCTTGTGTGTCTCATCTATCATTCGAGTGGCATTGTGTGAAAAGCCATATAAAAACAAGTTTGGGGCTCACGAGGCCATGGGCGGAGAGTTCTGGCGAGACCTCGTGTCTATATGCCCTGAGCTTAGCGGGAATGTTTCACATCTGACTGGAGGAAGAAGCTTTCCTCGGTTAGCAATGTCAGTCATTTTTGTTTGAAATATTTAATCGGTGCTGTTACACTTCTGAAATATTGACTTTGCGATGGCTGCGGGGGGGAAAAAAAAGAAAAAAAAGCTTCTTTCTCTGTCGTGCAAAAAGCAAAAGGATGTCATCATGAACATTTCATGGGAATTTTCCTTTTTTTGCAAAGCAATGTAAAAATGATAAAAAGTCATGGTAGAGTACATGTAATCCTATTGAATCTTGCTACAGTATACACACATTTGCTCATTATATTAATCTATTTGAATTTGAACAACAAAAGAAAATTGCACAATCATTGCTGGACGTGTTGTCTATTAAGAGTGTTGGTACCAGTGTAATTCTGCCTCTCCAATGTGCTTTATGTGTAATGGGACTGTCGAGTCAATTTTTTATAATTCAAGGACTCCACCGCATTGAGTGGCTTTGCTAAATCAAAATTCGCAATTGCTTTCTCTTGTCCTCAGCAAACACATTGATGTAAGTGTGTGTGTGTGTGTGTGTGTGTGTGTGTGTGTGTAACTGATTGTGTTGATGACGTGTATATCTGTGCGCGTATGTATATTGTATGAATGTGATTGTGTGCGTGTGTGTGTGTGCGTGTGTGTGGAGTCTTAGTTCTTTCATGTTCTCTCTGCTGTATGCCATCTGGTAGTGCACTTTCCTGTAATACTGCTGCGCCAGGGAACAGGGAACCTAAATCAAATTATGAGTTACATAATGAGTATTATTTTATGTATCCCTAGAACAATTACTTTATCTCCATGTCTAAACCTTTTTAAATTAATGTTTTTATTTTAGAATTATGATGTCAGCAGGATTTAGGCTCGGTACTCGATATTTTTAAGTATACCTTCAGTTCAACTTTGAGTGAACCTTCACAAAGCTAGCCTTTTTCTGCAAACACAAAATTCCTAACGTAAGTAATCCCATTAATTTTTCACCTTTAAATGAAATTAATTAAAGACAAGAAGATCCCCAAATAATATAAACAAGATGGGGACAAACCCATTAACAAAGGCATACTAGTGCAAAATTGGTTCATTTTTCTGATAAAGGTAAAGTGGTGTGCAAGAGAGTATGCGGCCATCTTCTCCTTTTTAATATATCACATGGATTAAACATGGGCCAGATGCTTTCATGGGGGTGTAATAGTGATTGCAAAGGAGATTTTTGCTCTGTCCTATCACAGTAAGAGCTGGTCTGTTCCAATGTACGGCTGTGGCACTTCATGTGCAACGCTGAATTACTCTAAAACAGATTTATAATCCCAGATCTGAAAAATTAAAGCACCTTGGCAAGCTGGATATGACTGTGACGGCTCCCCTGGCCTCTTTGGACACACTCAGCGTCTTTTTTTATTAATATTCCTGCTTCCTCTTCATTTCCATAGTGCGCAGGGCTGTCCATCACAGCCGAGGGAGCCAATGGGAAGGGTGGGGGTGGGGAGTGGGGGGTTGAGGCGCTGTAATTGTGCATTTATAGCACATGCTGGGGGGGATGTCAGGTCACTGTGTCTGTGAACCGGGGGGTCGGCATGCCATCACCCTGAGCTTGGGGGGGAGGCAGAAACCAGAATGGAAATGAAATTACTGAGGCTTCCAGCAGGAAGGGGGCAAAAGAAGCCCCCCCCAAAATCCCAGGGGGTGCGCTTACCAGGCTTAGTGGAAATGGATTTGGCATCTGCGGTATGCGCCGCAGAGATAACGAAACGGGGGCCCCGGTGATGCGCCAGTGAGCGCATTCCACCTGTCATACCGCCGGTGGGGCGATCAGCGGGGCTGTGGGTTCGAGCGCCGGGCCGCCGTACTCGCTGCCTCGAATAACAGGGCTTTGTATTGTGAGACATTCTTGTAGTTGTGAATCGATCAGCAGTTGTTGGGCTGGCGGCTGAGGCCGGGTTGAGCAGAGCTGCGGTGTCGCGCGGTCTCTCGTCCAGCTTACGTCTGCGCAGCCGCAGCGCCTGAACTGCCCAAGAGGAGCTCCCCGAAATGTTTCAGAGGGTAATGTGTGTGTGTGTCGTGTTCACACTGCAGGCAAGCCAGGGATCCTATACAGCGAGTCTCACTCTGTGGCAGAATGGCTTCCCCCCGTTACACATTACCCACAATCCATCAGCCGCACCTTAACATGCAAATCCCAGACAGTATTTCCTGGATTACTGAGCAGATAAAGCTGGCTGTGGGTCTTTGAGATTTGGGCTTGTGTAATGCTGAGTAATTCATTCTCTACTGAAGTGCACCACCACCTCTGCTCACTGCTGTAGTCAGTACAGCAGAAAATTAGTCTCTGGGTCTCATACAAGCAGCCTTGTTTAAGGAGCTCGTGGCAGGAGGGGAACGTCCAAATGTGGCTTTTAGTAAGGTGCTCACGTGCCCCTCCCTTTCCTGAAGAGCCAGAGGAGTGCGGAGGGTTCACCATCGCCTCCCTGGCCCCGCCCACGCTCCGCACCGCTTGCCGCCGTTCCCCAGATGCTTGCCTATGCCCCGTTGCCTCTCCCCACTCTCTCCCCTCCCCTCCTCCAATGGCTCCCCTGCCAGAGGTAATCGGCCCCGGTTTGGGATGGGAGTTCTGCGTGCCGTATCCTCTTCAGTGAAGAGATGGTTTTAGCCGGCTGAGAGGCTCAGCCCGTAAAGCCTGTTCATTGTGCCGTTCCCAGTGGGGGCGGGGGGCGGGGGTGCGGCTGGGTGTAGGCCGTGCTTCATCTCTAATTCGGTTTTTCTTGTGATAAAACCCCACACGGGCACAGGCTGCAGGGTACTTAGCGTTGTCAATCTCCCGGTCGCTACCAAGGCTAACAGGGTCCGGTGCATGGGGTTAGGTATGAGGCCAGAGTTCATGAGAATATTAGTCACCTACAAGAGGGAGAACGATGGAAAGTAAGTCGAATTTATCCTCCATTTTGAGGCATTTTTTTGTACACAGCATACAGTCTCATTAATATGCATTTGTGTGTTTGTTTGTCTTGGATTTGCTTTACTTGGACGCGGTCTTGGGCTTGGATTTTGCCCAGCAAAGAGTTACTCTCAATGGAGATAGTCATATGTCATGAATCTTATGATAAAAAAATGTGTTGTGAATGGAGACAGCTGACTCTGCTGGTAAAGGGTAAGAGGCAGGAGGTTCGGGACTGTGGGACGTGCAGGCTGGCGTAGAGGATAACAGACTGGAGGTAGAAGATCATGGCTATAAGGGTATGTGGAGAGTCGAAAGCAGAACGTGTGAGAAGAGCATTGAGTAGCGTAAGTAGAAGGTGGGGGCAGGTGGTGTGTGAGGGGGACGTTAGGGAGCATGTGCAGAGGATATGCGCAGGTGGTGTGCGGGTGTGAGAGCGGAGCCTTGGGCAAGCGCGTCTGGAGTGTAGGGGGGCAGGGCAGCTGGTGCGGAAGAGGAGTATTGAGGAGAGCAATGCAGGGTAGGGGGGCAGGCAGCGTGAGAGAGGGGTGTGAGCAGTGAAATCGTAAAACCCACGCAAACCTTGTTTCGCTGCTCACAGGCCTAGACAAGGGCTGGGGTAAATGGTCATCTTTACAATCAAGAGGCACTTTAATTAGCCCTTAAAAATGACATTTTTCTTGGGGTACTATAAAGTAAAGCAGTTATAAACAAAAGTGAGTAAAGTTATGTACACGCTCGACTATAGGTACCTAGAGGGGGGCTACTCGGCATATCCATTCTCTGATAAAACCTTGAGGAATATATCCCAGAAAAGGTGCCTCAGTAGTACAGCAGAGGGAGAGAGAGAGAGAGAGAGCTTGGGCATGCACCAGCACCTGTGCTCCCAAAGTAAGCAGTAGTGCTGTCCAGTGCTTTTGTTGTCCTTCTGTTATCTGCTGAGATAAATACTATTGCAGGTAAGCAGAGTGCTGTTTGTAGATGAGGGCTTTTGTTTTTGGAGGGCCGGTGTTTTTGGAGAGGCCCTTGATTAGGACGTGTGAAAAGAACGCTGACTCGCGGCGGCCGTGGACAAACAGAGGGTGCCTTTGTGTCCAGCGGCGTGTGTTTGTTTCGCGCCCGCCACGCCCCTGCCCGGGCTCGGCTCATTAACCGCGGCAGGAAGGTGGGGCAGGAACAGCCGTCCCAACGAGCGCTCCCCGGGTGATTAAAAAGAGGGAGTGTGAGCGGCGCGCCGCGATTGATTGCCTGTCCTCGGAATGCAATCGCTGGCGGGATTACAAGGCTCGAGGAGCGAAGTGCAGGGGGGGCGGGTGCTTGACGGATAACCTGGAGATGTGTCGGGGCAGGCCGGCGTGTTTGCATTTGTTCTTGTGCGAGGCCAGAGTGCTTTCTTAAGGGGGTGAGACTGGAGAGCGAGATGATTTGTGTCGCCGATTGAGTGAAGGGGGCAGACGACCTCTGAACCGCGTGACGACCGGGCCAAAGCGAATGTGTCCCCCTCCCCCCAGAGCGGCATTTAATTATCCAATGAATCACTTGCTACAATTGATGTCACTCTCTGGGAACTGACTGATGATTGAAGAAGTGTGACTCGATACCAAATAAACTGCAGCGCCACATTTGGAAGCCCATTCACGTCGCTGATCGATTTCCTTTCTGTACAATTGAGACTCGATGGTGTCCTCTTAACAGTCTTTAATGGAGCTCACATCAAAGTGCGGCCCCAATGTGGCCCCAATTATCCTGTGCTCCACACGCACACCCTCACAGTCTACTATTTTGGCCCCGCAGACTAACGTGCGGAGAAGGAGAAAATGGGAAAGCCGGGGGCCGTCGGTGTGGTGGAACGGGGCCCTCGGGGGACCCGTGACGACCCGCCTGTCAAAGCGATCCAGAGTATCCATTTCTGGTCTCTGGGGCAAAGATAAACACAGTCGTATAAACAGCCATGGCTGGGCGGGGACTCTCAGATTTAGACTCCGCCCACTGCCCGTCTTATTATCTGCCCATCTGACACACCTGTGAGGGAAACAGTGGGGGTTGGGTTAACATAATAATCCCAACGCCGCCATTAAACCCGTTACCCCCTCTCCTCGGGGTGATTCTCTCAGGCCTCACTGGTGAAAGATAAGCCTGGCTACTGTTGCTCCAGTTTGCACCGTGTAAAAAACGTCTTGCCTCACTTCCTGCCTCAAAAACAGCTGAGACCTGTATGTTTCAATCTGACCCTGATTTCACACTGCATTACCTGACAGGGAAAAGTCATTCATTATTGTGTCTAATGGCTCTCAGATGTCCTTTTGAATTAGCTAATGCTCATCAGTACGCTATGCTGCATGGGTCTATTCGCATATTCACATGAAACTATCCAGAGCCGCTTTTTAAGGTCTGTATTCTTAGTGAGACAGGTTGCAAGTAATACAATATGACATCTAAGTGTATCACTGTAGGCACACTGTAAAAGTAGTCCTGCCATCCTTCTTGCATAGACAGAGTTCTTGAGAAAAATCTTTTACTTTTAACATGAAATTGATGGTTTTCTGTCACAATCTGTTCTGCTCTCTAGTGCTTTAATTATTAACAGAGGGATTAAGTGCTTTCGTCTCCATATGTGCCTGGCTGTAGGGTGACAGGAGATTATGTGCAACGTGATGAGGAATCTCAGGTGGTTGTTTCTAGTGGGCAGACCTTTCCCCGTTGTGCTTGGACAATCTCTGGGCCCCATGCCTTAATGCAGCGAAGGCTAAACCCTGGGGCTCCCCTGTAACACAATCGCCACATCTGACGGAGCACAGGGCAGAGTCACGCTCAGATGGATCGATCGACATGTCTCGGGGCCCTAGGACGCTGAGAGGGTACTCCCAGACAGCGTAAGGGGGCAGGCAACCAGAGGAAACAAGACTGGGCAAAGAGGTGGAAAAAGGCAAAAAAAAACAGCAAAGAAGAATGCCATGAATTTTTATGAAGGAGGTGGGCAGCATGGAATTCTGTAGACAGACAAAATGTGAGTTGGGGGGGGGGGGGTTGTGTCACTGAGGCAGATCCTGGACAATACAGTGAATTCCAGACTCTGCATTCTTCCGGAACTTCTCTGAATGATTCCATAGTCATCCAACATTCTCGAAGGCTAAGCCAGCAGCCTTGTTCCATTTTCAGTTGCAGTTTGATCTTTAAAGCAGCGGTTTATCCTGGCTCTTCTACTTCAGGTCAGCTGATGGATGTGTGTGCATATGGATGTGGATGGACGTGCATATGGATGTGGATGGATGTGCATATGAACATGTGTGTTCTGTATGTTTGCGCTGAGTTTTGTTGTTTTCATAATTGTTGTGAGGCTTGACACCTAAAACACCCCCTTTTTTTTTTGGCATCCTTGGCTTCAAATTGTCTGCCAGCAATGAGAGCCATAATTGTCATCTGTTTACTGTGTCAGCCCCACACAGTAGCCACTTTCAGAAAGTCCTTTATTATATGTTCTCGTGAAGTGCTCTCCCTCCTTAAACTTGGACCCCCTCCCTCTCTCCATCCTTAGCCTTGACCCATAGCCTGGCCTCTCTCCTTCCCTCGCAGCCCACAAAACCCCACCCACCCAACTAGACAAGCTCCGCCCACGCCACTATGCACCACAAGCCTCATTGTAGTGACCAATGGCAGGAACACTACGTGCTCCTCATGGGAAGGATGTCCATGTGCTCTTCATGGAATAGGCCTCTCACTGATCACGTTACTGCCCGTGTCTTATAAACGCCGCAGTGGGCCCAGTGACGCGTGAATGTGTACAGTAGGCTGTGCTATAGGTCAACATACCATGAGACTCTTGTGTGCTTTTGTATATGTTGCATTGAGGCTTACCATGGGAACTGTTAATGTCATTATATTACGTAATAGACTAATATACCTTTCTTTGGGGTGAGAAGAAAAGAAAGCATGGCTTTGTGAACAAGCAGTGCCTCTTTCAGTATCGGTCCCAGCTAACAAGGTTGGCTTTGTCAGCTTGTCCATTAGGGGACTATAAAGGTCTGTTTATACAAGTGGTGAACAGGGATTGTTAAATTAGGAAATGTATGTATGTATGTATGTATGGTTTCAATTTGTTTTGAGTAAGAAAACTTCCACTGAGGGAAGTCCCCAGTGGGATGCGGAGTGACTTCCTTTGGAACAATGTGCGTCTGGTCTCCCTGTAAGCCAGTCATCTTGCCGTGTGATTGCGCGTATGGCATAAGCAGCGCTTTGTGACTCTAACCTGTGAGGTTTATCTCCCTTACTCGAGGCCAAAAAAATGTCTCTAGCATTGCATTCTCTTGTTTTTATGTCCTGCATAAATGGCCTGGCTGTTGGAGCGCAGTGGCCAGCAGCATTTTAAGAGAGCCATTCCCTGACCTGTCCGTTCCAGCAACCTGTGCCTCAACATATCTCCCTACATCCCCACCACCAGTCACATTTTAATATGATTTAGTGCACTCCCCACAGATTAGTGCCTCAGTGTCTTGCAAAAACCTTGAATGTCAAACTTTGGCAATGTGTAGGCTACTCATATTGAAATTTGCTATTGAGCTCCATGTGCTGTAAATCTCATAGCTCAACAACTAATAAAGACGTTGGTTCAAAACCCCATGTGACTAAACCATGCTGTTTTTTAAATGGAAAAGTAAGCAGTTTTTGATGACAAAATGAAACTGAAAGAAAAAAAAAGACTGAAAAAAAGACTGAAAGAAAAATACTTTTTCAGTCAGACTCAAAAAAAAAGAAACGGAAGTGCTTTAGTTTATTTGCATTCATTGCATTTTCTTCTTTACAATGAAAGTTCTAAATCTGGTCACACAATATACCGCTTGACCATTTGAAAGTGTTAAAACCCATGATTCTATCTCTATAATCTATTTTACGATCAAAAAGTTATAGCGACAACAGTTTGTTATCGTGTAACATGACACAGGCTCAATCAAAACGACGACTCATTGCATTCTATGTGTTCCACGGAAATCCACAGATGATAGGAATGACGGTAGTCAGTATCCTTATCTCGGCAAAAAAATTATAATCTTTTGGGCAAGAAAAAAAATGTAGGCGAGAAGAAACTTAGACTTCCACTGTGTTTGGGCTTCTGTCACTTTGTTTCAGTAATACTGACTCCTGCAAAACAAACTCCAAATGGTTACCTTGTAGAAGAGACCAGGATTACGCCTGTAGTCCAAGGGGTTCAAGAACAGTAGCTAACCATTTATTTATTTGTTTGGCTTCTTTTAAAAAAGGTGGTGCTGGAGAAGGGGTTAAATGTAATTTCAATTCCAACAGAAAATACAAATAAAACTTGACAGTAGGTTTTAATCAGTCTGATTTGTGAATCTCTTCATGGTTCTCTGCACATTAATTTAGAGCGCGTGCTGTAGCTTTAATTATCCCAGTTAGATCCTAGTTTAAGCCTTCTCTTTCCCTATCCCTCAAGGGTCTTTCCACTTAAGCTGGAATCTCCTAATGTTCTCAGGATCTCACGCAGAACTCATCACATGGGACTAACCGGCGAACTTCTTAACTGAACAGCAAAATTTTAGGCTCACTGGAAAACAGGAGCCTAATGAAGCTCAAATAAAGCTAGCTTGCTGTGGGTTGTGATGGGAAGTAACGGCATTGCTGAGGATTCAAGGGATGCTGCAAGCCCTTTCTGTTGTTTATGAAGGAAAGAGGGTGGCCTTGCTGTTTGTAGTTAATGGTCCCAATACTGATTGCTATGTGTAGTTACAGGGCCCATTGCTGAGAGTAAAGGTCCCATTAGTGAGCATTGTGTGTAGTTACATTACAGAAAGCCACATTAAAGTATCGGACTCCAAGGGGTTGGTCATTTTTTAAGAACCTCAGGTCCCACAAAAAACCGTCAGTTTGCCTTAAAGTAAAATGTGAGATGTTTCAGACATCTCATTGCTCAGCTGGGAGGATCCGTTTTTATTCTGCCAACAGCGTGAAACATCTTTGCTGCATATTCCATGTCAACTGATTTAAAAAAAATAATTAACTCGGCTCATTTCATGCTTCGTGGTATTATATTCATATCATGGATATACGTTTTGACACTGACGCATCAGCGCTTCTACACCAGCTACTCCCACTTGCCCCAAAACAGCGTCCCCCTCTGCTTTTTGCTTCAGCCGGTTACGTATAGTCTGGTCCCCCACCCCTACTTCTCCAAAATCCAGACACACATCCTACACCAACACCAGTGCCACCACCTCCTCATCTTTTAATGACATTACCATGGTTCCTTCCTGTGTCCAGGAGTCTAGGCTGCATATCTGCCTTTGTGAAGCGCTGACGTGTGCACATTGTTTCCCCTGTGCTCCGCGAGGAGGGTCTGCAGCTAATCCTCCTGTCTCCCTCCTCTCTGCAGCGCAGGCTGCTGATTTGAGGACACGGGGCTTCAGCGGCCCCCTCCGCTGGCACCTCACCAGATGCGCCGCGGGTTCCCGGCTCGCTTTTTGCTTCTCTACGTGACCGCGAGCTGCGTTCCGCCGTGGTCTCGGCACCCCCCGCGGCGCTGGTCTCGCGTTCACGCCGCTCGGCCGGCTGGGAAGAATAAGCGGCGCTTTATTTGGTCGCCGCGGTCGCTCCGTTTCTCCCCTCAGGCCGTACGGCCCATAAGTGTTTGTGTTCAACGGTTCATTGCCATCAGCAATCAACCTTCCAGCCCTCTGGGCAAAGCCAGTGCTGTTTTACCAAGAGCTAAAATTCTGGGTTCTGATTAGCTGTTGGAAATTGCCGTTTGACTGTTTTCCTCAATGGATTACACAGGTGACTGCTTGTTTGTGAACCCCCCCCCCCCCGGTTTGCTGAGGGATGGAAAGAAGGTTCGGCGAGAGGAGAGGAAAAGAGAGGAAAGACGGGAAAGGAGTGCGGCTGAATATTTCACTGGCCTATCTCCCTTTCTTCTCTCTCTCTCTATTTATCATTCCCAACCAGGCCCCAGCAGGCTCATGGCGCCATGTATGGAGATCCTATTTAGGAGTTGCCTCTGTGGCCTCCTTATCCTCCATGCAGCCCCCTCTCTCTCTCTCTCTCTCTCTCTCTCTCTCTCGTTCCCTGAGTGGCATGGTTTTCAAAAAATGCCATCATTTTCAGGCACGTACTCTGCTTTGCTGTAGACAGATTTTTGAGAAATGTCACGTGCCACTAAAAGAGGAGGTCTCTCCAAACCCACGTCTAACAAGGCATGTGAGTGCAAAGGATAAATCTGCCATGCTAAGAACCCAACTCAAGGCATTCTGACCATAATATGCATAATTTAGGCTGAAATATAAATACTTTGTCAGACGGTAACATTTTCTTCAGGTTTTATTTTTGGAAATGCCAAGGTGAGATTGAGAGGTTTTTTCCAGGATTATGTACTTTCCATAGATGGTAAAACAGAGATGGTGAAATAGAGAGAGAGAGAGAGAGAGAGAGAGAGAGAGAGAGAGAGAGAGAGAGAGAGAGAGAGAGAGAGAGAGAGAGAGAGAAAGAGAGAGAGATGCACACAAATGGACAACAGCTGTGAGAAGTGACACATCACCCGGTCCCAAATCCTGGAATGTGCTCTCTTCTGGACTTCTTATAAACAACAGTTAGCTCCAACCGTCTGCAGGATAAAGAAGCACCAATCTAGATTTTGGAATATCTCTTATCAAATTGTGTGTCAGCCTTTCGGCACAAACTGTAGCTTTATTTAGGCACGATATCCTCAGTATTACATCAGCTTCCTGCTTTCTGCTGTCCAATATTTAAACAGATTCAATTTTTCTTCTCAATTGTCATTTTGGCACTGTGATGATGCAAGGTTAGCCTTGCGCAGTACTCAGGCAAGTAGTGCCGAGGGCTGCTGATAGAACTGTGTGTAAGATAGCCTCTTGTGGCTGTGCCTTCACTGGCAAACTACCTGCCTCTGCTACTGCCAGAGAGCGGCCAGCCAGTGAGTGCAGTGTGTTTTTGAAAATAATGCGATGGTGCTGAACTGGTCTCTCAGCTGTTCCTGCCAAGGAGCTAGGGGTGTTCACAAGTTCATGAGTTCACTGTGTGTGTGTGTGTGTGTGTGTGTGTGTGTGTGTGTGTGTGTGTGTGTGCACGCGCGCGCATGCGTGTGTGTGTGTGCATGACTGTCAGTGTTGCACTTCTACAGGAGTGCATGTTTACAATAATGAGTGCAATACTACACTCGTATAGGAGAATGGAACATGAAAGTTGCTGTAATATCTATGGAATTTCCATTAAAAAGGGGCGTAATCTGGCACGTTACCGAATGTTTTAGTGTGAGCGGGTATGTTTCCAGTTGCTTTATCAGCTCTACTAACTGGCAGCTGATGAAGGAGATTGCTGTTTTTGGTACAACTATACATTCATTCCAGACAAGCTGTTCTAATGTTCCTGGAGAATGTACAGCAGAGCTCTGTCAGTCACCATCTGCACGCAACACCCTAGCCGTGATCTTTGATTTCAACACTGTTTAATCATAGCTGTTCTATATGCCCTGATAAAGGGTGTTTTCCCAAAGGGTGTTTTCCAGTGGTAGTATATCACACACCCTCTGTCAATATTGCATGTCTGCACAGCCGTTTAATAGGAGCAAGCTGAATCCTTTTAAATGAGCTTTGGTGAGTGGATTTGCTTTGATTAGGTGGAGGTTTTGGAGGCAGTGCGTGGGGTCTGGATAACCCCCTCCCCCCCCACCCAAACACCTCTGTCTTGGGTACACCACTCATCACTCTCCCAGGCCTTCAATTTTTGCCTTTAATTATGTTTTAAAGCAGGGGATTTCTGCTCCCGCTCCAGTGCCTACCCTGTGTGTGCACCTGAAGTTTGTCAGTTTACAGCCTACTCAGACCTTCTCTCTGCACTTTTATCTAGAAAGCAATAAATGTAAAATCATTAAATGAACCTTTTCACCTCAATACACTTGCTAGACGCTAAGTGTGTCTGTCTACATGTGTATGTGTGTGTGTGTGTGTGTGTGTGTGTGTGTGTGTGTAAGAGAGAGATTTTGCATGTGTGTGTATGAGCTCATGTGTGAGTTTGTATGTATGCGTGTGTATCCCATGGGGTTTACTGTGAGTGGCTGTATATCCTGTTCTAAGCTTTCGTCCAATCGCAGTGAGCAGGTACCTGTCGCAGGGGACTGGAGCGCTCTGCTGAAATCCTCTCATCGCTGAGCGTGCTGGGGACTGATGGAGCTGCTCCCCCAGGGTGCCGGCAAGCCGTCAGACCTCTCAGCTATTCATTTAATTTTGAGTGCGTTGACTGCACCTGTCTGTTTGGATCAGTGGCTTTTGGAAACTTCATCTGTTTTTCTCATAATGAGACATAGCTCTTCGGCCTTGGCAGCGCATCGCCTCAATGGCCCTTGTCGTTCAATCATAACGTTGAAGAAAACACACACAGTCCTTCTGCAGGCAGTGGAGCAGTCCGCAGAGTTCCAGGAGGGGGAGCACAGGGGTTCATGTTGGAGATGTTGGAGTTCACTGGGGTTCTTCCTGCAGGAGACATGGCCTGTCACAAGCCTGTCTCTGCTCTTTTTTTTGTACAGCTACTGTGTGTATGTGTGTGTGTGTGTGTGTGTGTGTGCGGAATATACCGATTGCCAGTTGTGGGAGTGGGAGACTAGAAACCCTTGCCAACCTGATTGGCCTGGATACCTGAAAAGCCACCCTTACAATGCAATGGATGTGAGAGAGAATCAGCTCTGTATTTATGTGATAGGGAACTGGCGCTACATTTGAGTAAAAGGGAAGTGATGCTAAATTAGAGCTGTGCGCTCTGGCCAATCCAGGTGGGAGGAGCACCTCGCTCCAGGCGTCCAATCCTGTTGGGTCATTTCCACCCCGCTGACCTGCATGGTGCTGGGTTGCATTTTGGGCAGACTTCGCTCAGATGTGGGAAATTCGTATCGCTCAGACAGGCCTGCGGTCCGGCCCCCGGGTAAAGCGCATTCCCAGATGGCCGCAGTGCTTCACGTCCAGGTGACCGTGACAGCCACGTTAAGCCGCTGTCATGTTTAAGGGTGTGATAATCCCAGAGCGCTGACCCCGTACCTGGCAGTGGGGCGCTGAGACGGAGGAATGGGCTCCAGTCCCTGCCTGCATCAAAGGGAGGGGGGGGGGGTTACTGGTAAGTGGACCCCAGGGTGCACCACAGCCACCGCAGGGCCCCCTCTCCAGGGGATTATCTCCCCGGACCCCGCCGCTCCGAGCCCTGTGAGTGACCCCTGAGAGCTCAGGCAGGCCCAGGCATAGAGGCCTGACTGTGGGAGGGAGAAGGGAGATGCTAGGGGGGGGGTGCTGGAGGAGAGGGAGGGGAGAGACTGGGGAAAGAGCCAAGAGGAAGAGGAGGGGGAATGAGTACGGTGAGGAAGGTGAGAAAAAAGGGGACAGTGAGGGACAATGCCATTCACACTGCAGGTAAAAGATGGTTTTGTCAATCACAGGGCTATAAAAATGCAATCTCTGGATGCCCAACACATGTAATATTAACTGTTGAATATAACTGTCTGGTATGTTCAATAATAATATACCACAAAACCATTACATTGGGTCAATAAGATGCCACATTGTTGTCTCTTCATTATTAGTTTAGATCAAACTACTCGTTTAGATAAAAGGCGTAGGCCTACTGATTTGTTCCAAATTGGACAAAGAAAACATGATATTTAATTCACTGAAGGAAATAAAATAAGAATTTTAGTGATATTGACGGAAGCTTTATGTGTATTTGCAAGTTTAAAAGATCATTTGGGAATGGATTGATAGTACTTGCTTTGCATATGGACTAAATATTAATTGTTGCAGTTTTGTAAGTGAGCCACAAATCTTGTCTTGCGCGTCTGCACATTTAATTTATACAACTCTTATGTGCTGTGAGCCAGCTCTTCAGGTCGTATTTCATTTCCCGTGTTGGAACTGATCCTATTGCACCTTCGCATTTCCTCCCGCGATCTTGTTTATTCTGTAACCCCTCTTCAGCGGTGACCTCACTGCATTTACGCATTTATCTATTTATGCATGCAAGCCTGTAATAAAAATACACATAAATGTCACGTGTAGTTTATGGTGAGACCTTGCCTTTCGGAATCACAGGCTCTAATCAAATCACTGCTGTTGCTTGTTCAGGGTCAATTGGATTTAGGGGTTGGATGAGATTAGACCCGGGGAGACACCGCTGTAATGTAATGGATCTGCTAGCCGCGGCGCTAATGATCTGCTTAGCCCTGGAATTTATTTCATGTCATATTTCTGTGTCACAGCTCAGCGCAGCCATTCCTGTAATTATGCTAATGTCCCAGACATGATCAACTGGTCTTCCTGGTTGGCACAGGAGTCTTTTGTTATCTCCTCCCTGGTGTTGTGTGCCTTGCATTTTTTTAAAACGTGATTTACTGTCTTATGCGAGGCATAAAAAAAAAACGTGATTTACTGTCTTGACAGCCAAATGCATCGCTCATGCCAGAAAACGGCAATCGTTGTCAAACCAACAGTCTTCCAGTTGTTAACCACTCCTCCTCACTGCTCTTTGTGAAAGCTGGCTGCTGTGAATTGGAATTTGTCAGCCCAGCCATAGTGATAATATGTGCTTAGTGTTATGCTGGGGACCACTGGGGCCAGCAGTCTTATTTTTGACTGGCAAAGGTCTTTATTTCACTCGCAAAGGTATCCAATAGGTCAAATAAATCACCCCGAGGAACATTTTTGAAAGGGTGAAGATCGGCTGGTGTGAGGAGTCTGCTGCAATGCAAGCGGGTGTCGAGCTTGCGTTTGACGGACCCCTCTAGCGTTGCGTCTGGTCCGTAATCGCGCACGCACATTTTGGTACGCTCCTGTGCACTTGTTTGGTATTGTCTGAATTCGGAGGGGGCCTGGCTTGCCGTTTCCTGCCGGAGCCACGCCCCCATTCCTCCCCGCTATGGCGTGATTGATGTCAGCGCTGTCCAGTGGAATGGGCTTTCCCCCTCCTGAGGGGCGGAGGTGGTGAGGGAGCTCTGTGTGTGGCGGGCAGTAAAGGTGCCGTACGGAGGGCAATAAACTCCTGCTGGTGACCTCCGGCCGGGTGACACCGTGTCCCTTCTGTGTCTGTGACCCCCTTATTTTGGGGGGTCTCAGTCAGCTGGGGGTCTCATAAGCCCACAGACATTATAAATTAGGGGGGTTGTTGGAAAAGAAAGGCCTGTTGTTTCATTGATTTAATCCCTATCATATTTCTATAATACGTCTAATAAGGAATAATATATATTTCAGTAGTGGATCTGTGTATGCTTTGGCATGCATGCAAATGTAGCAAAAATGTCCATTTGGACTGGTGGAGGTAGTTGACAGAAGGTGCGGGACCTGCAGCTATGGTAGATTTTTTCTTTCCATTTATTCATTTTATCGATTCCTTTAGCCTTGTGATTCCAGCGGAACCAGGAGGATCGTTTGAGTGGTACTGCAGCCCGCCGTCTTCAGGGGCCAGGCGGGTGCTTCTCTGCTTGGCATGAGGCCACCTCTCGCTGTCTGTCTTTTTAGACATGGGGGGGGTAAGGGGTGGGTGGGGGGGTTGGGCGGGTCAGAGACAAAAGAGCTGTGAGCGCCTGCTTGCTGTTGCTGCTTGAGTTTCGGTGTAATCGCCAGCGCGGATAGCAGGGCTCAGCTGGTGCTTAGCAGAGCGGAGGCAGGGAGACTTACAGCCATCTGAACTGAGAAGGGTGTGAGAGCGTGCGGCCCGTCCGATCCCGGCAGCTCGTCTGCGACGACACCTCAGCTAACGGAGGGGACGCTTAAAGGGAGATGGGTCTTCTTGCGCATCCGGCCAGCGTGCGCGCTCTTATTATGGAGGGCGGGCTTTCTTTTGCTCCTGCGGCGCCGGGTTCTCCTTCTTTTGCTCCTGCGGCCCAGTGATACAGAACCAACCAGTGCTGTGGAATGGCCGGGTTTCATTGTGGTCCCAGGCACATAAATCGTAGTCAATAATTTCTGTGATTCGAAGTGAATAATGTTCTGTCTATCTGTTTGTCTGTCTGTCTGTCTCTCTCTCTCTCAGTGCCGCCAATCTGATGATCTGCCCTCCCATTCAAACCTGAGCCATAGCACCTCCTCCCCTATCAACCCCCCCCAAGCATGTTTGCCTGTCGCCTGCAGTCAGAAAGGGAGGGATTATGTATCCTGGCAAGGGGGAGCACTTTGCCCGACTCCCCCTCTCTCTCTCTCTCTCTCTCTCTCTCCCCCCCTCCCGAGTCTCTCCATGTTCTTGAGTTGAGGCTATTATTCCAGTCTCCTTTCCCTTGCTGGCTGGGTGCACCAGCTCTGCTCCACTTGTAGGAGAGGGTTTTTTTTATTGTGAAGGTAGGCAGGATACTCCAGCACCCTTCTGAAGTTTCCTCTTTCAACTACTTGGATGTGGATAATTCCTTTTTTTTCTCACCTAACTTTGCCCCCCCCACTACAAAGGGCTGAAGAGGACCTTACTGTTGTGTGTGTTTGATTGCGCTTGAATTTTTGTGTCACACTGGCCTCTGTGTGTGCGCGTGTGTGTGTTTGTGAGCCTGTGCATGTGCGTGTGTGTGTATGTATGTGTGCGTGTCTGTACAATTGAGCTGCCTTTTTGGAACACAGTAGCTGATTGGGGGGCTCTTTATGGCGCTGACCCCTGACAGTGCTTTCACCGGGGCTGTGCGCTGAATGGACTGGAGCGCGGAGCAAGGTGAGTTTTTTTAGGGTGTTGTAACCCCCCTCCCTTTCTGCAGAGGAAAGGGGGACTGCAACCCAATCAAATAGTGTTCACTTTTTCTATTTCATTCATGGCTGAAAAGGTCTAAGGGGGAACAGCTTTTAATGACTTGCAGTCAATTGCCCTGCTTGGTCTTCTAAACCACTTCAGACGAGACCTTCCTTTCTTTTGCTTCACTGTTATTCCCTGCATTGCAGGAGGCATCGTCTGTTGGTCCGACGCCAAACCCAGACTGTTCCAACAGAACAATCAGATCCTTTCTTTTCTCTCTTCTCTCCTTATTGCTGTGCATATGTAAGAGGCTCTGGGCGCAATAGGCTTATGACACGCAGGGACCCGTGCAATTATATTTTCTTTTTCGATCGCATTCGCTGTTTCCTTGACACAGATGTTTTTCATTTCTGTTATATTCCACAGGTTTTTGGTCTGTGCCACACACGCTAAAAAACCAGAGGGATTCCCCGTTCGATTTATATGCTGCCCATGCTAGAATACATTGTCCTACAAGAGGCAGTTTTCTTCATTGATTTTGGAACAGGCTGCGGTTGAACTGTTGAAATCAAAATAAATGCACCTGTCAAAAAAGTAAATGGCCTTTATTAACTTGCATTGTGGTGCACACTGTGAGTGCTTCTAGCGGTCAGCCAATAACTTTAGCACTTATAGGGACTGACAACAACGGCTTTATACGGCTGGGAGCTTCAGGAAATGTGCACAACAATAAGATTTCAACTTCTCTTTATTCTGAAGACAGGAGTTGAAGGGTTTTGTTTCTGGGCCGTCTGTCATGGAGCATTATACAAACAGTGAATGGAGTTGCCTGGATACTCACTATTATCAGAGCACTGGGAGGCGTTAGCCTTTTCAGAGAAATGTATTCTCAGTTTTTATCAGGAAAGTTGACTTGCTTATTGGTGTCAAGCGGCATGAGGAAATAAAAAGGGAAATGCATCACTCTCCTACATTTTGGTGTGTAGGAGTCAGTATGACGTTACAATCCCTATTCTGTCTGTGCAGTGTTTCAAGAGCCCTGCTGTTGTAATGCTCGAATACCTCCATTGTGTATGTGTGTGTGTGTGTGTGTGTGTGTGTGTGTGCTGCAGCTGTGTTAGTGCAGTTGTGTTTTTGTGAGTTGTAACTCAGTGCTGTTGTGTGGCTGACTCGGGTAAAGGCTTTAGCTGTCTCTGTATATTTTTGCTTTCTGAATTTGTGCATATGTTTGCGTGCTGCTGTTCAGTTTGTGTTTTTGTGGTCTGTGAGATAGTTCTGTAGTTTATGTCTGTATTGTGATCATCCTTTATCTGTATACACTCTGAGTTTGTTTTGAGTTATGTGCTGAGGTGTTATTGTGCGTATTTGTGCAGTGTTTTTTGCTGAGAGTGCTGTATGCGTGTGGCCGCCTGTGCGGTGTGGTGTGTGTGTTTTTGTTTGTTTGTTGTTCTGTCTGTTGCTGTGAATGGGGCTGAACACATTGTAGTCCTGTATCATTGAGTTTCTGTGTGTTCTTTGCGGTGCAGTATGTTAGACTGTGCCTGCGACGTTGGGTGTTCTGAAGAGGTTTTGTATGAGAGAGGCAGATAGTGTTCAGGGTCTGCTTATTTGGGCCAAAGAAAACCAACACTGGGGCCCTGCCAGCACCCTGCATGTTTCTCACATTAACCAAACTTCATCACTACTCCTCAACCGTATACATTTCAGTACATTCCCTGTCTCTCCTTGCTTCATTCCAATGTGTAATTATCATAGGGAGGATAGGTTGATAAATGTTGTATTGGGATAACGAAGGAGGGCTGGGAGGGGTGGTACACAGGCTCGCTGTGGGATTGCAGTCCCTGGAGAGTGCAATCGCAGCAAGACTGCAGCTGCCATCGCTCACAGAAGCATCCCATGGATTATTCTTGTTCGGAATATCCTTGCTGCATTTCTATACATTTCAACAGACAAAACTGTATTATGGTGAAAACGGGGGCCTTACGGAAGTAAAAATAAATGGAAAATGAGTAATTGGAAATGACTGGCTGAAGTGGCGTTGAGTGCAGGTGGTGGGCGTACGGAGGGAGCGAGCTCCCCGTATTGTGATGTGGCGTGATGTTAGTCAGCCTGTAGCCTCTCGCTCATTATCTGGGTATCAGGGGCTGCGTTTGGACCGACGCGGCTCTGCGCTTCTGGAATGTGTGCGCTTAATATTCAGTGCTTGAGGTCTGCCTCGGGCCCAGGGAGCTCATTTACCTGCCTGTGGAGATGCGTGTGGGGAGAGGGCCTGCGGCCTTGCTTACCGAGAGAGCGGGCCAACAGCCTTGCTTACCGAGAGAGCGGGCCAACAGCAGTGGCCTGAATACGTCCTCTCCTTCCCTACCCTCTCCTCCTGGAGCTCTCGTATATATACCTATTCTCAGAGCAGCCGCTGCGCATTCGAATGCTCACCCCCCTGAACACCGCGTTCGGACCTTTGCCGCACCTGTGTGAGAGCGGGCTGGGGTAGCCCAGGTAGAGGAGGGAGCGTTACAGGGCCCCCTGCCAAGCCTGCCTCAGCCCAGGATGCACCGGGCTAGTTAAGAGAGGGTTGATAGGTCTCTGGCACCAGCGGGGCAGCTGGCAGTCTGATACAGACCCCTCGCACCTTTTTCTCTTCAGCAAGGAGACACATTGTGTTCAAATCGCATTGCTCTGATACTTAAAGGCCAATTCTCATTTATACCAGCTCCTGTAGAGTACATCCTGTACAGTACAGTACAGTACAGTACAGTACAATAGGTGTATCTGCACATGCAGGCCCAGGTGTACATGAACATGGTGCCTGTCAGTAAATATCAGTGTGCAGCATGCAGGGCTGATGCTCGGTTGTAGCTCAGGTGTCAAGAAAGCTGCAGCAGAACTGGTGATGTTTCAGGTTGGACTGGTTGAGCTTGACATAAATCTCCCTCAGGCTGCAGTACTACCGTTAGGCTGCCTGGAACAGGGGGGTAATTGCAGAACACCTGGGTAAATCCGGGGCCGTGGACTTGGGGGCCGAGCGAGAGGTAATAGCTGGGAGCAGGTAGAGAGAGAGAGAGACAGCTCTGATTTAGTGCAGGGCTCTCAGTATCTCCTGACGGCTTCAGTATGCCTTTGCTTAACGTGCGCGATTCTTCAGGGAGCTGCATGTGAGGGAAGGAGCAACAGATGACTCCACACTGGAAACATGAAGCTTTATCAGGGCCCCAACCCTCAGCCTCCCTTCACAAAGAATGCCTTTGAGCACAGATTGTGGTAACCTTTACCAGCCTATTAGACTACCTGATTCCAATGAGAAAGAGAAGAGAGAGAGAGAGAGAGGGGTTTCAGGGGCAGTGTTTTGCTGTACTGTTCTACAGGTGCCATCTGAAAGTTACAGTACTTTTATTGAAAGGTTGATTACATTTGGCAAAGTCCCGTGACTGAGGTGGTGGCAAGTGCTGCAGGGTGAATGCGCGCTCAGCGGCTCATCCCAGTGCGTTCATTACTGCTTCGCTTGATATTGTGAACAAAAAAAGTGACTGAAAGATTAACTGAAAGGTATGAATTAATGAACCTGGGACTGTCACTGCTCGGGCACAGGGTTTTTGCGTGGGGTTTAGATCTGGCATGGCCAAGAGCCGCGTATATTTCTGCGGGATGGCAGCTCACCCTCTCAAGGTAACCACGGCTACAGGCCAGATGGTGTTTGGATGCAGTCCGGTAATGTGATGCTATTGGATTTCTCTTTTATAGTGACTGGTGTTAACATGAAGAGCCTAGGCATCATGGCCGACCCTGATTAATATAGCTGGGGGGGGGGGGGGGGGGGGGGGGGGGGGGGTAGGGCGTGGTGGGGGGGGTAGCACTGTGCCAGGCAGCTTGATGCCTACCGTGTTTGTAAAGTGTCTCTCTGGGCTATCTTTAGGTCCAGCGGTCCCCCCATCACAAGAGCTGAGAGGTGAGATTTGAGAGTGACGGGATTGAAGAGTGGAGAGGCGCCAGTGAAGTTCGTAAAGAAGCAAAAATAACAGAACCAACCAGGACGAGCCTGCAAGAAGCACAGCCGGCAAGATGATGACGATGATGATGATGATGATGGCAACGATGGTGACGTGTGGATCCCTGCTATTGCTCGGGCTGATGTCTGCACAGGCCTCGTCCAGTGGACTACACCGGACCAGTGGCTCTTCATTACCATCCTCTTCGTCCTCCTCTTCCTCTCCCCGTATGAAGCTGTCCTATAAAGGTAAGGCTCTGAGTTACTAATTTACTATTTTAAACCCATGAGCCAGTTTCTAAGTGTTAGAGCAGATGATGCCTGACAGCAATGGTGGTCTTGGTAAAGAAAGTTGATAGATATTTGTCTGGTGCAGTCCAGCACAGGTTTACCCCAAAGCCTCCTCTTCCCTATAGCCCAGGCAATGACCTTTTGTGGAGCAATGAGCCAACTGGCTATGAAGGAGGGTGGCTCAATTAACAAGTATGTCTGTGTAGTTTTTATAGTCAAAAGATGAATGAGATTATCAAGACTTGGAGATTGAAAGTGCACTATGTTGGATTTTTTACCTAGAAAATATTATAAAATAACCATGCTCAGTCTATGGCGCAATGGCAATCTCTGTAAAATTTCCAAATTGGTTGACACGAAAGACAGTTCTGTAAGCTTATGAAATATTTCCCATGCTCCATGCCATGTTTTTACATTTGAATCTAAGTGAAATATCATAAATCTTTAAAGGGATAGTTCACCCCATTTAAAAAAAATTATATTGTTTTACTCACCCCCGAAATAGTATGTTAAGCTGTCCTGGTCTCACCGTTGTAGCTAAATTATTGTAAACAATTACAATTACTAACAATTAGCATCTTTCGTTTCCAACAACGACACTAAAGCTGTTGTTAAAGGGTTAGTTCGGAATTTTGGACATAATGTCTCATTTACAACTTACCCATGATATTGTTGATTGATGGAGACCATTTTCAGCTGATTCCATGCTGTCCTTCTTGTGGACATACACACGTTGCTAATGCTAGCGCAACTCTATGGTAACCGGTAGCATCCACTACCAAACGCACTTAAACACTCCACAGTGCACCCAAAGCAAATAAAATATGACGACAGTCTATCGGGGTTAATTTGAGTGTTTATACCATCATTTTTGAAGTCAAACTATCGTTGAATCCTATACTTTGTGCTGACCTATATTCTCTGTGGAAGTACAGCGGTGGAGCGAATATGGCCATTGCAACTTGTTGTTCTTCTTTGTTGTTGTACTAGTTGACCAGTGCCGGCACTCGTAGGTAACGTAAAGTATCGCTCCGCTGCCGTACTTCTCTGTATATTCAAATAGCCTGGGGGCACTTATATCCAATGGCAAGATGGTAATTGTTAGCATTGCTCCAATTCAGGATGTACAACAATTTAGCTACAATGGTGAGACCAGGACAGCTTAACATATTTTGGTGGTAAGTTTTTCAAAATGGGGTGAACTATCCCTTTAAGGTCCATATTATGTGTATTTTAAGGGTCTTGTATATTTTCCATTCCTTGTCGTGTTGAGCCAAAATTAACCAGAGCAGTCTCCTTAGTTTTATTCATAGTCTTGGTATATGGTGCACAGATAATGTCACATGGTCTCAGATCAGATGATAACATGTTGAATAGCATGCACATTTCCAGCCTGTCTGAAGTGTTCAGGGTATTCAGGACTCGCTTGTGCTCAAGTCAAACCACCGTGCTCCAGTATTCGTCAGGGTGAGGTGCTAATTCTGTCCAGAGGGAATGGGCTCTCCATGTTCTTAAATAAAATCAATTATTCATCTGAAATGAAAACCCACTGAAGTGTGCAAATCATTTAAAAACTGGAGGTCCAGGCAGCCGTGAGACCTGTGTCTGTTGTGCAAATACAGCTGAAGCCAGTGCATTTATTCGACGAGCTATGATGCATTTGTAGTTTGGCGCTGGAAACGTTGCAGTGACAATCTGAGGAGCAGAAGAGTGCTTTTGTATCTGTTTGTAGTAGCTTCGCAGGTTCAACCATGCCCAGCTCTATTCAAGCATCTTCCTATTTATTATGAACCTCGCAACCCACCACCCTTTAGTGCAGCGTTTTTCCAACCAGTGAGCCATCAGACCTTACCAGGTGCGCCGTGGAAATTTCATTACAATTGAACATGTGTGTGATATTTTGTAACGTTTTAGTGGTCATTCAATGGGACGGGTGGTGTGCTGTGGAATTATTTGATTTTAAAGTGTGCCTTTGCAGAATAAAGGTTCTGATAAGATAAAGATTAAGATTCTGGGACCTGGTGAATTGTCCTAATGACTGAAGCCATACACCCACTTCCCAGTCACCCGTTCAGCGTGGGCGATAAAGGCTCTGATTGGAACAGCTGTTGCCCCCAAAGAGCCCCAGGACTCCCCAGTCTCCAAGGCAACTGTGGAAGGCAGCCATAGTGCCACAGAGAGAGCTGGGATTAGAGGGGTTGTTGGAGGGGGGGGGGGGGCTCTCCATGTGAGCACAACCCAGCACCCCTCTGCTCAGGGAAGGAAAATGGGTTTGGGATGGTCAATCATTGGGGATCATGACCTTGAATTTGACTTGTAATAGACCACCTCACAATGACCAACTCTCCAAATACCCGCCCCCTACACACACACACACACACACACACACACACACACACACACACACACACCACACACACGCACACACCATTGCTCCTGTAGCTGAAAAAACCAAGGTCATGCAGAAGTGATGTAAGTAGCCCAGGGATATTCCAGCTAAAAGAAATAAAATGAAACCGATCCAAGGAGGAGAGAAGCTTCCAGAACCGTGGGAGAATGAGTGGAGCAGTACCGCACAGGAAGCGGCCTCACTGCAAGCTAAGGTTTGTTGATAATGGCATTACGTGCTACGCTCCTCCGGGACAGAATTACGTCTTTCAGGGAAATCTCCTCGTCCCTCACGAGCGGCACAAACCGTAAAAGGCACCGGCATGCTGGACCCTGACCCAGCTCTGACTCAGCAGCTTCATATTTTTATCCAGAACAGCGAGCCCGAGATGTCGGGTCTGCTGACGTGCTTGTGAGATAAAGGGGCGTCACTGCGGGACCGAGCCGTCTGAAGCTCGCACAAAGGCCGTGTTGTACTGAAATGTGAATTGTTGACATGTGGGGATGGTGCATCTCCTCTGACATCACGGTCAGTGATTTGTGGAGGGCACTGGAGGAGACACTTGGGGAGAGGCGTCTCTCACTGAGGTAATGCAGCATTCTGAGGCCTTGGCTCCATGCCCTTACAATGTTTCAGCCCTCTATTTTAGTCCCGAGGTGTCACTGCAGTGCTGAATTATGGTCCTGCTACTTACACTTCTGAAGGTGCTGGTGCACTGTGCTCAATGCATGTGTGTCTGGGTAAAATAGTCACATGTGCATGTTAGAATGTGAATACCTGTGTGTAGGAAAGAGTACAAGATTTGAGTGCGTTTAAGCAGGATGTAGGATATGTGTCAGTTTAAGCGTGTGTGTGCTATGAGAGTGTGTGTTCTGTGTCTGAGTGTGTGTTTGTGTGTGTTAATTGGTGTGATTGACAGTGTGTGTTTGTGTGTGTGTTCCTGTGTGTGACTTACAGTGTGTGTTTGTGTGTCTGTGTTTGTGTGTGTTCCTGTGTGTGACTCACAGTGTGTGTTTGCGCGCGGTGTGTGTGTGTGTGTGTGTGTGTTTGTGTATGGTCCTGTTGTGTGACTGACAGTGTGTGTTTGTGTGTGTGTTCCTGTGTGTGACTGACAGTGTGTGTTTGTGTGTGTGTGTTCTGCTGTGTGTAACTGCTCTTTGTCTCTGCAGAGGCTGCAGGCGTTCCACGGTGTGCGGCGCTTTGAGTTGGAGCGTTCCTGCTGCTTCAGCGCTCTCCTGCTGGACGAGGAGAGAGGAAGACTGTTTGTGGGGGCCAGGAATTTCCTGCTGTCCCTCAGCCTGGACAACATCGCCAAGCAGGAGCACAAGGTCAGCCTTTGCATTAATAATGTATAAATTATTATTATGGCAAGCAATTTCTCTGTTCTTCTTTCTTTATATTTCTGTTGGTCTGTCTGACCATATATGAATTTTGAATACTGGAAATCCATATGGGTCCATACAAAGAGGGAGACAGTATGCTAAAAGGAGTGAGTATGCTGTACATGCTGAAGGGCAGTCAGTATGGTGTACGTACTGCAGCGAGGACACTATGGTGTATAAACTCCAGGGAATCAGTATGGTGCATACACATCATTGTGCAGGTCATGTGTAATGGACAGCGATGACAGATTGATGGATCCCCAGTATTATCTCTGAATGGGGGAGATTGGGGTTCAGGGGTCAATGCACAGTGCCGGAGTCCTAGCAGAAGGGATCAGTTCATCTTTGATTAACTGTCATCAAACACCCCCCCCCAATTCCTCCTCCCTTGCAGTTGAACCCCCCTAACCTTTGATCCTCTCCGCACTCCACTGCCTCCCCTCCGACAGGCTGCCCTCAACCCACCATCCATCAGGTCCCGCAGCCAATGCCTGCCGTTCCCACAGCGCATTCGCAACTGTGATTTACGGCGTAATTGGAAGGTTTAGTTACACAATTACAGGGGCTATTGTAGCGTCTTCTCCCAGTTATTTTTTTCCACTTCTGGACTATGGCCCGAGGAAGCAAGACAGACCAGCGTGAAATAGTAGGCCACTGACATTTTTGACAGGAAGAAAATATCCTCTTTATATACTATGGCGTATGAGGTTTCTAGATGTCGAGCCTCCAATTGGAGCCGTCCAGATTAGTAAAGGGGCTGCTGTCTGCTGTCTATTGCCTCCTGAGGCAATGAACGAGTTGAACAGGATGCTGTGGAAAAGGAAACCAACAGATAGCTTTCAGAAAGCAGATGTGATCCCTATACCAGGCAATACTGCTGTCCTAAAGGAGCTGCTCTGTCATTTCCCCCCCCGATTACCCTCCCCTGAGGCATTCACACCTTCCAGGCGGCAAGTAGCAGCGGTATTTCCCCCTCACATTTCACATGGCTAAAGAATTTCTCCAGCATTTCTGGGCAAGCGCAGTGCATTGGTTTTTGGGGCAAATGTGGGTCACTGTGGGGCGAGAGGGGTAAATTGAGGGGTGTCGCTAGGTTTTGTGGGCTGCACTGGGGCGCACAGGGGAAGGGTCTTGTGGGGGTTACCCTGTGATTTGACATTCCTTTTCTAATGGGAGGAGGCTGGGTAGGCCCAGAGGGCTGAGGTTTACAGGCCTCTACCTGATGGGATATTCCTGAGCAGTCCCAAGGCCCTCAGGCCTCCACTCTCTCTACTGCACCTTAGACTATGGTCTTTCCAGCCTGCTGTGACCCTGACGATAAAGTCTTTCCCACAGCACTACCTCAAAGCCAGGCTATCGCATTACCTAACCCAGACCCAATCTGTCCCATTACCTAACCCAGACCCAAGCTGTCCCAATTCCTAACTCAGACCCAAGCTGTCCCATTACCTAACCCAGACCCAAGCTGTCCCAATACCTAACCCAGACTCAGCCTGTCCCCATTACCTAAACTAGACCCAAGCTGTTCTGACCCTTACCCCAAATATAAGCCCTCTCAGTCTATTCCCCAGACCTTTAAATCTGTGATACTGTCCTGAATTACTAAGATGTCTATAAGAAAGCACACATTATGACTTACACAGCCACCCCTTTTTAAATTTACAGTTGGCCCACCATTGGGGGATTATTGCATCTGATCCTGTTACAATACATGCAGAACTTTACATGCAAAGCAGTTGTAGGGTCCTGAAAGAGGAGGAGAGCGGTGCTAGCCCAGGGCCTTGTGCTGCAGCTCAGTGTGGAATGCTCATGTCTGTCACAGCTTGTTTGCTTAACTATGACAAATTTACTTCCTGCACTGTGCTGTTTAGTTTGTTTTTAGTTCACTTTAATTGGATTTATGACATGCGTAAATTTTGACGGATGACTTTTTGAAAGTCCTGTTATTAAAAAAAACGGTCGGTTTTTGCTTGTGGTCGGGTTTGTGGGCGTGGTTATGTTTTTAAGATTTTATGACAGCGCGTGAGGATTCCTGCTGCCTCACACTTTGGGTTCTCAGAAATGTCCCTGCGGGGACAGGCAGGCAGGCAGGGTCACAACCCCAGACATACCTCTGTCCCCATCGTCCTCCTGACCTCTAACCCCTGTCCTGTCTGACCTCTCTTTCAGATATACTGGCCGGCCCCCGTGGACTGGAGGGAAGAGTGTAACTGGGCGGGGAAAGACATCAACGTGAGTGCCTCCTCGTGCTTGTACATGTAGGCCTGGTTTGTTTGACCAGTGTCTCGCCTTTTCAGCCTATTGTCCTGCCTTACACTGAAAAGCTCTTCGGAGGGCCGGGGGGCTCCAGCGTCGCCTGGAGTGATTTGGGGTGGGGCGTGGCCCGCTCAATGAGAAGATTCTGCCCGTTGTTCTCCCCTCTCTCCTGTCTGACCCTGTCTCGGAGATACAGACCGGCGCATGGACACAGCGCTTCCTCCCCTCTTCCGCTCATTTAGAGCGCAGATGGCCTCAGTTGGGACAGAAGCGGGTCGATTCTTCACCGTTTTGGTCCCTCTCTGACCCACCCAGTCTGCTCTGGGGCCAAGGAGACCACCCACGTGCGTGTGCGATTATTAGCCCCCACTCCCAGGTAGCCCTGAGGCTGGCAGGTCCCTGCTGTGTGCGTGGCTGTGTTTGTGTTTGGTGGGGAGAGGGGACCGGGGGACAGGGGATTAGCCCCGGAGACTAGCCACACAAATACCTAACCCTCATCAGCCTGATTATACAGCTGGAGCAGGCAGACAACGGCCTCCATTCATACTGCAGCCCTGACTCCTGTTACACCTGAGGAGGAGTGTCAGCTGTGTGTGTGTGTGTGTGTGTGTGTGTGTGTGTGTGTGTGTGTGTGTGTGTGTGTGTGTGTGTGTGTGTGTGTGTGTGTGTGTGTGTGTGTGTGTGTGTGTGTGTGTGTGTGTGTGTGTGTGTGTGAGAGAGAGAGAGACAGAGAGAGAGAGAGAGAGAGAGGAGAGAGAGTGTGTTCAAGTGTGTATGTCTTTCTTTGCATATGTTGTTGTGTGCCTGTGTTGTTGTGTTTTTTGTGTTTGCGCATCTCCACTCCCCAGCCAAATTGAGACACTAGTCTGGAGTGTTAATAATAAATAATTGAGCAAGCAACCAAAATGCTAGCGTGCAGAGGAGAAGCCCTGCTGTGGGCAGGGAAAAGGCCTGCTGCTTAATTCCTCCTCCTTCATTATCACAGGATGGGCCAGCCGACTGCCCGTGACTCAAATGCAGTCAAAGTCTGTGGCTCAAATGCAGTCAAAGCCTATGGCTCAAACGCAGTCAAAGCCTGTGCCTCAAACACAGTCAAAGCCTGTGGCTCAAACGCAGTCAAAGCCTGTGCCTCAAACACAGTCAAAGCCTGTGGCTCAAACGCAGTCAAAGTCTGTGGCTGAAACGCAGTCACTCCGTGGCTCAAACCAGTCAAAGTCTGTCACTCAAATGGAGTCAAATTCTGTGGCTCAAATGCAGTCAAAGTCTGTGGCTCACTTATCTGGATGCCGAGTGTGCATCATTTTTTCCCGCCGTCCGGCCTGGGGTTTTTCTTGGCGCTCATCCTTGGCATTTGTGTAAGATTAAACCACACAAAAGCAGTTGTGGCGGGTCTTCGGTGTCTGAATAAATTGCCGGGGATAAAGTGCAGCTGCTCAAAGACTCTTTGCGGCTCCTTCGCCATGTGTGGTGAAAGCTGTCGGTTTCAAGGTTTTTCGC
>CM056378.1:108982806-109005306 GCA_029718625.1 Synaphobranchus kaupii
CCAAGAGTTGTATTCTTTGTAGGAAATTTATGGGGTGATCTTTGAAAACTCCCAACTGCTTTAAAGAAAACATTGTTGCTCTTTAAATTCTTGTAAGTGCTAAAATAGGATGTAATGAGATTTTTTAATAATAAACTTAAAAGCACTAACTAGAGCGTGATGTTGGTGGCCAAATGTGTGGAAAATTAGGGCTTGATCCTTGCTTGGCCCGGAGACATGCTATCTGACACAGCGTAGCAGTGTGAGCAGAGCCTCTCTGGCTGCTGGTAGGCCTGGGTTCTTTCCGGCACTCTGTAACCCAGCGGACTTGATGCTGTGTGAAAAGGACAAAGGATCTCTTTGTCTCCCAGCGCGATGAATGTAGCCGTTCTGACCTTTTTTGTGTGCTTTTCACAGAAATTGTGAAATTACAGTGTTCATTTTGAATGAAAGGAGTGTCATTACCCAGGGGCCTGAGTCATAGCAGTGCCTGATCTGAGGGCCGGATACCACAATCCCCTCCTATGAATCCGTCAGGGAGCCTGGGTCCTGGGGATGGCTGGCTGCATGTGCTCACGCGACGGGCATCCATTTAATGGGGACCTCTGGAGTCAGAGGTGAACTCTCCATTGTGGCCCGCGGAATCAGGGACACAAAAGCCTCGATCAGTGACGCACGGCCATGGCAGAGCCCCTCTCTTTACAAGCGCCCCCCCCCCCCCCCCCCGTTATTTATTATTTCGCCAGTTCTTTTGTGGAGTGCCGCACATCAAAGTGGTCCCGGTCTGACTGCAGCTCCGAGCTGCTTAAACCCTCAGCTGGCCCTTCGCTAATTGAAAGTTAGAATGCCACAGGAGCCCGGGGTGGGAGGGAGCTGGTTGGGGGAGGTGTGGGCACCCCCCCCCCCCCCCCCCCTAAACAAACATGGCCCCTGGTCTGTTTGTCAACAGCTTAATTGGCGCGTATATGAATCCCCCATTAGCTTTTCAAAGCGCCGCCTACTGAAGGAGGGCCTTTGTTCTCGGCCGGGGGCCCTGTGTGTCCGGATTAATGACGCGGAACGGGGAAGTGTCGGGACAGACGGGTCCGAATGCTGTTCCCCGTCACCCCGAGGACAGCTCCGTAGGGGTTGGGGAGGGGTCGGCCCGAGATGCGGAGCCCACAAAAGTGTGACACCCCCCCCCCCCCCAGCCACCACTCAAATTCATGAGCCGCAGTGCCAGCAGTGCTTACATTAATGAGCCAAATGAATGATGACTCTGTTATTATGATTGCTGAGATGGATCCTGTAGGGAGCCTTTAAGTGGTTGGCCGTGATGGGCGGGGCCCGGCAACAGATGGACGTAGGGACACATTTCTTGATTTATTTCAGGCCCCTAGTCTGGCTGAGGTCCATAAATTACAGGAAGCGGACAGACGCACGGAGAGAGAAGCCTTCACGTGGACATAATATAGCAGCCAGAAATATGTGGATGCTCTCTGTCCCCATTCTCTTGCCTGGAAGCCAGGCCCCCGCAGGGCCCTACGGCCAGTGAAACCTGATCAGGGGCTGGACAGATGTTTGCCACTCAGTAGCCAGTTTCTGTAGTAATTCCAGACGGTGTAGCAAATTATCTGTTTTAATGGAGATGGGGGTAGAGTGAGAGAGAAGGGGGGGCATACCTCTCCCGATAATTACAGTATAGGAGTCAGGAGCAGCTGTTGGTGAAGGCGGGGGGGGGCGGGGGGGGGGTGGGGGGGGGGGGGGGGGGGGGAGTATTCGGGGGGACCACCAGCTGTCCTCTACCCTCCCGTACAGAAGTACATAAGGTGGCGGGGAGTGGCGTGGGAGGTGACCACTGTGGCTCCTGGTTCGGTCATTCATGCGTGCGACTCTTTCATGTGCTGTTGAGTTCAGCCATTAACTGTAATGTTATTCAGCCCCAGACCCCCACTTTTGTAGAACAATGTTGTGGCTATGAGTCAAAGGCCATTTACTGCAGAATGTGATGGCAGGTTGTTTTGTTAGCCGTCCCTTCTCCGGGAAATACTACTCTCTCCATTGAGCCGCGATTGTGAAACTCTTATGGCAGTGCACAGACCACACCAACGGTAAAGGTCACTCTGTGGGCTGGTTTTATGTCTGACATCATCCAGCCATTTACACTGAAGACATTTTGAGATATTCAGCCTAAGAATGTCTATAAACTCAAAGCAATTCAGACTGGGGGCAGACAGAGCAGTGTACATTTTTCATATATATAAGGCATTTCCCATAAGGCACCTGAATATGCTGTGTACAGAGTCTTCATACATATGTGCACACAGACCATACCCTCACATATGCTTCTGGTGACCTGTGCCGTGTCTGTGTTTTTGCAGAATGACTGTGTTAACTATGTGAAGGTCCTACACCACTATAACCGCACCCACCTGTATGCCTGTGGAACAGGAGCCTTCCACCCCACCTGTGCCTTTGTAGAGGTGGGGCAGAAGATGGAGGTGAGTGCCCAATGACTCTGTGATTGTTTCCTACATGCCGTACAGTGCATCGCATTACATTAGTTGCTTGGCAGACACCTGTATCTGTAATCCATTTCTGCAGTAAACCAGAGAATGTATGGTTAAGCACCGCACTAACCATAAATTAGAGGTAAATAGTAATGCAGTAATGCAGTGTCCACATATGGGTTTCACAGTCATGGGCCTGCGGTCTTGTGTCCAGACTTCAAATCCCTGACCACTGCACCTGTGTCCTGTGGCTTTTCCATTCTCTGTATTTTATCTACTCCCATCATCTTAAGACCCCTGTGTGCAGTGCTAAACGTGCAGCTTTGTACCATTTCTCTGATGCATTCTCATCTGCGTTTAGGTCATTTATAATGTACGATATGTTCCCCTGCCAAACACCAGCTGTGCCACTTATAGCAAGCAATTAATTTTACTGCAAACCCCCCCCACCACCCCCTCCATTTCTCCCCATCTCGGCCAACCCCACTTTCCTTCTTCTGCACCTGCCCAGGATCATGTGTTCCACATTGACCCCTCCAAAGTGGAGGATGGGAAAGGAAAGAGCCCCTATGACCCTCGCCATCCAGCGGCCTCCGTCCTGATTGGTAAGACCAGCCCATCAATCTTCAAGCTCTCTCACTCTCTCTCTCCCCTCTCACTCTCTCTCTCCTCTGTTTCCTTTCTCTCGCACTCTCTGTCTCTCTCTCTCCCACCTCTCTCTCTCTCTCTCTCACTCTCTCGCTCTCTGTCTCTCTCTGTCTCTCTCCCCTCTCACTCTCTCTATCTCTCTCTCCCTCCTCTCTCCCTTTCACTCTCTCTCACTCTCTCTCTCCCGCCTCTCTCTCTCTCACCTGCTCTACTCTTCATGTGCACCTGAGCTGTCCCATGCTGAGCATGTCACCGTTCCCCAGGCGATGAGCTGTATGCGGGCGTGGCCACGGACCTGATGGGTCGAGACTTCACCATCTTCCGCAGCCTGGGCCACCGCACCTCCATCCGCACTGAGCAGCACGACTCCCGTTGGCTCAACGGTGAGAGGAACCGCCCCAGACAGGGCGGTGCACAGGGTTAAGGGGTGGGGTCAGATGTGTAGCTCTAAGCCTTGCTAACTTGCAAAATGAGTGTCTTTGTACTTTATAAAGTGTCAATTAGATTAGACGAGTACCTACATAATGATATCTTTTTCATAGTGCCTTCTTTTACAAATTTTGTAATATTTATAAGTTCAGAAATGTTTTGCAGTACATCATTTCTTTATTAGGTGTAAAATTGATTCTCATTGTGAGCGCTAGATCTGCTGGGACTACGTACTCATTTGGACTGTTTGCCTTTCTTTGTTATTTCACAGCAGTGTCTGTTTGTGTGAGTGAGTGTATACGTATATATTCCTATCATACTATAACCTTCTTGCCGTATGTATTTGTGTGTATCACAGAGCCTAAGTTTGTGAATGCCTTCTGGGTGCCAGAGAGTGAGAACCCTGATGATGACAAGGTCTTCTTCTTCTTCCGTGAGACTGCTGTGGAGGCCCAGGGCCTGGGCAAGGCCACCTATTCCCGCATTGGCCAGCTCTGCAGGGTGAGCAGCCAATCACAATTCAGCATGTGACTTTGATGCCTTTACCACAGTTAGATACAGGTATACGACAAATGTATTATAAACCAAAAATGAAGAAGAATGTAGACTGAAATGTAAATTAAAGCCATGGTGGAATGTGCAATATATAGATATGGATGTATCCTGCTTTTCAGAATGACATGGGTGGTCAGCGGAGTTTGGTCAACAAGTGGACAACGTTCCTCAAGACCAGACTCATCTGTTCTGTGCCAGGCAGTGATGGCAGCGACACATATTTCGATGAACTTCGTAAGCACTGGGCACAACAATGACACTCAGAAATCCCAGTACCTCTGGGCTGGCTGTCTGCATGATGGGACACGACCTGCTTTGTCATTTAACTAAAGATTCCAATAAGAAAAAAAGTTTCCTCTGTTTTTCTTTTAACTGAACTCTGACCTGTGACCTGTGACACTTCTTCCTCTCAGGGGATGTGTTCCTGTTGCAGACCAGGGACAGGAAGAACCCACTGGTCTACACTGTCTTCTCTACATCCAGGTTAGAGGCCAAAGACTGCATTTCACATTTATTCAGGGGAGAGACAGAACTCTGGACTCGATTATTGATGGTTGCCAAAGACCGCGTCCCTGTGTGTGTGTGTGTTTGTGCATGATAATGTTGTTGTATGTTTGTGTGTGTGTGTTTGAATGTGCATATTTGTATATCAACCAGTGGAACTGACTCTGTGGCTCTGCCTCCTGCCTCTCTACAGCAGTGTATTCAAAGGCTCGGCCGTCTGTCTGTACACCATGAACGATATTCGGAGGGCGTTCCTGGGGCCCTTCGCACACAAAGAGGGGCCCAACTACCAGTGGGTCCCCTTCCAGGGAAAAGTGCCCTATCCCCGGCCAGGCATGGTGGGTACTGTAGTCTGCGGGCTCAGATACACCATAGTCATACCCTGTGACCGTTCCCATAGCAGCTCATCTCTCCCTGTGCCTGTATACATTCTCCCCGCAGTGCCCAAGCAAAACCTTCGGCAGCTTTGAGTCCACCAAGGGTTTCCCAGACGACGTGATCCAGTTTGCGCGGCACCACCCGCTCATGTTTAATCCTGTGTATCCGCTGAACCGCCGGCCCGTGTTTCTGCGCAAGAACGTGGACTACAGCTTCACCCAGATCGCCGTGGACCGGGTGGGCGCGGCCGACGGGCAGTATGATGTCATGTTCATTGGAACAGGTACTCCTCTCCGACCTGTAGGTCACATGTGTACGGCTATTATCTGTGAATGTGTTTGTGAACAAAAGGAAACATTGCATAGGGTGTGGAGTTTTTTATTTCTGTATTTGTGTCTTTATCTACCTGATTGATTACATGTATATGGTAATCTCTTAAGACAGAAGCACATGTGTTTTTAGTGAGTGTAGGGTCTAATTGTGTGGTATATTATCTGCAGATGTTAGTGAGTATATGGTCTAATTGTGTGGTACATTATCTGCAGATGTTAGTGTGTGTAGGGACTAATTGTGTGGTATATTATTTGTAGATGTTAGTGTGTGTAGGGTCTAATTGTGTGGTACATTATCTGCAGATGTTAGTGAGTATAGGGTCTAATTGTGTGGTATATTATCTGCAGATGTTAGTGAGTATAGGGTCTAATTGTGTGGTATATTATCTGCAGATGTTAGTGAGTATAGGGTCTAATTGTGTGGTATATTATCTGCAGATGTTAGTGAGCCCAGGTGAAAAAGTAGTATACTTTAGTGTAATACAAATATAATTTAAGTATACAAAGGTTATTACAAGTATACTTTTCCTTTTTGTACTTAATTTGAAGTACGTTTAAAATGTACTTTTAAAAAGTGTACTTCAAATATAGTCTCAAGCACACCGTAATACTTTTAAAGTTTGTTTCAAACGTACTGGTGACATAATGAAATTGTACTGCAAATCATACTTTTTGTTAGTGCGCTTAAATATACTTAAGTACACTAAAGATATGTACACTAACATGTTAGTGTGTATAGGGCCTAATTGTGTGGTACATTATCTGCAGATGTGGGGACAGTCCTGAAAGTGATCTCTGTGCCCAAGGAGAGCTGGAACAACATGGAGGAGCTTTTACTGGAAGAACTGCAAGTGTTCAAGGTTAGAAAACTGTATTTCTGTGCGTGTGTGTGTGTGTGTGTGTGTGTGTGTGTGTGTGTGTGTGTACTCACTTGCACCTCTTATTTTTTTCGCCTCCACAGGACTCCTCTACAATCATCAACATGCAGATCTCCTCAAAGCGGGTAACTACCTCTCTCTACATTTGATAGAAATGGGGCTAGTTACAGCGAGTGAGGGTTTCAGTAATAGTATATGGTGTCTAAATGGTGAGTGTATTAGAGAGGTATTTTAAAATGAGAACAGAACACTGTGTTTAGGAAGAATGATCCAGCAAAAATGTGCGGAGGCAAATCCCACACAAAGTGCTCTCTAGTATCGCTCAGCATATTGCCCAGGGTCATGTTAAAGTGTCCTCTGAGCGCGAATCTCACTCTGCTTCAGCAGGATAAAGTTCTCCCTCATTATGTTTCTATAGCAACAGCTGTACGTGGGCACGGACACGGGGCTGGCCCAGGTACCCCTGCACCGCTGCAGCATGTACGGCAAGGCCTGCGCCGAATGCTGCCTGGCCCGGGACCCCTACTGCGCCTGGGACGGGACGTCCTGCACCCGCTACCTCCCCAACACCAAACGGTGCGCGGCTCTTTCCCGTCTTCAGACCGCACAGGGTCTAGCAGCGGCACAGATGACTGAAATCAGGGCTTACTTCATAAATGGCCATTTTAGACGTATATTAGCTGTAGCACGTAGCATCTGAAGATCAGTGATCAGGAGAGAACCCTTCTGTTATGTTCTGCTTTACTGTGAATGCATTTTGCTTCACCCTCCCTCCAATCTTTTTACCCCTTTGGTTCCTGTAAGAACTTCTGATCATTAGTGAGGCTCTCCTAACTCGCCAATACCATGCTACTTTTCTGTATGCGATGCACAACAGCGGCGTTGTGTAGCAGTTAAGGAACCGGAACCACAATGTTGTAGGTTTGATTCCCTGCTGAGGCACTGCTTTTGTAACCTGAAAAGTGAATGTCCAGCTGTATGAATGGCTTGTATGTAAAACTCATCTACGGTGTGACGCTCTGGATAAAAGCATCTGCTAAACGTCAGAAATATGTTCTGTCACACAGGCGTTTCCGTCGCCAGGATGTGAGGAACGGGGACCCCAACACGCTCTGCTCTGGAGGTGAGGGCTCAAACCGCATTTTAACTGCAGTGCGTCAGTGCCCGCCACTGACTCCCAGCACCAGTATAATTCTGATATAGTACAGCACTGAACCCTGCGTGCCTTGTGTCCCTGACCACAGAGCTCTGCCCCGACACGCGCAATGAATAACACAAATGAATAAAGGCAGGAAACGGGGTCACACGGTGACGCCACGCGTTCTGTGGGGACATTTGAAAACATTGTGCAATGTTATGAAACGTCAGTGGGATTGCTTAAGTTAAGTGGTGCTGAACTCACTGGTGGCGCTTATCCTAATAGTCACATGTCACACACGGACTACAGCACATAAACATGCTGTTCCTTCATCTGTAATCTCAAGTCAGAACTGAGGCTAGCTGCCACTCTGACTGAGGTGTAGAGTATTCCGGGGGCAATTGTAACAGGGGTCAATTGTAACACAATTTTTTGTTACAATTGCCCCCAACCCTGAACACATGAAACTAGCTAGCTTGCTGGATAGAATCTCAGCTCTAGCTTGTTTCAGATTGGTGCAATTTTATGGTGTTGCAATTGCCCCCTGTTACAATTGCCCCCAGAATACTCTACATAAAATGATCTGAGTGGCTGTGATTGTGTTAAACCATCAGAACTGCTATGGCAATTGTGTGATATACGTAGATGATGTGTATGTATGATCCCAGTGTTGCTGATCTGTTAATGAGTGACGCATCATATTGACTATGGCGCCCCCTGCAGACCACCACAAGCACCGCGTGGCTGAGAAGAAACTCTATGGGGTTGAGAGCAGCAGCACCTTCTTGGAGTGCATCCCCAAATCACTGCAGGCCCAAGTCACCTGGACCTACCAGAAACACGCAGACAGCCCTAGAGATGAGGTGAGAGAGAGACAGAGAGACAGAGAGAGAGAGAGAGAGAGAGAGAGAGAGAGCAAGAGGAAGGTCTGAGAAGGAAAGGGGAGAGGGGCAGAACAGGAAGGAGAGAAGAGATGGGAAAAAGGGGAACGAAAGAGAAATGACGAGATTATTATTGAGATTATGGGGAAATATTATTTTATTTACTGTTGGCTATATACATACATTTCCTAAGAATAGTGTTGCTAGTATTGATGATACTTTGCCTCAATGAGCATTGTTAACATGTGTGCGTGTGTGTGTGTGTGTGTGTGTGTGTGTGTGTCTGTGTCTGTGTGTGTGTGTGCGTGTGTGTGTGTGTGTGTGTGTGTGTGTGTGTCTGTGTCTGTGTGTGTGTGCGCGTGCGTGCGTGCGTGCGTGCGTGTGTGTGTGTGTGTGCGCGTGCGTGCGCGTGCGTGCGTGCGTGTGTCAGGTGCGTCTGGATGAGCGCGTGCTGCAGATGGACCGGGGGCTGCTGGTCCGGAGTGTGTTACGGCGTGACGCGGGGCTGTACCAGTGCCACGCCATGGAGCACGGCTTCACCCAGACCCTGCTGGGCATCACCCTGGAGGTGGTGCCTTCGTCTGCCCCCTCCCTGTCTGCCGAGCCCCCGAGCCACCTGGACCCCCGCGGCGGCGGCCAGGGCCCCCCCGCCTCGCCCCGGCTGTGGTACCGCGACTTCATGCAGCTGGTGGACCACCCCAACCTGAGCACGGTGGACCAGGTCTGCGAGCAGGTGTGGATGCGCAAGAACCGCCAGCAGGGCAAGGCCCCTCCCGTCGGCCCTCCCGCCAAAACGGGCCTGCCCGTCGGCTCCGCCCGCGTCGCCCCCAACAAGTGGAAACACCTGCAGGAGGTCCGGAAGGGCCGGAACCGCAGGACCCACGAGGCCAAGCTCACCCTACGGGCCCCCCGGAGCGCCGGAGAGTGGTGAGGCAGGACATGCGGGAGGGAGAAAGAGAGAGCGAGGAGAGCGATAGAGAGAGAGACTGGTACAGGAAGAGACGGAGAGAGACTGTTCGAGGAGTGCCAGAGGTGGTCAAAACCACACAGTGTATCTCCTTCCGTGTGAATACTTATCCTCCCTCACCCTAAGTTCCTTCCCCAGACTACCCCCTTTTCCAAGTCACTTTGTTAAGCACTGTCCCCCTTGAATACACAGAGTGTGCAGGGCAGACTGGACCCCCCTTCCCCCGATTTGGAGGGGTGTATGAGGCAGTGGGTTTCACTGATTTTCTTTGCTTTTTTTCAAATCCTTAAAACTGGAATAATCTTAGAACAGAAGCACACACACACACACACACACACACACAGACACACACACGGACACATGCTTCACACAGATTGATAGAGGCATACGCACACCCATTAGACACGTGTGAATAGAATCCCACACACAACGCTGCCCTGTGCGACACAGCGCCACGGTCACATCATCATCAGCTGAGAGTCGAACGACATCACCGCTTCTGGTGACAATGACAGGGCTTCACCCAAGGAGGAAGGGTGACCTCATGATGGCATCACAACGAGCAAACAGTGGTGTGGACAGACTTTCACTGCGGACAAAGACCTCGGAAAGTATGGCTGACTGATAGTTCTTGCCAGAAATCAGCAGCCCTTCACAGAAGAGAGAGGAACCTACCTGGCACAGGTCCACAGACACACAGACACTCAGACAGACACACACACACACACATGCACATAATCTATGATAGGGACAATGATGATGATGGTGTACTTACATTGGTAACTTACATTATCCAGTTCAAAATGAAATGTGGACTCCTTGCATATATTCATTAATATATGTTCATGGTTTTATGCCTTTTATTTAAAAGACAAAACTTTAAATGTATACCCTTGCCCTTGTAGTTGTAGGTTTTGTATTGTTCCCAACTTTGGCCTAAACCACTGAAGACGAGCGTGGCCACTTCTGCCATTCCAGTGCACCTAGTAGACCTGCTGAGAGATGGTGTTTCCTTCCTTTACTGGGAATTAGGAGTCTTAGACGAGGAACGTTAACAATGTCGGAATGTTCCGTGAAAAAACGTTTTTGGGTTGTCGTAAATGTACAGCAAAATGAAGCTGGTGCAGAAAACGGTGGAATTAATATACATACAGCTGGGCAAGAGGAAAGATATTTGTCTATTCTATTTATTTTTTCTCCAGTTATCAGAATATAATTTTTTAAAACATTTCGCTTCAATTATTGTGTGTTGCATGTAGAAATGCTTTTTTGTGTGTAAGGCGCGGGCTAGAGCGGCCGGCAAGTTAGTAACACAACGTCAACACAAGAAGGGGCCGAAGGGTGTTTTTGCGATGAGGGTACAAGTGGGATGGAGCTTGGAAGGAGGTCCTCTTTCTTTTGTCTGAAAACACGACTGGGAATATTTTTTGTTCCTCCTTTTCACGCAGTAGTTAGATTAACCAACGTCCTTGAAAGTCTTACAATCGCGTTCACATTTGTGTCAACTTAAAACAAAGCATCAATAAGAAAGAAGGAAAAGGACTGCATTCTCAGACAACTCTATGGATTTTCTTCTGTTTTAACAGAATGTGGATTTTCTACTTTACTTCAAATAATTTAAAATTATGTATTAATTATGTATTCCCCCATTACCTTATTGTCAGTCTTCTTGCTTCCTGTTTGTGAAACGACCGTAGTGTGAATGTGTGTGTGGTTTTTGTGTGTGTACGTGCATGTGTGTGCGTGCACGCGCGTGCGTGTGTGTGTGTGTGTGTGTGTGTGTGTGTTTATCTTTGATTGGTGCACTGCTTTGATTGGTCCTCCTCCCTGGGCGTGCAGGAAGTGACCATCTCTGCAACTTCCTTATTTAAATTCCCACTCCCAGGTCCCACAGACCTGGTGACAAGGCAACCACTGACAAAGTGCACAGACGAACGACAATACACTTGTCATTCTCAATTCTATTTTCTCTTTTTTTTTACCAAATGACTTTGACAAAATGATCTCATTTTATGTGTAAGTTGATTTCTATATAGATATATTTTTGATGCATTTCTTTCAAAGGATTTTTTCTATTTCATTTGTAACTGTACACCATGTTTACCTGGATTGATCCCTGGAATGTATGACAAATTTATGATACAAATTAATATGCCATAAATGTATAGGTTACATTTTCAAGAGGATTATTTCAGAAAATCAACGATAGTACCTGTAACAATGGTAATGTTAACTAACTGCCCAGGACTGAATATCTGCTGTGTAGCCTGGAACAGGGGTGTGTTGAGACTTCCCATCAGTGACATTCCCATGGAGAAGAGAAAGGCTCTTTTTTCAAAGCAGTTGGCAAAATACTTTCACAAGTTTGGCTTCGCTCCCCACAGAAAATTCCGCTGTGTTGTACGGCAGCGTGGTGGGCATAGCCACTGTGTGAAATGTGTGAGTAGAGAGCCATCTGGTGGCCACTGGCAGTACAGGCCCGGTGTGTGTGACTGTCCCGTCTGTGGAATGCTGTGAACGTCTTTGTTAGGGTGGTGTGGCTTTGTAAAAACCTACATAAATGCATCTAACAGTGTATTTTGATGTATGGAATACCGTTTGCTATTTATACTTGTGTCATGTTGTAATTTACTCCTAGACTACAGCAGTTGAATGGGCATTTTCTATTGTGCTCATAAATTGCTGACAAACAGTTGTGGTTGAGCATGGGATGGTGGAGTGTACAGGACTTGGTAAAGAAAGCACAACTATTAACAAGGTTATAGAAATATTTATGTGAAAAGATAAGCTAATATGTTGTGGTGGATTGTTTAATGTAGACTTACATTTGTACTGTCAGCATTCTGCTAGAAGAAAAAAAAAACATTTTTAGTTGCAAACATATTATTTCTCATTTCTTTATTTGGTATTTTTGAAGTGAAATTAAAAGTAGGTATTAAACTTCTGATATTCCTAGACATGGTGTTGAATCTGTGTGCTTGGGACGACATTGATGGATTTCTCCCTGCCATCCAATCAGCAGTGGCATGTCCTTGATGATGTTCAGTCAGCAAGGAACCCCCAAAGCTCCAGTCCCATCAACATCCAATCAGCTGGGGACTTCCTTTTGCCGCCCAATGCCCATTGGATGGCAAACGGACAGAGCTCACACCTCATGCTGAAATGGAAGACCGATGTAGTCCTGCTCTATTCCGGTGGTACTATCCGAGCGTGTATTCGTGTGTGTACTGCTGGGAAGAGTTGTGTATAGTATGGTTCCATGTACTTTCCACTCCCAGACACACACACTGACCATCTTACTCACACCTAATTCTTATCCCAACCATACTGTGTAAAAGCTTTATACTGATTGATACATAATTGGTGCCTGGTGGGGGGGGGGGATGGGGGTATTTCTATACCTGCAGTATGTCAAAGGGAGATAGAAAATAGTGTTCTCTGTGTAGGAAAGTTAAAAGTCAAAGGCCAAAGTTGACGTGGCACACTGTAATAATGCCGTACTTCATTGTGAATTGTCGTGTCAGATTGAGATGTATTTGATTAACACAATAAACGAACAGTTACTTAGCTTTGCTCCTGAATCAATGTGGTCTATCTTAATATTAACTTTTAATGGAAAATTATTAATATGATTAATGGCTCCTTAATATTATTTGAATTGGTTTTATTGTAAGAATTTGAAACGATCAGCTGTTTGCGCTGCGTTCGCTTCTAAACACATCACCTATGCGGTCCAGCTAAGAATGCTGGAGGTTTGATTGCTGAATCAATGAACTAGAGTCGCAGAAAACAATCGGCCGTGATGTCTCAGCGTTTAAGAAACAGAGTTTCACAGTTGGAACACAGGAGGGCGCCCATGATCAGTAGCGGAAGCGTCTTTTTTCACAGCCAGAATTCTGTTCCTTTGCTTCGTTGGATTCTGTTCTGTTATATTGGTCAACTGCTACAGAGTGCACCTTCTACCTGGAGATGTGGCCCTTTCATTCTGCCACAGCTTTGAGTGCACTGCAGAATGTGAGGTAATCACACAGCCCGCTGCCTTTTAGTGCCCCCCTGCCATGCCACTTTATTTTACCAGAACACAATATCACCCCTTCATGCTTCTGCAATCCTTCTCTCACCTACTCAATGAAATGGGGGGGGGGGGGGTCCTTTTATTTCACGGGTCCCACTTAAACGTTATGACTTACTTTACGTCCCTCATTGCTCCCTTAATATAACCTGCAGCCACCGGCAGACCCTTATTTTTTTCATACGCTGTACTCACTCACAGCTAGTCACAGCAGAGATATTAAACTGAGAGAATAATTAATCATGCTGGCAACCAATTAGTGTTGGTGCACCCCCGTTCCCTCCTCCCCACCCCTTTGAGTGAGCTGAGGGGTTTTGGGGCCATGGGGTCCTGGGACCAGCAGGTCTAATTGAGGAGTCATTTCCTGAAACCTGCTGTGCCAGTTGGAGCTGTTGGATTGGTCATGAACAGAGGGCCGCCTTGTCCTGCGGCCTGTGAGAGTCACACACAACGTGCGACAGATACAGTTACACACAACCAAAACAGGACAGACACAATTACAGAGATACAAAGCGGGACAACGCAGTTACGCACATACAAAGCGGGGACAGACACAGTTACACACAAACAAAGTGGGGCAGACGGTAATACACTTACAAGGACACACAAGGGAAAAATACAGAGACTTGAGAAGAGTGTCGCTGAGGGAGTGTCACGTGAACGTGAGTCTCACAGAGCTACACAGAGCTACAGCTGCACTGGGGTGGTGAACAGGGACCAGAGTGTGGAAGGAGCAGCCTTAAATATTAGCTTCACTGCAGGCTTGGACACCCGACCTCACCTCACTAATAGAATGCTTATGACTACAGCACACAATCATATGTACAGGCACAGAGGGAGTGGGACACTAAAGTAAATCACGGACCCCAAGCGTAAAACTGCTAATATATCCTGTTATAGCACTTTTATTTTCTCTTTGTGTTGCAGTCTTTCAGCTTTGCAGTCTTTCAACCTCCCTAAAAATAATTAGGGAGGTTATACAGAGTTGTGAGGTTTTCATGTTGGCTCACAAGTGAATGAATCATTCTTTATGATTAAGGATTAAAACCAAACTTCAATCATAATTGATCATTAAAATTGTATCTGTAGAGTTATGTTTGTCATTGGTGATGGTGCCCATTCCAGCTGGAGGTCAAACCCACCATTACGTATGAAAATGTCCTCTCTAAATAGGAAGTAACATGGAGGATAGATGGGGAAATCTAGGCCCTCCAAGGGCCACCGGAACACATCCAGGAGAGCTTTCTTTCCCCCAAATGCCCGCCGGGTACCACTCTAATCACAGAGGAATCAGACAACTTCCTGTTTAACCATTCAAGAGAAAATGTTTCCCTCAAGAAAAAAACAACACAAGACACTTTCAAATTCCAGATCACACTGCAGTCGCCAAGGGGGATAATATCTCATGATTGGGCTGTAAATGGAATCGCTGTGTTTTCCTCTCTATGAGTGATCTGTTGATACTAGTGGTTGTATCTGTTACTGGAAAATATGCTGCTGTGGCTGAGTCTTTGTGAGGTGGAGGTGGGGAATGAAAGCCGAGATATGTGCCGCCATTGTGGTCAAAACAAAACGTGTCAGCTGGGACCCCCCGAGATGAACTGTGGGCCAGGATCCTGCAATTAAAAGGTTAGAGTGAAATTTTCATTCTTCTTCAGCTGAGTGCTGAAGTGGTGTCTGCTGTTGTTTAAGCAGAAAGGTTTTACTCAAGCCTGCCATTTAGAAAAAAACTGACCCCCCGCCCCTCTTTATTACTAAATGCCCATCATTGAGGTTCTGTGCCCTATTGCCCCAAAACAAAGACCTGGGTAACTGTACTTATCACACTCCTCATGACTGAAATACACCCCCCCCCCCAACATTAAACAAAGACAGGTCTAATGATTAATGGTTCCAATTAGCCCTAATTACCTCCAGCTCGTTTAAGCAATTAACCCGGGGGGGTCATAAGGACTTGTTGATGTAAAGGAGACAGAATTTCAGCCTCGCTCTTTTTCTCGGTCCCTGTGTTTACTGACAGATGGCAGGAAGTCCCCGGTGTGGGCGGGACCGGCTCTTAGGGCAAACACTTTAGCGGCTCGCAAACCGCCGAGCGGCACGGCGCGCTGGAAATGCTAGATAACCAAAACAGCGCTTTTGAAAACAAACAGTCTGTAATGAGTGAGTCGAAGCCAGAACAATGTACAGAGTGTGTAGGCCCGTCCAGAGGGGGGTGGGGGGGGGGGGGATGCTGCCTGTGGCTGTCTGCGGACTCACTCCTCACTCTAACAAAGCAGATGTAGCAACTCACAAAATCATAAGAAAGGGTAGCTTCATTTAGGTCTTCACTGAATCATCTCAAATACTATATCCCATTATATCATTCCTTAATGTCAAAAACGGCAGGGAAATTTATCTGGGCATGGTGATCTAACTGGCAGACTCTGTGATCCAGGACTTTTGACATGCCTCGGCACCTGGGGACCTCTGATAGCAGGGGGCGTCAGGAAAAAGCAGGATTTAGGTTCCTCAAAGGAGAGCAGTGAAGGAAATTGGGTAAAGAGGGGGCCGTTGAGTGATCCCTCCCCCCTGGGCACAGTCCCTTAATTCAGCAGCGGTCTACAGTAGAGAGCCAATGGAGAGCTGAGATGTGAAGGACCGAGAACAGTGCATGTGTGAGCGTGACTATATGAGACAGAGCATAACTGTACTGTGTGGGAGAGAGCAGAGCTGTATGAGAGAGAGAGCTGAGCTGTACTGGAGAGAGCATATCTGTATGAGAGAGAGCACAGCAGTATGATAGAGAGCAGAGCTGCAGTCCAGGTGCTCGTCGATGCAGCACAGCATTGACAGGAAAGCGGGGCTCATTGGCGCAATATGAACAATTGATAGGGTGGCACATACAGGAAGGAAGAAGCAGAAGTCAGAATAGGGCGGTTAGCTTTGGTCACTTCCTGTGCACACAATGAATGAGTGAAAGAACATTGAGTAAACCTTGACGACAGTGTATATTACTGTCAAATTATACAATACAGCTCTCTCTCTCTTTGTCTCCCTTTCTCTTTATCTCTCTCTCTCTCTATCTCTATCTCTTTCTCTCTCTCTCTCTCTCTCTCTCTCTCTCTCTCTCTCTCTCTCTCTCTCTCTCTCTCTCTCTCTCTCTCTCTCTCTCTCTCTCACAGTGTCACAGGTTGAGGGAGCTTTTCACTTTTTTGGAGGGGTGGTTTCAGGGTTTAGGGGTACACTTTTCTTTTGAATTATTTATTTTTGGGCCAAAGTACAGCGTTAAAGAAAGGCAGCTTCATGTTTTAATTAACCTGCTATCTGGATTAGCAAAATTGTCTATATGGAAGACGAGGAAAAACTGCATTACGGGTCAGGGGTCAGTTGACCCCCTCTTTATGTTAAAGGGACTGCTTGCAGCCCGCATTAGGGTGGAATTCAGTTTTTATAGCCTCACAGACAACATAGAGGCCTTTATAAATATATGGTGCATCAAAGAAGTGCTTTGCTATTTTCAGGGTGATGTGTTGATACTTCATTTTTGAAGTATTTATTTATTTATTCTTTCTGTTTAATCCATTTCTAATTCTATTTATTTTCTTTCTTTTTCAGTCTTTGTGAAATGATCGTTTCCCAGTAATGGTCTCTCTTGCTTTTTGTAAATTTTTTTTTTGACTAATTTCCCTTGGTTTTCCGATAATGGTTTTCTCTTGCTTTTTCTTTCTATTTTTATTTTCTTTACTTTCTTATTTTCTGTTTGTTTGTAAATATGTGAACACATAGGTCTCGTCCTTTGTTCTGTACATTAAAGGAGACCTTAAAACTAAAAAAAAACTCACTCTCTCTCTCTCTCTCTCTCTCTCATGGTAGCTCTCTATCTGTTACCCTTTCTGATTTATTCCTGTCTGAATAACGCCAAAAAATACAAAGCAAAGAACGTGGAAGGAAGGCGGGTCTGTTTGCTCTCCTTAAAAAAAATAAACCAAAAAAGTAACAAATATATAGCCAACAATAATGATTATAGAGCAGAGGTGGGCAACGAAGGCTATATCCGTTTCTGGTTTTCATGCCAACTTCTGGCTTTAATTACCTAATTAGCCCTAATATTTACGCCATCTGACATTTTAGCTACAATTCTAAATAAGCGCATGAATGACAGCCGAAGACTTCTTGTGTCCCTATATGAAACACTTTAATGTGATCTAATCTACCAGTGTTGGTGTAAACAGCCAATTAGCTAATTTAGCTGGAGTAATTGGTGGGAACAAAAAACCTGCATACACAACGGCCCTCCAGGACTGGAATTGCCCACCCCTGTTATAGAGAATAAAGCAACAACACATTTTTATGGTGTATCGTGCACCCATTCATTCACCATTTTTTTTTTTCTATCTGTCTCCTTTGCCTTCCTCTTCCCTCTCCATCACCAGCTCTTTGCCTTATTCTTTCCTTTCTGCTTTCTCCTGAGACACCACCAGGCACATCCCTCACAGCCTGCTCACCAGGCACGTCCCTCACAGCCTGCCCCATTGCTTTCAGTGAGAGTGCGTCTTACAGTTTTTTTCGATTGCATAAACACTAAAATCAAAAGTATTACACAATTATCAAAACCTTACACTCAAGGAGCAAAACATCGGCCCAGATTTGCACCTCTATAAGCACAATGTCAGCTTCACACTTTTTGCAAAACAATACACACAGTGATTTGCAAAACACTAAACACACTTGTATACATTAGACACAGAAGTATATCATGATGTCACTTCCTTGCAATTCCAAAGCACTGACTCTCAAATTACCACACCTATGAGCCAATTGGTTAAACACAGCCATCAGGTGCGCAAACACAAGATTGCTTAATTGTAGACACACCAATCAGGTTTAAGCACTATAAAAATACAGCAGGTGAGTTCACCTGTCTTCAACCAAAATGTAAGGAGTCAGAAGAAGAAGAGTGAGGGTGAGAGGGGGAATCCACGGAGGAGGAGGAGGAGGAGGTAGAGGAGGTAGAGGAAGAGGAAGAGGCGGAGGCCGTGCCAGAGGTAGAGGCCGAGGTGGAGGTAGAGGAAGAGGAAGACCTGAAGCAGGAGGAGAACATGCTCAAAGAAGAAGAGGACCAAATTTATCAAATGAAATTCGCGCAACACTAGTTGATCATGTCGTGAACCACGGATTTACAGAGTTCAGCCAAATCTTAGCAGATATACAGTGGCATCTGTCATTAGGACATTTCGACAAGAAAACAGGTTAAAAAAAATCTATCTACAGTTACAGTAATCAGCTGCTTATTGCATGCACCATATCAGCACTTTTGATACCCCTTCCTGTGACATTTTACAGTAGGTTACATGTATTCTTTTTCTACATAGGATTGAGGGTCGAGAACGACAAGGAGGAAGGGGGCCCATATTCACGCAAGAACAAGAGAGAGAGATCATAAACATGGTTTTGGCAAATAATGCTATCAGGCTCAGAGAAATTCAAGCCAACATTATGGGTGACCATGCCATTTTCAATAATGTCCATCAGGTCTCTCAGTCAACACTGGCACGCATCCTGAAAAGACATCAGGTTCAAATGAAACAACTTTATCGAGTGCCTTTTGAGCGGAATTCAGAGAGGGTCAAACAGCTGCGGCATGAGTATGTGGAGGTATGTATTGTTCACTTTAGCACTGTGATGTTGCATACTGCACACGTAACCTTTTTACATGTAAATTTACTGTATACTAGATCTATGCTGAACTACACAATCTTGTCTTTCACTGTATGTCAGAGAGTTTTACAGATGGATGCTGAAGAAATCCCACATGAATTCATATACATAGATGAGGCAGGGTTCAACCTCACAAAAGCAAGAAGGAGAGGCAGAAATATCATTGGCCACAGGGCTATAATCAATGTCCCAGGGCAACATGGGGGTAGCATCACCCTTTGCGCTGCCATTACACAGAATGGGGTCCTCCTCCGTCATGCCAATATGGGCCCTTACAACACACCTCACATTCTCACATTTTTGGACCGATTGCACAACATCATCACAGCAGTCATCTGGGACAATGTGTCATTCCACCGCTCTGCTCTGGTCCAGAACTGGTTTCAACACCATCCACAGTTTACAGTACTATACCTTCCACCATACTCTCCGTTTCTAAACCCAATCGAAGAGTTTTTCTCGGCATGGCGGTGGAGGGTTTACGATCTCCGGCACCAGGCTCAGGTACCCCTCATTCAGGCCATGGAGGAGGCCTATGACCAAATCAAGGATGGATTCGACATTCAAGATGGTTCTTCCCACGTTGTCTTGCCAATGAGGATATCGCCTGTGATGTTGATTAAATTCTCTGGCCACATCCAGCTAGGCGAAGAGATAATGTCTAGTATTTTCTGTACTGTATTTTCAGTTTTTTTCAGAATTTTTTAATTTATTTATTTATTTATTTTTTACTGTAATTGTAACCTGTACTGGATACAGTATTTTATGTTTGTCTGATATTTGCTGAGCTTACAGTGTTATGCACACTACTGTAGTAGCATGAAAACTGGGACATGTTTTGTTGTGATTCTCCATGTTGACATGTTGACTGATTTTGGTATATGGAGAGAAATAAATTATATTTTCATCAGTCTGCAGCATTGGTCTTGTGTAGTGTTTGGTGAATTTATTGTATATTTGCACTTTCTCTGTGTACTTCACTTACAGTACTCTAATCACTGAGAAGTAGAATTGCTAAAAGTGTTTTAGGTTAGCAACAGCAGTGTGTAACTGGTTCAAACAGAATTAAGTCATATGAAACGTGTGTGTTTCATATGGTAACAAAATATGTTTTTTATAAATTAGTGTATAGTTTTTACAAGAGTGTTTCATTTTGCAAAGGATCTGAGGTGTTCTGCTAATTGGGTGTGTGGTTGTGCTAATTGTGTGTAGTGTTTTGAAAAACCGGGCCCTGTTTTCAAAATCGTGCTTAAGCAATCGAAAAAAACTGTAATGTTCACTGTGTTATTCTGCACTAGTTACCCCAGCTGAGAATTATATTCCCCACCTATTTTTAAGCAGGCCTGTCTGCCATTGCATACAAAATAATGGTAATAACCTCTGCAGCTGTGAGTGTGTGTGTGTGTATGTATGTATGTGTGTGCGTGTGTGTGTGTGTGTGTGTGTGTGTGTGTGTGTGCGAGAGTGTAGTGTGGTGTGCGTGTGTGTGCGCGTGTGTGTATATGAGTGTTTGGTGGGTGTGTGCGTGTGTGTGTGTGTGTGTGTGTGTGTGTGTGTGTGTGTGTATGTGTGTGTGTGTGTGTGTGTGTGTATGTGTGTGTGTGTGTGTGTGTGTGTGTGTGTGTGTGTGTGTGTGTGTGTGTGTGTGTGTGTGTGTGTGTGTGTGTGTGTGTGTGTGTGTGTGTGTGTGTGTGTGTGTGTGTGTATGTGTGTGTGTGTGTGTGTGCACGCACATCCACATACACGCGTATTGTCTCAGGTGTGTCATTCCAGCAAGGCAGTAGGCCTGTAATGTTTTATTGCATCGTCAGGTTCATGTTGCCGATCCCAACAGTTTTCTTCTACGGTTCCCTGGGTGAGTGCTCAGCCCTCAGCCTTCCTCCGGAGGAAATTAAGATACATGGGACCGGAAATCTTTAAAAAGGAAAAAACAGGAACGCTGCATTAGTATATAACGGTAAACAAGCCATGATGTCCTGACCATTACTCATTTTCCTGCTCCTTCCTTAAATCAGCTACATTCATCAACAACATACCTTTCATATTCCTTATTTGTCTGTTTCACAACCACTGTTTTATTAACAATGTGATCTGCATTGCATTTCATAAATGTCATTCATTTATGTATCTTTATTTAACAAATAATCTAATATTTATTTTATTCAGTTCATATTGGAATTCAAGGTGGGACTGGGATGGTTCCAATTACTCAAGCAAGCATAGAGCAGGATTGCGTGGAATAACAATTGTAACTAAACTCTCTGTATGAGATCTGTGCAAAGATATGACATCACAAAGGTGACACATCTTCCTGCACACTATCTCCCCCCTTTTGGTCGAGAGGAAAGAATGCTCTCCACTTGGCAACAAACACCACCTCTCGCTGCAACCCGACTTCACATTCTTAAGTCAGGTTCTGTGATATTTGGACCTGAATAAACAAGGCCAATCTGGTCTGGATATGAAAGAATATGGACATTTGAAGATGTCTTGATGGATATCTCGAAGTTTCAATAACTGTTCATGCATTTTCAGTCAGGTTACACCAGGCAGATGCCCAATTACCTCTTGATGGGTATTAAAACATTGCTTGGCTTTCAACACTCAGATAACAAAACTCAGAACCAATCAACAGATTCAGGAAAGGTTGGTACGGCGTGGTTTAGTGCATAGTCTATGAATAGGTATGACATCAGGGGAAAGCGGGAAAACTTGTGAGGAAGTGATGAAAGCAGGCCCCAGATGGTGGGGTTTAAAAGATAAGGTGCCTACAAGGCCAGAGACTAGGTTACCAACGTGGAGATGACCATGGGTTTGAAAGAGCAGGTGACCGCTGGGGTTGTGACCGCAGGTTGCCATGGATTCGAGAGCAGGGGGGTGAAGGTGAGGTTCGGAACGGAGCTGAGGTAAGCCGCACTCCCTCTGCGTACGACGCAAGAGAAATGCTCCCTTGTTGCTGTCATAACGCTCCCAGAGGGAAACCCAGTCCAGCAGCCCTAATAGATGACTTATTTTCCACCTCCTCACCCCCCTTCTATGGTGATTAGTCTTCGTCACGCCTCCACCAGGCCTCTATGTGTGGCAGAAATATGCAACAGTTCCCTTTGGTTTGACGACAAGCCATTTGTCAAGGGATTTCTGTATTTGTCTTTCCGTTAAACTCAGTTATAGAATATAAATAAAATATGCCAGGGTTTTAAATGCACAAGGATACCAGTCTACAAATGAAATCAAAAATAACCCCAGGGGGAGATTCTCGGATTCTGGTTGGATCAGCCCCCCCGGATTGAGAAATAACAAACAGCACCAAAAGCCATTACATCATTCCACTTTTTTGTCTGGATTGGAGCTATAGGCCAGATATGAGCTCTCACTGTGTGTGAGCTATGTTCTTCTACAGCAGGACAGTATAACTCAGTTGAGTCACTCATGCTTAAACAGTTCAACGGAGGGCAGTAGAGAGAGTATTCCACAGTTCATGAAGTTATAGCTGATGAATCCCATCACCCTCTGATGGGAAGACACATATGATGACAATAAATATGCCCTGTCA
>CM056378.1:109007806-109010306 GCA_029718625.1 Synaphobranchus kaupii
ACGCAGCTCTCACAGTGGTGGGGGTGTTTGGGTCGAGCACTACCCTTGTGTCTACGCCATGTTCTCATGCAATTTACTAATGCATTGTTTTACTTATTGATACATTGTTTTAATGCCTTATGCTCATTACTATGCGGAAGTGACGACTGCGTGTTTGTTTGGGTCTCCTCTCACTCCCTCACTAATTCCCTCAAGAGTTTCCATTATGGTAGATGAGCTGTGCGTATCTCAGGGTTTTAGTGGAAAATTAGGTTTATCCTTCGTGAACAGGGGGATAAACCAATTTCCCACTGGAACTCTGAGATACCTATAGCTCCTCTAACATAATGCACACTCCGCAGTTCAGGATGTAGGATTAGTAAGTACCACCATTGACAACAGTCAGAGAAATATGTGAGAAGTAATTGTGTTCATCATAGACATCCCACTGTCCATATCCTTGGTTTAATTTACTGTGAAACAATAACATTATTAATTTTGAAATCCAATCAAATACTTTATAAAGCAATAGAAGCACAAAATGACACACAATTGTAATCTACTTTCACCTTCATTGAACATAATATTCTGCTAAAAAATTAAGTGCACAATAAACATAACTATTACACACATATGAACTATGTGACCACTGCGTTTTTGTCTAATGTGTAATTACACAGCTGTTTGGAGCAGGGATTTGGGGCATGTTAGGGGGACAGGGTTCAGTTGTCCCAAAGTGTAGGACTCAGTAATGAGGTAGGAACAAGGTTAATGAGATGATGTGTAATTACATAAATCTGCAAGCTCAAGCATGTACTATGATGAAATAAGCAGCATATTACAGCAATGCAATTACACTGCAGCAGTCTTGTGGGAACACTGCACTTATTCCTATGCATTGCCTTTCCAGTTAACAGCGGTACTAAATGCAATAATGACCTTACTTTGACATCACACAAATTTTATAGCAACAGATAGAGAAAAATTAGCAGCTTCGCTAAATTAAACTTGCTACCATCTGCTGGCATATTAAATGTTGGATCAACATTTAATATGCATTTGAAAGTGTGCGTCCAGTCGGTTGAATACATTCTTTTCACAGGGTATTGCAGACTGGTTTTATGGTTATTAGTATTAGGCTTTATTCCACATATGCACTATTGCAGAAAGAGGAAAGTTGACACTTCACCTAGCAGAAAAGACACGACTTGCTTTTATTCTTCAGTTTATTTCAGAAATCGGATATTGTTCGCCGACGGTTGAAAAGCTCCATTAGCCAGCTCAGAGCCCAGAGAGACAGACTGACGTTCACAAGGGCACGGAGAAGAGGCTCGGCGGGCGTGGGAACACGGGATCGATGCTTCGCGAGGATGAAAGACGTCTCGCAAGCTCAGAATCCCTGCTGCTGATCAGCAATCCTCTCTCGGTGTCAGCACCCCCGTTCCACGGAGTCGGGGCCGATGCTTTCATTGCCTTGGCAGAGATTTTTACACAGCGCTCTCGCAAAGACGCAGCGGGGTGCTGCAACTTCAAAAGCTCAGGACACACGCCAAAAAAGACTAAACATCTGAGCTGCGTTAACAAGAAAATAACCTTTTATATTTTAATTGCTTGTTTGCTTAAAAAACAACAACAAAATAACACTAACACACATGGCATGCACAAAAAGAGGTCCTTAAATATAACACAAATACATTACACATTAAATTACACTCATTGCTCCATAAGTGTTGCCTTCATGGTACATACAGACTCATAACCGCTAACTAACACTCAGACTCTACTCAACAGATAACAGCAAAAACACGCACAGAAAAATAAAAAAACACATAGAACACACAGCACATGGTGCAGACTCATAAATGATGTTAGCACACTATGGTTCAAATTTTTGATGACAGTCTTATGGCAGAACCTGCACATGCAGGGAAACGAGTGCTGTTCAATTCCCACACGACATTTACAGTTATTTCACAAAGTAAGAAAATCTAACTCACAGACAGGAAGGCTGAGGCTTTCTCAGCCCTTGTCAGAATGGGGCTTACACCACATGCTTTGCATTCGAATATCCTGGCAGCAAATAGTAAGTAGTCAAGGCCACATACAATAGATTTCTCTGTCTTGGACAGAATATCGGTCGATTCCATTTAAACAAAATTCCCATGTTCTATGAGGTTTTTTTTTATTATTAATTATGCTCCTGAACTGACTGGATTGAAATAGAAAGGACCCAACTCTAGTCTGTGTAGCAAAATTTTCAGATACAGAATCTGCAAGTTGGACGGTGTATCCTCTGCTTGTCCATTCACACTAGAAACATCATGAAATGTGTACATATTATAAAACACCCTTTATCCTTGTCATTTAGAGGTCTTACAGAATCCCTGTACTATTACACACCGATTGGACCAATGGCAATATTTGGACAGCTTATCTTGTACGTTTTCATTATAGTCACACCAGGCCTCCTCTAAAAGCAAACATGGGAGTCAGAAATGTAGCCTATATGGTTTTAATAACG